>VZSC01017623.1:0-51586 GCA_013398225.1 Steatornis caripensis | reverse complement strand
ATGTAGCATTGACAATCTCTTTATAGTTCGGTTTACATCACCTACTTTCTTTTCTGGTAAATTCTGACAAACTAAGACGTATAGTTGAGAATTTTTTCATGGATACTTTTAAAATATGAGTTAGTGCTGGGATAGAAACCGTTTGGGAGTTGTTGAAGCAAGCAAGGTGAAATGTTCAATTAGTTGCATATTTTTAATTTAGTCTAAAATAAGTTAGATTTCTGTTGCCCTTGGTGTTTGCATCTGCATGAATAAAACTTTACCGGCAGAATTACCTACATTGGAAGCTGTGAAGGCCTAAGAGCTAATAATATGCTATACAGGTTAAGCAACAGTGTGGTAGTGATTTTTTGGTCCTCTCTATGCTACAGCTTTTGTTTGTAAAATAGTGCATGTATCCAGTTTTTCTATGGTGTAAGTTAGGCCACTGGGAGCACTTTGCCTGTGGGTACTTTAAGACCTGTTAGCTGTAAATTAGTTTATTGCAGCTGGCAAATATTTAGAATCTTTGCAAAGGTCATATGGGTGTATGTTGTCTGCACATCCCATGCAGAATGGGTGTAGTTTGAGCAGAGGTTCATGACTGGGTGGGAGAAGGAAAGGCAGGGCTGCAAATGCTTTTTCGTTGGGTGTCAACTTAGCTTTAACCTAATAAATTCTTAGTTCTGATGAGCAGGCAAGTCTTGGGTTTGAAGTCTTGGCATTCCATTTCTAGACCAGTAAACGTGCATTAACATTTAAAACAAGCCAACAAGACAATTGAAGGCAAATTTAAATTAAGACAAGGTGCCTTTCTTGGAGCTAAGTATTTTAGTCATGCTGACCTTATTTATCAGTAGTAACTTAATGAAATTTTGCTTTGTACGGTAGGTCAGGCAAACTGATAATACCTTTTGAATATATAAATCCATCTGTGAAGGTGTTGCTGAGCTATGTACTTCTGCTACTGTTTTCAAATTGTGGTAACATCTGTATCTAGGTAAACCTACAGTGAGATATTGAGGCAGACATGAGTTCATGATCCTGAGGAGCAGAAGAACTTAGCCTTGTTGGCTCTTTAAAACATCTTTTGAAACACATGGTGGAGGAATAGTAAATATGTCTTAATATGGATACTTTCTTAACTGGTATCCAGCACCTGAGCTACATTTATTAGTTACAAGCTACAGAGGTGTGGTGTTCCCGTGCCAGGCGACTCACTCACTCACCAGAAATGTGAACTCTGGGCCAAATATTCAAATGTGTCTCTGAACCTTGTACATATATTTGCAAAACTTAAAGCTGGATAATTTGGCTTAGTGTTACGGTATTTTGAAAGCTACATTTCCAGTTGTGTTAAGTGCACTGTAGCTACATTTCCAGTTGTGTTAAGTGCACTGTGTGTTTTCTCCTCCCTTTCTAATTGCTGTCTTTTGCTGTTTTTAAGAACTGTTTCCACACTAGACTCTTTGCTGGTTCATAACAACCACAAGCAAGGTATGGCATTAATAAGGAACTAGGCTGTGTGCCTAATGAAATGCAAAAAACGCTTGACACTCTGGGGCAACATGAATGATCTCCAAGCCCTTATGCATGCGTCGGGTGAAAGCAAATCCCATGGCAGTTGGTGACTTTAGGTTTCTGTGGTTGGTTTAGGAAAATAAAATTGTCTGGCGCAGCGCTCTTTTTCCTTTGTGTCTTGCTTTGATTTTTGTGCATCTAACTAGAAAGCTTTTCCAGATGCCGTGTAGGAGGAGTGGTGGTAGGGAGGCAGGGAGTAGGGCTGCTTCCATTGAGCCAGTTCTGTATTGCAATTACTGGCAAGCAAAGCAAACATTTCATTTCCCCGTAATTAGCTCCAGTTTAGGGAGGCAGGTTAATTTTGACTGCCACGCCCTGTCTGCACAAGAAACCCTGTTGCTTTATTTGATTCTTTCATAGAGGAGCAGTCTGTGGGCAAAGGGATTTAAAATTATTTTCAGAAATGAAAACTGGAGAAAAGAATTGGAACACACTTGTTCTACACTTTTTTTTTCCCCTGAAAGGGCTGAAGCTAAGATGATATGAAAATGTTGAGAAAAGGGCTGTTTTGGAGCTCCTCTAGTGTGACCAAACCATGCATGTTTCAGCAGCTTTTCCATGCTTCAGGGAAGCTTGAGCTCTCTATGCCTGGGAATATTTGTCTATAACCTACTTAAAAATAAGTAAATAAGCAAGAAAACTGGGTCTTAACTTCTGAAATCGGAGGGCTTGACCTTTTTCCTGTATACCTGGTCAATTCTGTTAAGTGCGTCATGCAATAAAAGCTAGCAGCAAATCATGGATGTTTCTTTTCTGCAGTGTGGTAGAGTTTTGCTTCTATTTTTGTTATGGTAACATTTTCTGAAGGTCTTTTTTGAAAAATACTAGGCCTTTTTCGGTGTTTCTGGTGCTTCATTAATTTAATTTTTTCCATTTCAAAGATGTCAGTTTTTCTTTCTCAGAGGTGGAAACTCACAGATTTAGTAACGTGTAACCAGTCACCTTGGGAAACTAGTAGGAAGTAATCTGTGACTTGGCAACCTCTGTTCTTCATCAGTTTCTGAAC
Source organism: Steatornis caripensis (assembly GCA_013398225.1). NCBI lineage: Eukaryota > Metazoa > Chordata > Aves > Caprimulgiformes > Steatornithidae > Steatornis > Steatornis caripensis. The sequence goes on along the minus strand of VZSC01017623.1, from coordinate 49,020 downwards.
AGAGTTTATTTCTGCTCTGAACTACATTCTGTGGACAAACCGCATCCCTGTTGCTCAAATCTTGCTTTTAGGCTGAATCTAAAAGCAGCATTAGGGAAACATGAGCAAATTGGTTTATTTACGTTCTCTTCCACTGTACCCCTCCCCAGTTTTAGTTTGTTTGTCTGTTTCTGCCCTGTTGTAGAGATATTAAACAATAGGTGTCCTTGTCTTAAAAGGCTGTAACTTCAGGCCCTGTAGATGGAAGACTGACGCTTCCAAGCCTTGGAAGTCAATCAGGAGTGGAAGAACAGTACTGGCTGCTGAACATGTCCCCATGCCTTTGCAGAGTTTCTGTGGGGACTAAAAGTTCTTGCGTGGTCCTGGCTTTAGCAGCAGAGCGGCACAAAGGCCACATTGAGAATAGCTGCTAGGGAAGCCCTCCTTCCTTGCCTGCCCCGTAAATGCAGTTCTTTCTCCATGAAAAACCCTGACATCAGCTCTTGGAAAAATCCAAGTGCTTGTGTCATGGAAAATAGCTGAGGCACTTGCTTGGGCTGGGACTGAATGACTGAACAGTTTTACAGCAAAAGCAAAGAACTACAGTTCGCTATAGTATATTGAAAGTAGCCTGCTTGTTGTTGATCTTTTAAATTTATTTTTATTTTGTCTGCTTAACAGACGCTGTTGCAAGCTCCTTTTAGAGCTAGTTTCATCTATCTGCAAAGGAATATTTCCCAGAGAGAGCAGTATTCATTTGGTTGGACATACTACTGGTGTCATCAGGAAATTCCATGTACCTCCTTGTGTGGAGGTGAAACCTCCATGTTCTTGTAGTCTAGTTTATGAAGACGACTTATTATTGCGTTCTGTTTTTTCTTTCATCTTTTTAAACTGATGTTTTTCTCTTGTTCTTGCTCAGTTCTCATGCAGCTGTCATCTCCTCACTCCTCTTGACACAACCCTCACCCAGAATAAATCTCCAGTTAACTGCAATAATGAAAGATATATCTATATAGATACATAATTTTTAAAGTTCAAAGAGGAAATATCCCTGTGATGGAAAGGTGCTCTCACTAGCACCAGTGGAATACTCCTTTCCTATAGAAATACTCTTGGAGTCCTGACCTTCTCTTCTTAAAGACTATCAGAAACCTGCTAGCTTTCCAGACTTGTGAAAAGGCGTAACTTTTTTTCCCTTGAATTTTATCAATTTTTGTTAACCTAGTTTGTGTTAAGTGCTTAAGTCAGCACTGTTGGTTGCCATAGCGCTGCTCCCTTGCATTGATCCTTATACCGATCCATCAAGACTTATGTTGATGGGCTGTATTGGCTGGTCTGCACTTTCTGACCTATAAGGAAAATTGAGCGGCATGTTCTAGCTAGGGATAGAAACATTGGTGGGCCAGAAAAACAATGTAACATCAACTCAGTTGGTGGTATTCACTGATGCTTTATTAGGGCAAATCCAACACTGAAGCTGCTGAGAATGTTTAGAAGGTGGAGAACTGTGTGGAGTTGACACAGAAGATAGTAGCTGTATGGGCTCTCCAGTCACTTCGCTAAACTTGTGTGTTCCTTCTCAGAAAGCAGTGACTAGGCCTGTGCGCAAAGCTGTCAGTAATCTAAAGCTAATAATGCTGCAAATGATTCTTCCATGAGTCATTGCATCAACTGTGGTTGCTGCCTTGGACTCCTACAAAAATAACATGGAAACTTTTATTGCCTAGCTGGGTTTCACCTCCTTGTGCACTTGCTACAAGTTCATAGGATCTGTCGGTAGGCTCTGACAGCACCCAGGAATCCACGTTGTTCGGGTCCCTTCCTCAACACGACTGTTTCTCTGCACCTTACGTTACAATCTGTTGTCATCGGTATGCAGTGGGTTTTTTTTTTGAGGAAGAAGACTCTGTGGTTTCCTGAGCTTGTGTACTTCGATATGGGGAAAAGATGACACTGCATAAAACTACTCTTTAAGTGGGTTAATGCTAAGGTAAATAGGCTCAATGTGTTGAATCAGTGTTGTCCACAGAATAGCTGATGTGGTTACAGCTGTAGTTTGTGGGCAGTACAGTGAAATTGCAGACTTCTGTCTGCATTTTTTTCTTGGTTGCTAAAAGTTGCCCACTTGCTGCATCTGTGTTTCTCTCTATCCGCCTGTCATTTGCTATCTCATCAGTTCCTTTTACTCACCCGTTGTCCTATACAGAACGTGTCTACCCTTTTTTGTTGTGACGGAAGAGTGCCTTTAGCTCTATATTGAGGTCTCATTGGTACTGCTTTTGTTCAGGTCATGTCAGCACTCTCCCATAATACCTTTCTTGGGGCTTTTAAGCCCTGCAAAAAACTGCTCTGGTGGATATGTGTGTCTGCAGGCTGGGAAAACAGACTTTATTTTTTTGTTTGTTTCTTCCTATCTCTTTCAAGATGAAATCCTGGGAGTTTTCTGTAGAATGGCATTTAAGACACCCATGCTTACTGTACCTTCAAGGCACTTCGTTAAACCTACTAGATTTAGATGGAAAATGTAGCCTTTTTCTGACTACTGTCAGTGCAAGTACAGTCAGTGTTGAAAATGAAGGTTAATAGGTACCAAAGGAGTTGTATGTACTAGACGCAGTAGAAATAGTCATGGAATTGTTCAGTGATTTTTAACTGTCACCTGAGAACAGACTAGAGTTCTTCCAGTTATAGGATCTGTTTGGGTACGTATGAGCAAGAAGGAGAGTACAGTCCAGCTCAGCTTTCTAGAAGTGTAGCTGCCAGTTACTCAACTCGCTTTTTCATTGAAATCCATAGAGGTGGTGCTGGCAAACGGCTTCTCGTTGACTAACTACTGGTGAAAAATTCCTCAAATAGGGTGATGTCATTTTAAGTAGACATAGTTTGGGATTTTTTATTGGGGGCATAGATTGGACTTTGAGTTAACCTTTGGATTTCCTCTTCTCTTTCTAAATGTGTGAAAAAAACAAATGAGTGAACCTGTAATATTTCTCACCTCTCCTGAGTTTTGGGTAGTTGGGCGTTTTTGCTGCTTTTCTTTCAAATTTGGAATTCTGTGAGAGAGTTTGTCTGTAACAAGTAATGCCTTATTTGAATCAAACTAATAAAGCAATGAAGAAGCTTCTATTGCAACTATTCATCTTTTAATTGAAGATTAGTTCCGTCAAGCAAGCAGTTTTTGTCTGTTCTCTTTTATATGTGTTTCACAATATTTCTTACTCATCTCGGCACAAGTTGTAGTAATTTATACTTGCATTGTGCAAACACACACAAGCTTAATTTCAGGCGTGTGAGTAGTCCTGCTGAAGTAAATGGAACTGAAGTTAGGCACATGAATAAATATTTCCAAGGCTGGGGCCCTTGTCTGAATCTAAATATTTTTGTCTTTGATCAGTTTTTGAGATAGCAGATACTTGAATTCTGGTAATATTTTAGTATGGGAGGAAAAAACCCCAACATGGTTATCTGAATTCTGTGCTATTTATGGTCAGTTGTATTTTCAACCTCCTGGGCTAGAATGGAATGCTTTGTACTGTTAGAAGCTGGGAATCCTTCCTCACGCTGGTGTGTTTTGACACATTAAGTCTTAAAACTTTCTTTTTTTTGTCTTGGCTTCAAGGTAGTTGTAGGCGCTGGTCCGGTACTGAATAGTGCATGCATGTGTGAGCTAACTTGGAGAACTATAATTTTTAATCCACAATATTACTAGTTGTAAGCGTGTTTTTTTCACTTGGCTTTATGGTAAATAGATTTTCCTAATGCAGCATGACTAATATGACATACTCTTAGTAATTTGATGCATTTAAATCACTTAAATTATTTGACCCAGTATTTTAAAAACAAAATGTGACTTGGCATTTAATTGTTCCTGGTATTTGGGAGAGTGGAACAACTTGTTTGAAAATGTGCTGATGTTCATCAGTTATCAGACAAAATGTCTACAGGGCTTTATCATGTAGCCTAAACTTGCCAGCTGGATTTGGAATTAAGTCTCCAGCTGTTAACCGCACCCTGCTATGCCTTCAGCTTACATGGTGTTTCCAATAGTAGGTGAAACACATTTTATATGTTGTGTATAGTGCTGGATGCTGTAACACAGCGAGGGGAGTTTCAGTACGACTTTCAAACCTAATGCTATTCCAAAGTGGAGATAAGTTGCAATGAAATACAAATAGTAATTGGATAAACTTAGGGGAGCTCTTCTGTGTTCTTTGATTATATTCCATTTATCTGCTTATACTCTGCTTTCTGCAGTAGTATACAAGTGACATAGCGTTTGAGAACTGAAGAACACCTGCAGCAAATCAAGAAGTGCTAGGTACTATTCAGTTAGGAAATGGAATAGAGGAGGAACTTCTATATGGAGTGCTTGCCACAGTCTGGCTAGCAAGGGCATTAAATCACAGTTGTGGTCTTAGCTCAGCCGACTCCTCCATCTCTAATTTCTGTGATTTCATAACTTGGTGGCCTGGAATGATTTCGGGTCTGGGGAGCCTGAGGAGCTTTATCTCCATCCTAGCTGAGCAAAGACCACCCCCTTCTTACTACGTTGGCTTTACCTCTGAAATAAAGCAAGTATAGGAGACGGCCTGGAGGTGCCTCAGCCTCACCACCTCTGGTGAATGTGCTGCTGGTGCCCGAGGGGCTTCGCTTGGATCGTGACCTGCTGCCTGCCCAGCTTCCCCACCATGTCCCTCCCTCCCTCCTTGCTTTGGAGAAGAAAGAAACGAAGGAAGCTGGCGGGCGGCCAAGGGGCTCTGGAGCGTCTGGGAGCTGCTCCCAGCCTGCTCTGCAGCAGTGCGCCTATGGACTCAGCAGGGACAGAGCCCAAGGGCCGAGGCTCGGGCATGTCTTCCCATGGGGGTCAGCATCAGTGGGGGTTCTTGAAGCTAGCTGGCTTCTTGCAAGCCCTGACCATTTGTACTGAAGTGCCATTCCTACAACTGTTAGTGCAGTTACGGCATCAGACTAGGAAGCTGTGGGATTTTGGCCCTCACTCAGAGGGACTTCTGTGCGCACTGTTAACGTCAAAGCATAGAAAAAAATTTCTGGTGATTTCAGTGCCATTTTATGCACAAAAACTTTAGGATTCTCTTTCTAAATAGTTAGTGTCAATGGTCTGTGTATACTAAGTTGAAAGGTTTTACACAACTTTCTAGACCTCTAGAATAGGACGTTTGCACTTCATCCTTGAACAGATAATAAATAGCTCTGAACCAACCAAAACAGTACAACAGTGAACTAACTTTATTTTGTTCATAAACGGTTCCTTTTGCTGCAGGAGCATAAGCCTGGAGTTCTGAGTGCCTGATAAGAAACACTATGGGATAAAGGGTTTTCACTTAAATCCTTCATTAGAGTATTTGTTTGTAGTGTTAGGATTTTTTTATGTAACTCAAAAGTTCAAGTGCATTAGATAAAAAATGTGGAGTAATTAATCTTAGGCATCTCTTCCTGCCCTTGGAGGAATGATAGATTGTCTTTCCCTGGATTTCTTTGTCTCCTTTTCAGCTTTCCAGTGAAACACTTGATTACTACTGCATCTGTTTACCATACAGCATTCAGACAGGGTTAGGTTGTCCTGAGATGATTTTTGTTTGCTTTGGGATTCAGGTCATCTGTCTTGCACAAAGTAGTTCTTTACTGGCCAAAACTTGTAAATGAGAGGACTGAATGGTGAAGAGATTTGGTGTTGTAGGTAGAGCAGAATGAGGAGAGGCTTTATTAGCTACACGTTTCTGATTTGAATCAGCATGAATTTCCCAGACTTCTGAGATTAAAATAGTGCTTTTTAATTAACTTCTGTGCTGGTTTGCCCATAGGTTCCTAAGGCTCATGCAATCAAAGGCCCTATCTATCCCCATAATTTTGAAGCCGTTGTTGTAGTTCAACTAAATTTGATGCTCTTATCTAAAAGATGGCAAGTGTCTTGATGTGTATAATTATTTTCAGTAACAGACAACATTTTAATTTCACTTGCCTGATGTCTCATCAGATGTTCATTTCAGAGTTGCCATATTAGTGCATGCTTGCATAGGGGATTGGCATGTGTGAACTGGCCAGCATTTTGGGTGTATACACATTTAATGGAATACCTATTATTCAAAGGGAGGGATTAAGTTGAGTACTTCTGGTGTGTATCCAGTTATGTATTCAGGGGAGGGAGTTACTGTACTCTAAGACTGTGTTGTTTCTGGCTGGGCCACTCTACATATAGTTATCTAGGAAAAGAGAACAGGTGACAAGGTACCCCCTCCTTTGGAGATAAGAGCTTAAAACACAAGGTGTGCATTTTGGGCAGTCTTCCTGGTGGTGCTCAAGGAATCTTTTGTTGTAATGCTCTTGGAGCGTGGTTTGATTCTGTGCGTTGGACCAGTTTGGTTAGACAGGGCCAGGGCTTAGCTCGGTTGAGTCTGAGTTTGGCAGTGGTGCCCTTGCGGCTATCCTGCACTGATGTTGTCTTTTTCTAACGCAGACTTACCATGGGACTATTGATCTTTGACAAATAGGTCTGTTTAAACTAAGCTAATTTTTTTTTTAAACAAAAAAAAAGGTTTTTAATGCCCTGTTAACTTTTGTGGTATTAGATTTCTTTTTTCTTGCCTCCCTCTAACCCTCATCCAATTACTTCTCGGAAAACCTGTATAAATAGGAGAAACTGAATGCAATAAGGAGAACTATTATGTATATGGAGGAAATTATCAGCTATAATAATTGTAGGAGTCTTCATTTAGAACAAAAGGTGACTTGTTATTTCTCTTATACGTACACAACTCTAAATGTTTGTATTGCTTTCCAGCCAAAGTATCTAAAAACATTTAACAGTGGAGGGATGGAGCTAAATTTCTGAAAAGTTCTGAGAAAAAACTAGTTCTGTTTTATGAAGGTAGAAGTTGGTGCCTGAAGTTGGATGGCATACACTTTACTTTGTCATTTTTCTGTGGTAATTCAAGAAAAAAATCCTAGTTTCGTAAGTCTCACATCTTTTCCTTACTTAAAAAATGCTTATAAATTTCTTCCTCCATTTAACTGTGGGTTTGTGTTGCCTGTTTTATCTGTATATCAGTAATAATATTTGGAATAGTTAACATAATCTCAATTTAACTTTACTCTGTTGTACTTGTCTCAAAGATGGTAAGTTCATACAGTCTCATGAAAATAGTTAGAGATCTTGTTAGGAGGAGATGTCAACATGAGCTCCTGTATTACTAGATACTACAGAACCCACATAGGAAGGAGCTAACTGGAATGTCTGAGCTATAGGAGGTTTTTCAGTTAAAGTTGCGGCCTTCATTAGGTACCAGCTACTCAGTCCAACAACAGGACAAAAAGTCAAGCTACATTAATTTTTAGTGTATGGAACTAGCTCTTATGAGAGGAAGATGCTCCATGAGCTACTATACTCTAAAGAAAGAAAGACCTACTACATGCTGGATTTGAGAGCACAGATTCTGCCTTTTTTCTTAGTTCTGTTTGAAACCTTAAGCATATTGATAATAATTCTTTACCTAGTTGAATCAACTCTTAAGTGGACTAATAATTGGCTGAAGTAGAAGAACAAAAAAGACTTGTTCTCTTGTGAAGGTGTATTACAGAAGTGTGAAATAACTGTATTTAAGCATTAGTGTTGATACAAAACATAATATTGAGAAACAAAAAAAGTTAATTAAACTTATGTTCTTTCTTCTTTGCAGGTTTCCTCTCAGAAAACCTACAAGGTGAGTTACTGAAGCTTGACTGTTTATCTGTATTGCAAATTATGATACAGCATTTTTGAAGGAGGAATACTTTCAAAAGGAAAAAAAAAGTGCAACCACAGGTAGCAATGCACATTACAGATCCGAGGAAATTAATATCCAGATCAGGTCGGAGTGCCAAAAATGTAGTTGGTGGTGCACTTAAAGTGCATGGCATAGTGTTACCATTTGCATTTGTTACATATACTGGTAGGTCATCTTACCTGAGATTCGAGATGGTTGGAGAAAGTGACACTAAGTTAGTGTATGATGTACAGACGCTTCCTTAGCAGGGGACAGGGGTGGGTGGGCAGTATTCTAAAGCTATAATTTTTGCATACACAGTTATTTAAGGTTTGCTGGGAGAGGAGAACAGTTAAGATTTCAGGAGGTTTTTCAGTTTTATGTAACTTAGATTAATTTTGCTTTTAAAGTAAAATATGGCCTGGCTTTGGACGATAAAGAGAATGCACTTGCTGTTACTAATTCCAAAGGCCAATGGGGCTGTTTCTAGAACCTTGGATACCCTCCCAAAGATTCTGAGCGATCATTTTTCCACTAACTTAGTCTGGGGATAAATTTTTTAGATGAACTTAATGCAGACCTTTTAATCTAAATTCCTTGTTAGCAAACAGAACTAGCTAAGTTTATTTCCAAGAGACTTGCAGGTTAGGCTATGCTGTGGTATGGTAGTCAGGATCCTCTGCTTTGGTTTGACACAGACACGGCAGCATTCTGAGCAGAGAGTCTCCAGCTGACAAGAAACAGAAGGTTGAACGCTGCAGTAGTACACACGACTTTGATCCGACAGGTAAAGTGCTAAAACTTCACAGGTGAAAATCTAGACTTCAATTTGAAAAGTGCTGGGAATCAGAACAAAAATTATTTTAATGTGTCAACAAATGCGGTTTTCAGAGTTGTGTTGTTCTGCAATTGCAAAGCCTTTTTGAAGCATGCAGGCATTGAAATGAATATGGGCTTGCTTTTAAACATGCTCATCTACAAAGCAACTGTTAACTGTGCAAGGATAAACCTAGATTAGTGGTATCAGTGAATAATTGTAACTACTTCCTCTTTCAGAAAAGTCAGTCTGAAATTTCAGTAGGCAAATACTGTAATTAGTTGAGTGGTTCTTTTGGCTATTTTAGTTGAAGTGTGAAATTGGAGATATTCAAGGCTTGACTAGTTGTTGGGATTTTTTTGAGCCTTAGTGGATTTTGATCCATCTCTGTCACTTGTAAAGTGAATTTGTACTTTCCAACATGATATATTTTAAGATAAACATATATTTTTAAAGGATATGCTATCCTATTTTTTAACCTTCTAAAAGGTTAAATCTGGGTCAACTTGGTAAGCCTGTCCAGTGCTGCCCTGGAAGTTAGGATGCATGCAGGGATTCTTCATTCTCTCTCTGAAACAGTAACCCAGTGACTACTGTATATGTTCATGGAATGCATGACAGGCTCTTGTCTGAGCCTCCTGGCCCCATGCAACGTGCATTTTTCATGTCTGTGCATTCTGCTGTTTAGTCCAGTTTTTCCCCTGAGGCTTGTGGAAGAGATGAGAGTTTAATGTAAAGGTGGTAGAACTTGTGGAATGTGTTTTTGCACAAGACGTGTGAAGCTGATGTTTATAAATGGTCCGGTTTGTTAGTGCTTTCTGCCACTAGCTGCATGACTCCTTCCTAGTGTGCACAAAATAAATTTAAATTGGCTTTTAATGACTGCTAAAATAAAGTCTTGTGAGGGAGAAAACCTGACTTAGTGCTTGTCTTCTTTTCCTTTGTCCTTGGGAATAGGTAATGTAAAATTATTTCAGGTTGGGGTGGGTTGGGGAAGGAGGTCTCAGGCTACGAACCTGTTTTGTAGAAGGAATTTGTTTTCTTTAGAAGTAAACTTCAGGAATCCTCTAATCTTAATTTGATGAAAGTCATTCCAATTTTGAGAGCTGTTACTTGGCACCACTGTTAACGATGCTTGTGATCTGGTCTGATAGATGAACTCTGTACTGTAGACTTTATAAATTCCTTTCTTTTTAAGGGGTGAATTCAGAATGCTGAACTACTGTGCATATGTCACTTACTCTGGAGATAAATGTTACCAGAGTTTCTATGCTTGGCCTGTTTTTTATCCAGAATACTTCCTGTAGTTCATAGCAGAGAACTTCTCTTACTGTGTCTTAGGTTCTGTAATAGGTTCTTTGTGGTGTTACCTGTGTTCTCATGCTCGTATTATTCACCCCTTATTCCAAGTGTTTCACCTATGTTCCATTCACATCTTATTTATGTTTTGCATGATTTAACCTAATAAATCAGTCTGTGTTTTTCATGAAGTTTTTTTTTCTCATGTTTGGTCTCCATATTTTCTATATCTCTCTCTCCTTTTCTCCTGCTCTTGTGCAGATAGCTCCTCCAAGAAGACAAAGTCTAGTTCAGAGGAGAGTAGATCCGAGACGTATGGTAAGCTAAAGCAGCTGCTGCAGCCTTGCACCTTTACAGTCTGCCCCATGCTTTTTGTCTGTGTACTCAAGGCTTTTCGCTTTACATGATCTGCATGGTTTGCTATGCAGCAGGGAGCAGGAAACTGGGTTTAAACATTGCTTTGGTATATCAGCTTGTAGTTTTTGTAGTGGCTGGAAACTAACCCATACCTGGCAAGCATAGGCTGTCACCTGGATTCTCCTGTTATCTATTGATAGTTGGGAAAACTTGCTGGGGCTGCCATTCTTGGAGATAATGGGCCATTGAGAATTTTTGGCATTGTATGAGGACACGGCTCATGCTGGTCTCCAGAAGAGTTTTTGTGGTTGTAGAAAAGTCTGTGTGTTGCTCTAACTATGGAGGTTAATCTGTATGAGCCAGCAATTCATCTTCTTGCATTATTTGTAGAGGATCTTGTGTCAGTTCCTTTTCATGTTTCGCAGAACTGGAAAAATTTATCTGTAAATAATGTTTTGTTCCGAAGGAGGAGTAACTTTCCTGACAGTTCTTTATTGTTGTGTATTACTACTGTGTTGTGGGCTTGTAGACTGAAACAAATTGGTATATAACAGTTTGGGATAGGGGTAGCCCCACAGATCTTTGTTGTCAGTATACCATGATAGGTGCAGTTGGAAAGAATGTCTACCAAATACAGCCTGTTTGCTCATCCTCCTTCTTTAGCTTACATTAGATATGTCAGTCTTCGGGCTGTGACACTCTCTTCATCCTACTTTTATGTTAATGACTTGCTGAATTTCAAATCTCAAAAGAGATTTGTGCTCATATCTTAGAAACTAAAAGGTAATAAGTTTTCACAAGTTGGTGGGTGGTCTTTTGGACCATATGAACTTCTTAAGACCCTTGGACCTAGGCTGAATCTGGCCAGGGCCGCTACATTTCATGTTTCTAAGTGTGCATGTCCAGCTCTGTCTTGACTCCAGCCATGGGTTGCCTCTCTTCTCCTTTCCAATTTTTTTTTCTTGGTGTTTAAAACAGTATGTGATACTTTGTGATTTTTCTTTGTAGGGAAAATTACTTGCTGTGTAACCTGCTGTGGACTTTTGGACAAATGCAATGACTCTTCCATTATCAGCTTTCTCATTCTACTAAAAAAAACCTGCAAGGTGTTAATGGCTGTGATCCAACTTCTTATACCACTTATGTAATACAAAATGATGCTGTCATAGCTCTGTTTGTAAGGAACATTGAAAAATAAAAGCAAACATAAAACAAACCACCAACCTCCAAAAACACTAACCCTGAAGAGTTCTTTCTAAACCAGCACAGGCATTTTAGCAAAAGCGCTTTAGTTGGTGCCGTTTAGGGAGGTGTGATCTCTCTGTTCCTTCTGTGAAAATGAGATCTCTTAACTTTCCCTGGAATTCTGAATCATGTACTTTTTATAAAAAAAACAAAAAAAAAAAAACCAAAAGTAATGACAGTCATGTTCATAAGGGTGTGAGACACTTCTTCAGAAACTGTAAACAGGTTTTGAGTGCCTTGATTTGCTTCAGTAGAGCTGGAAACCTGTCTTGGGGAGACCTGGCTTGCTACGGCTTGTATGTCTTCCTCCCATGCTCAGAGAGAATAAACAGGGAAGTGGCCTGCTTGAAAAGCGTATAGTTTGGGATGATGTTTCTGATGAGCTTGTGTTGAAGCCTTGACCAGTTCTTCCCGTTGCCAGGTAGATACTGGTTAGTGATGGCACAGTCGGTTGACTAGATTCCTGTGTCTTGAACCTGCATTAATTTTTGCCTGATGCTGCTTACCCATAATATACTGGAGGTGCTGTCAAACTGTTGTGGGTTAATTACAGGAAACATTTGGTATGCTTGATGGAATGTATCTGTGTTTATACTTCTCCCTCAGTCTGTACAGTGTCCTGGTTTTTCATGTATGGCAGAAAGAAACATGACTTCCTAACGTAAGCCTTTGCTTCCCCCAAAGCTTCCTGCAGATGCTCTATCCGAATCCAGTATCTATGGGAGCAGTTTCCACTCATCCTTCCTTTCCAGTGGCCTTTGCTGTGTTGGACCTTGCCCTGCCTTTTGTCTGTACCCTGTACTTTTCCCAGGTTCTGTGGTATGTGTGGAGAAGTCTGCTGTTTGCTGTGAATGGGACCAAACTATTTAAAAACCTACAAGTAGAAATACTGTACAGATATTTTTTTCACTGGTGACTGGATGTTAGCTGGCTCTTTCTTTGGCTAGCCATTGGAACGTGAATAATAGAAAAGTCTTGAATGACAACAGGAAAAGGAGGTGTGGCTTTTCTGTATGTGTTTGTTCTTACCTCTTGAAATTCTTAGTTAAGGAGCAAGAGACCAGAATTTCCTGCAGTATGAGTGCCTTGGGGATGGCAGAGTGCTTAGAAAGGGAAATTGTTCTAATACACAGAATGTGGTTTATAGTGACATGGAACTTGAGTGCAATATATTCTTCTATAAATGCAGCCATCTCATATCTGTGTGTTCAGCAAAATTTAGATGATCAGGAGACAGCTGAGTATAGTTTCAGATATGCTGTAATACACTAATTAGTGCCATAACCTCCCACAATACTTGATTCCTGTTTCTCGAATTCTTGTCTCTTAACTGAACTTAAAATTGAAATTAGCTTTCAGGGTGGTAGGTAAGAGTTACTCTTCTCTTTTCCCCATGGCTTGGCTGCTCTCCAATGATATCTTCCTTCTTACTTAGTAATGATCAGTTTCTGACCCAAATATTAGACTAGACTGTATACATACTCTTTCACATATTCTCTCCAACTTCGGGACAGATTTTTAAATATTTTTGGTTTGAAACCCCAGATCTTATCCCTGTTGAGATGGTTTTAAATCAAACTTGCTCTTCCTCATTTCTTTCTTGAAGTTCTTGTCAGCCTTGTGTTTTGTTGTGGCCATCGTTTTTCCACGGTCTTGAAAGGACTCTTGGGACCTCCTCATCACTACTGTTGTAATAGCCAGGAAGGGCTGTGAGTGCACTCGGCCACAGGGGTTGAATGTGCCATTGCCATGGGAGCAGATAGTCCTGTTTATCATGGTTAAAATACATGGTTCTTTTTTTCTAGAAAGTTTACCAAGCCTTGTTTTGTGAATGGTGTTCAGTGCCATTGTTACTAACAGTTTTATCAAGACACTATACACTGCACTAATTTCAAACTACAGTTTTTGCTCTGACTTCACATGACTTCTGTTACCAGGTTAGTGCAAGAATCTGAAGAATCCTGCTAATATGGCATTTGGTATGAAGGTCACGGTAATAACTGGAACTAAGTGAAATTCAGAATTTCATCCTATGAGAAATTTTCTTTATAAAAGCTGATAGCTTTATTTGTTTTGTGGTGTGAGGTTTCTGAAAATATTGTATAGAAATAAAGTTTCCCAAATGAAGTGAAACATTTGGACATTCTCAAAACCCCAAGGAGTTTGTTTTTGTTTACTGGATGATTCATTTCAAATCACTATATTAAATTGCATTTTCCCATTGTGGCCTCATGCCTCCAGGGAGGTTATAGTTCACAAGTCTCCTCTCATGCCGTATCCCACACAGTTTGATCAGAGTAAAAACTACATTGTATTATGGGAGATGTAATACGTGTCTCCATTCTCTCTAGTGAGTCAGGTTTTTAGAATGAATCCCTGATCTGTTTGTTGTGCACTGCTAGGGAAATGATATTTCCTATTTTACTGAATAATTTCCAGATATTTAGGATCTGCAGAAGAGAAGAAGGTAAATGATCTCTGTACTAGAGAAGCTCTTGAACAATCGAAATGTATCTGGCAAAACTGTTTGAGACAATTATTTTTGCCATGGTGTGTCCGTGACCTTGAGAAGTTTGGACTTCATCCCTCCCTGTTACCCAAAAGGCAGACTTGTGACGGGGCTGGAGAACTGAGCTGCGATGTCACAGAGGGAGTAGTGCCACCTACTGAATCGTCTTAGCTTTTCTTGCAATTCCTTCTTTCTGAGACTGATAATTTCTAACTGCTTTCATTTTTAATCTTAAACCTCTTTAACTACAGCACACAGTTAGCTGCTTTACTGTACTCTTGGACTGAGGCTATACCAGTGATTTCAGGGAATTACAGCATGTGTGAGGATGAAAAAAGATTTTTAAGACTTAGTATTTTCTCCACAGAATTTTATGAATCCACTCAAGATACGAACATGTAGTCTGATTTTGTGTCCTTAAAGCATAGTTACAGTTATGTCTCCTCATTTCATGCCATTAAGATACCTTCATGTGAAAGTGAATGTGGGAATAAGGTTATTACTGATTTGATTTTGAGTACCATCAACGATAAGTTCTGTTGATCTTGTAATCTTCACTAAGCTTTAGCTGGAAAAAAGTTAATGTCGTAGTAAGGTATTTCAAAATGAATGACTCATTATTTCCATTCAGGGAACACCAAGAATTGGAACATGAAAGCAAAAAGGTGACTGAAAAGCTGATTGCCACTTGCTAACATGGGCTCTTCAGTGTTGCCCCATACTCATAAACTTTAAGTGACTGAAGTTGGTTTAGCTAGTAACTTAACATAAGAGTGCCTGTATGTACTTGTGATATCCAGGCATGACAGTAACAGCTATTGAAAACTTTACATTACGTGTTATTGGGCTCTCAGTGGTTTGTGGCTTTCTTTTCAGTCCATTCCAGAGTGTCTAACGAGGTGTTCAAGGTACAAGACATGGGTAATGAAAACATTGCTGCTCTGGTCTTAAAATTCCACCACTAAGCAGATTTCAAATTGAATGTATTTTACATGAAGAACAAAAGTGAGCAAATGACAGACTTGGGGGGGTTCTTTGCTAATTTTTCCTCACAGCAGAGTAAAAGAGAGCACTTGAAGTTTGTTCTTTTTAATCTACCAGGTTCAGACAGGGAGTGCTATCAAAGCTGATCTAGTTCTGCAGATTATAGTGTTATCTTCAGAAAACTTTCAGATAGCTTCATTAAAATCACTATAAAGCTGCTGTATATCTGTATCGAGCATCATATCTTTAACCTGGCCTACCTAGACCTCATTCCAGCCTTTTATATTTTGTTAGGAGAAGGATTAAGTGCCTGCTTCTTGTCTGAAGGGAGCAAATACAGGGAAAAAACAATTAGGGACTCACTTGGGTTTGAGTTGTCTTAATTTCAGTTGCCTCCCCCTTCTAAAACTAAAAGGTGGTCTGGGGTGAAACGGAGATTTGTGACGTGAAACAGTTGAACTTGATTATTCTCGGAACTTAAAGTACACTCTGTAAGGTCAGTTTATGTTGCATCTCCTACTGCATTGCCTCTGCTTTGGCATCAGGTTCATTCAAGGAGGAAACTTTGGAGTAGATGCAAGGGTTATTGGTTCAGGAAAAGAAAAAAGTTCAGTGAAAGAGCAACAAGTATGCAGAGCTATGCTTTGCCTTTAAATAAGGACAGTTCTTATGAGTCAAAAGATCAGTTAGTGTCTTACTCAAAACTTGTACATCTGGCAGTGAGGTTTAAAACGAGCTGGTTTTATGAAATAGCATATGTTTTCTTTCCCACACCTCACCCTGGGGCATCATTCTTGTGAAGTGAGACTTAAAGAAGCTTGGTCAAACAGAAAAATGGGAGGTACAACAGGGAGAGGCATTTTCTTTCACTTAACCATATAAAGAGGGCCTGAAATGTGGGGTTTTTCCCCTCTTATCTGCTTTCATCTTGTATCCATTCCATTAACATACTGCAGATCACTATGTGTAGCGTAATTTACTTCTAGTTTATTGGCAGAAGGGGATTTACTGGGCTATGATACTGTGACCAGACTGCAGCAGAAGTGCCAGAATGCAGCTTTTTCCACTACTTCCATACACGTTTTCTTACATGCAACACTCGAGGAGAACGGGGCTGACTGGGTGTCATGGTTTAAAGCTGGGCTGGCTATTAAATGAATGACAGNAGGAGCTGGATTCAGGATCAAAAGCAGAATAATCGGGTAGAGTCCTCCTTGCCAGGTAGAGTCCTTCTCAGATGCTTAAGCAAGGAGGTAGGTAGATTTGGAGAGGGACACCCTGCAACATCACCAGCCCCTCCTAACAGCCCCATACTGGGCTTAAATAGGCCCCTGAGCCATAGGTGTGGGCAGAAGCACCAGGTGAGGTTGCGTAGGGCTGTTAGAGCCCATCAGTGCCCTGGCCATAAAGGGAGAGGGAGTGACCCTTGTGATCCCTCACCTTTATTCTGAGCACGATGTGTATGGGATGGAGTACTGCACTGGGGTCAAACCAGGACACTGGACAGACAATATTTTCACTTGAGGCTCCTCGTTTCCATTAGGACTTGCTCCAGACAAGTGAAAGGAGCTGTAGTGGTGTGAGAGTAATTTAAGGCAGGGGTATGACTTCACACTCTGTTACAATTCATTCCTTAAACGTGATTCCAGAAAAGAGTCTTGCTGGGTCAGCATCTTCACAATTCCCTTTGCTCCCTCCATAGTAAACAAAACTGCTGCAATTTTGGTATCTGACTGGAGAACTCAAATTCTTTCTCAAGATGCTAGTGTAAGGATTTTGCTTCATGTGACTTTAGAAATAAAGCAGCAAAGCAAGGGGTTAGAAATAAGGATGATGCTTAGTAGCTAATACTTTCCACTGTGTAAATAAAANATCTGACTGGAGAACTCAAATTCTTTCTCAAGATGCTAGTGTAAGGATTTTGCTTCATGTGACTTTAGAAATAAAGCAGCAAAGCAAGGGGTTAGAAATAAGGATGATGCTTAGTAGCTAGTACTTTCCACTGTGTAAATAAAAGAACATCTAGAGTTCCTGAAGTTACTTTTTGAGATAAGGACTCCATTATGGTAGGCTTTTTGCAGATGCTCCTAGGAGAGTGGTCTGCAATGAATATGCCAGGACTGTTGCTTTGTTTTGTTTTGTTATTCTCTTACTTCATTTTGTTTGATGTCACACACAAAGTTAAAGGAGGAGCAGACTCAAACTAGCATCTCCTGGGATTTTGGCCTTGTATTTCAGTAGCTCAGTGGGAAGCATGGTCTTGATTTCAGAAGTCTTGTTCAGTGTAGTAATTGTGGCTTGTACTTTACTGCTGCTGTTCTGGTTCTGTGCGATGCTCTCATCTGGAACAGAAGGTGTCCCGAGATGAGATTTTTGCTGAGAATTGGGAGAACTTTTCCTGATCTAAATCTGTTTTAGTCCAACTTGCTGATGCTGGTCTGAGACATTTGTGACTTATTTTTTAGAGCAGGTTTTAAAAGTTGTTTGGTGTTTTTGATGGCATACTGGAACGTGACAGCCCTCTGCCATACTTTGAAGACCTGTTAATACAGAGAAAGGGAAATTAAGCTCATTGGTTTGTGTACATAACTGCTGCTCTTTAAAAGCTGCTTTTAGCTCAAGTTGTGTCTTGTGTGCCAGAGCTGTCTGCATCTCTGCTGTTGAATATCTCTGTTTTGTGTAACTGAAGCAATAAGCCTGACCTGGCTTGACGCTCCTATCTGTTCCTGGACTGATGCCCTGTTTCTGTCTCTCATATTTTTCCCTCTGTTGTATTGTATCAGTTTCTTTCAGTGCTCTGTGATTGTCTAGGAGGATAAGGTTTTGGACTGATGCCTAGCCTTTGTCTCTTTGTATTTCTTTCCTTCTCTTTCTTCTGCTCTTTCCACACCTTTCTTATGCAGGTCTTGTTCAAAGGTGTGTTGTTATCCAACGAGATGAAAACGGATTTGGGCTGACAGTCAGTGGAGACAATCCAGTCTTCGTGCAGTCCGTCAAAGAAGGTAAGCAGACTTGCCGAATGTGCTAGTCAAAGAGCAGCCTAGAGGGTTTTCATGTGAATTAAACACGTGCGTGAGGTGGAGGAGAAAACTGCAAATGCCTTCCTCACTGGTGGGATGGCTGTAGCTTCAGAACACAACAAAGAACATTGCACTGTTGGGATGCAGTTGAATCGCCGCTGATGTATTTGGAAACCAACCTCTTGTGTCTTAGAGGAAATAAATGACTCCTTGAAACATGGTGGGGTTGTGGCGTGATGTATCCACTGCAAAAGGAGAACAGAACTGTTCTAGTCTAGGTACTCAGAGATTTTAATCTAACAGAGACAGAAGAGGAGAAGTAGCTTTTTGCGGAACTACAGAAGTGCTTAAACCATTATTGTTTTGAATGATTCTGTTGAAATTGGAACTAAATGATTTCTTGCCTCTCTAGATGGAGCAGCCATGCGGGCTGGAGTGCAAACAGGTGATAGAATTATCAAGGTAAAGACATTCAAATCATCAGAGTAATGTATCCTTTGTGTTAAATGAGCTCTTTGAATGAAAGGATGTCATTGATACATCTGCTGTGATGTTTGCATTTGCTTGTGGGATAGAGGAATGGTCTAAGTTTCTGTGTTCTGGGGTTACCCAAACAGTAACCACGGAAAGCCCGCTGCTGAATGTTAATTTTGTTGTGGAGAGCACTCTCATTTCAGAACTTTACGGGTGGAGTTCAACATCCTACAATAAAAACAGAAGGCGAGAGAAGGAACAGAGCTATTGATAATTACCTGTAAATAAATAGTATTCTTAGATTATCGTTTTTCCCCTAACTGCCCCCAGATCCCTATTCTATTTTAGTCCCAAACAACTAAGAAACCAAGTCAGTAGCTAAAAAGACTATGTAAAATATTGCTGAAAAATGATGGTTGTGCTACAACAGCTACCTATGCAGAAGGAGCTGGCATTTCAACTACTCATTTAAATTAATGAATTAAATTAGCTACCCTAATTTTTTTTGCCCAGTCAGAGGTGGATTGCTTTTTCTTTTGTTGCTGGGTTTGGTTTTCTTTGGTATGTGTGTATAGGTTTCTTTTTGCAGAGCTCTGCTCACTGAGATAAACTGTTAGGAGGATAAATTGTTTATCTGTTAGTGTCTTGAAAGACATAGTAATAGAGATGGAGGGAAAGAAAATACTATTTCTCATTCTATGTGCTTATTGTGTAGTGTGTGGGTACCTTTGGTTAGAATCAGTAGCTAAACACTGTTAACTTTCTCTTCCTCCCCGCCTCCAGGTGAATGGTACTCTTGTAACACACTCAAACCATTTGGAGGTGGTAAAGCTGATCAAGTGTAAGTAAAGGCATGTTACTATTTTTGTCACTGTGCTCCTTTAAAGCATGAAAGGCATAATTTTAAAGGACCGATGACCAATTCAGCTATCAAGTGACAAGGACGAGATCTAACCATGCCCATGCTGAGAGATAAAGGGTGTGTATGAAGCAGTGAAGTGAAATTGGGGTAATTTTCACATCTCGGACTTGAGCTAATGTATGCTTCTGCAGGTTCTCCTTAGCTTGATGTTCGAAGTTACCATCAAACCTTGTCTACACATGTTCCCGTCTTTTGATTGCACCTTAAATGCCATAGCTATTCAGGCACTCTTAATGTATGTTACTGTATGATGTTTGCAAAGTACTCATGTTTCTAAAGGAAGTACACTCTTGGCTGATTTTCTTGTACAAGTAAGAAGATGGTAGTGGTTTCTTCCACACTAGCACATTTTATTTTGTGGCATGAGCATATGCATACTGTGAATGTAACCTGGTAGACTAGAAATTTAGTTGCATGCTTTTATTAAGGCTGATTATCCTGAAAGTCTTTGGATTACCTGAAATTTAAACAGAGATCTCTAAATCAGAGCTGACAGTGCTCTCGCGTTCTCTGATTTGAAGAATAAATGGATGAAGAATCATCTGAGTTTTGTTTCTAGGCTGAAATGGCAACCATAGAAATCACCAAGTGTGTCTGAAATGTGAATTGTTCTTGTTGTCCCTGCAGCGGGTTCCTATGTAGCTCTCACTGTTCAAGGGCGCCCACCAGGGTCGCCTCAGATTCCATTAGCTGATTCTGAAGTGGATCTAGCAGCGTTTGGGCATATGTCTCCCATCATGACATCTCCTCATTCGCCTGGCACATCAGGAAATGCAGAAAGGATTACTAGCCCAGTGCTTGTGGGGGTAAGATTTAAAGCTCTCTTTCCAAAGAACCAGCATAGCAGTAGAAGAAAGTAGTCGGGTATTTTTTATTTCTTGAATTGTTGTGCATGTCTTGCACAAATCACAAATAGGAATTTGTATATTTATCCTGGCACCCAGTGGGCATTTAATCACATGGGGGAAAAACATTTTGCAAGTAAAAATATCCAGTCCCATCTGAGACAATCCGAAAAGAGTTTAGAGGTTATTCACAGGTTGTCATTGAGATACACTGCAATTTGCATGATGTGAGTTAATACATGGTCTGATCCAAGCCAGTCATGCTGTAACTTCTATTAAAAAGTGAATTGTAAGGTATGCAGACGCATGGCAAAGAAGAGTAGGGAAAGCAAATAAACAAACACCTCTGATCTATCTATTTTTCTTTTAATGTTGATAACTGTTCAAAAGTAGGAGAGAATGCATAGGATAGGATTTTGAAACTTTACTTCTCGTAGGGCTTTTCAGAGCCCATGTTTATGAAGTAGGTGAATGGTCATATCCATTTTCCTTATCTTTCTTCCCAGCTCCACCAAAAAACCCAACCCTTAATCTCTCTGTGTTTTCCAGGAGGAGAATAATATTGTCCACAACCAGAAGGTGGAGATTCTGAGAAAGATGCTACAGAAAGAGCAGGAGCGGCTGCAGGTACTGGAGTTGCATGAATTCGAGAGGGGTGGAGGAAAATACAATTCAAATACCAAGATTGGTTGTTGAATCACTACTTAGTAGCATTGTAAGTTGCATATCTTATGTTTCAGCTTAGCTTTTCTATATAGTGTCATAATACCACAGGTGTAGTCGCTCTTACTGATCAGCTCTTAAGTTTTTAATCCTTGACAGAGTAAGAAAAAATTTGTGGGAGCTTTCTTAAGTGTAAATGTACATAGCTGTCAATCTGATCTAATCCTTGGGCAAGTAAGCATCTTTGACTCTTACTGAGAGATTTCAGTAAGTCTCTAGAATGCAGTTATGTTCATATGGCACAGGAGAGAGAGGAGAGCTATATAAAATGGACATTCTGTAGCATCTACTTGGTAGGTGTGCAGGTGTGCTGTTCATTATTTAGAATGTGTAAATAGAACGAAGATTAGTAGTAGATTGTAGTTTTAAGCTTTCATATTGAAGAGATACTGAGTGAAAGCTCATAAAATTATTTTTTAGTCTCTGCAGGAAGAGTATAGCCGATCACCCACCACACGACTACTTAAAGAGATACAGGAAACGAAGAAGCACATTCCTCAGCTGCAAGAGCAGTTGTCCAAAGCCACAGGCTGTACTCAGGTAACAGAATGTGTCAGACTTCTCTGTGGTATGTTCTGGGTGAAAATTCTTTGGCGATGGTGGTGTTCTGGGCAAGGAGGAGTTCCCTGCCATGCTCTTCTGTGCTTGTACAAGCAAATTGCACGCTCTAGAGTTTTTAAAACAGTAAGTGCAAACTATGTTGTATTTATTAATCTGTCTGTCAGTACAACTTAAAATAAACCTGTGAAGTCATTCTTACATTGGAGAATGAGTAACTGGAAGCTTAAAACAGCTTTGCTTTTGGGGAAAAAAAAAAAGTAGGTGGTATTATTTTTCCCCTTTTCCATCTGCCTGTAATGTTATAAACCCTGAAAACTTGGTGCGATTTTCTGTTCTCTAGTCTTAGAAAAGCATTGCAGCCTTCTTTAGATACATGAAGACAACTTTATAAGTAATGTGAACTAACCGGGTTTTGAAACAGCTGATGTTTAAGGGTTATCTATTGAAATATTGTACTTTCTCTGTACTGTTTTCCAACTCTCTTTATCATTTTAGGATGGAGTCTTGTCCTCCAGATCTGTGACGGAATCACTGCAGATCAGTGAAGTGGAGGCAGAGAGCGGGGATTACGTGAGCAGACTGGATTACAGTGGTGACAGCCCTTCCCGACCAAACAGTGACATTGCTGATGTGAGTCTTGAGCAGCTCCATGACTTTGCTTCTATACCTTTTGGATTTGTTTTTTTTGTGCAAATTCTTTGTTTGTGTTGTCCTGTGTATCATACATATGTACTCTGTCTCAGTAACGCTGTGTATTACTAGAATAGGCTTCTCAGTACACACCAAAAATATTTCCCTGGGGAAGCATACAATATTGAACTTCTATTAAAGACTGGGAAAGAAATAGTGTGGATTTTGGGTTTTTATACAGGATTAGATTTTTTCCTGGTACAATCCCTGTAACCAGACAAAGAAAGATGGATGCCAGCATCTTTCTCAGAACTCAGAAATGCCAATTAGAGTATCTTTCAAAAGTATGGTAGTGTTCCAATTGTGGTAGCTGTGACTCAGATCCAGTCAGTGGGCAAGTTGCCATGAAAGTGGGGGAAGACCCTTACTCCTACCAAATAAGCTTCAATTATTGCAAACATTAAAGACTCTTAGTCTGTTCACTCATTAGTTAACAATCTGTGTGCTCGTATGGTCTCCCTATTGGAGTGCCTTAGCGCTTAATCCTTAATTAAGTCACTGTCTGATTAGTGCAGAGTAATTGAAACTCTACTTGGGTTTTGGTCTAAGTTTGTTGTTTAACTTATGGATGTGGGAGCTAAATTTGTGCTAGCAGTTGGAAGTGAAATGAAGCTGGGTCAGATACACCTGCAAAATGTGAACATACATGACTCTCTTTTGAAACATTCCTCTTCCAGCTGCAAATCTGACTAAATACCACTCATGTTTCTATATAATAAATGCACGACAAAATTCATAGCGATCTTTCTAATAAATGTCATTCTGTCAGTATTGCGGATGGTATTTGATCGCTGGCGGTGATTGACGCACTGAACATTCAAGTTTTTCAGTGCAAAGTGACCCTGAGAAGCTTAAGGATTGGGGGCAATAGAAACCTCTTGAAGTGTAATAAGAAGTCCAGAGTTCTACAGCTGGGCTGAAATAACTCCATGCATCAATACAGGCTGGAAGCCAACAGGCTGAGTAGTAGCCTAGGTGAAAAGACCTGAGTGTCTGAAGATGAGTCAACAGCACAGGCTTTTTGCAAATAAAGCCAAGTGTCTGCTGGGCTACCTGACAGAGAGGATTGCCAGCAGGTGGAGGGGAGTTACTAGCCCTTCTGCTGGCCACTGGTGAGACTACACGTGGAATACTGAGCTTGTTGCTAAGAGGCCACTCTTCAGAGGAGATGCTGAGAAAAGTGCCTAGCCAGAGAGCTAGAAGCACGAGTACTACATAAGCTGTCAGAAGAGGTGGAGAGAGAAAAGAGAAAGCTAAGGACGGGTGCACTAGTGTGCACTGCTGTTATTCAATGTCACTAGCTTTCTTACTGAAACTGCTTCTGCATTCAGCTGTTTTTTTGGAAACTGCGCATCTAAGTCACACAGTTTGGTTGTTCATATCTCAGCTGTTTAACAGCTCACTCTGTGAGGAAGGAGAAGTTTTGGCTGTTGTGGCTGAAAAACTTACTTCTCATTTCCCTGGATTTGTTCGTACTCGCCAAAACTGAATTTCCCTCTTTCCCAGAGTCCTCGCAGTGGCTTGAAGGAGCGGATTTGTCCAGATGAGAGCCCAGAGAAGACTGAGGTTCAAGATACTGTGAGTACAAAACATGAAGTGTCACAACAGCATCTCCTGTAATGGTGCCATTAAAACCTTGTTATTTTCCACCTGCTTTCTAGATGAAGCATGTATAAACTTTGCTTCAGAAAATAAAATGCAATTAAAATTGTGCAGGGAAAGTTAATTAACCAAATAAATGTTTATGGAGCTTACAAGCAGGCCTGTTTAGAGGTCAGAAATATATACTTAGCAGTAAAACAGCTGAACCCTAAACCACATAGAGCAGTTGTACGTATGTTATTCTTTGAGTCCAGCAGTAAATGAAAGTCTTTTCTTTAGGATATTTAGTTGTTAATGAGGCTGGCACTGTCAGGGATGGCCTCAAGAGCAGGTGAAAGTGGACCGTAGTAGGAAGTGCAGACCTATCTGTATATATTACTATCTTCCTTAGGGTGACTTCTGAAGTATTTTTCCCCCTCATCTGCTTGACTTTCCAAAGTCATACTTCTCCATTTGCACTAAGTTGGCATTTGTCATATGCCACGTGTTTAGTGTGCTCATGTCTGTAGATGATGCAGTTGGTTTTGAATAATCGGATTTAATGTTTCTGGATGCTTGCAACTTGGGAGAAGCATTCGTAAGGGGATCCCACAAGTGCAAACTTGGACAAGGTTGAGTAAATACGCATGGATTTCCATTGAGTTTTCAGAGGGAGAATGAAAATTGATAGTAACATCTCTAACTTGGTAAAGAAGGTTTACTGTGGCAAGAGAGTAATAGCACTGTACATTTCTTCCTTCCCTTCCTTCCCCTTTTCTTCCCTTGCTTCTGATTCACCCCAGGATTCCCAGTCCAGTGTTGGAAGTCCTTTATCCCGAGTGGGCCCTCAGATCATTGGAGCAGAGGATGACGACTTTGACACTGAACAAGAGCAGGTGGGAATGACTTTTAGCCTCAGCCACCTCTTGTTACCCACAACCAAAATTCTTTTCTTCTGTGCTGCATGACTTGTTTTTATTGAGCAGTTCTTATGTGGTGAATTAAGAATTAGAGAATGTGATTCCTGTTACGGCTGATTGTGCAAAAAAAAAACATTTGGGAAGTTTATGACAATACACCATTTTTGTTTCTTTCTGTTACTCTTTCTTTTCGTAACTTCAAACTTCCTAGAAATTAATTTGCGTTATTTAATTTTCATTTGCTTACTTAGTTTGCTTATTAAGTTCTGCATTATTGTCACAGCAGTACAGCTGCTGAGGCTTACGACATATTTATTCTGAGTTACATTAGCTGTCCTTTGCTCTGAATTATATTTCCTTATATTGTAAATCAGTGTTCAGGAGAGTGTTAAAAAGAAGTGTTTCTATTGCAGTCTTTTCCTGGGATGTTAGAGTGGCATTGCAAAGATTCTAGAATTTATCAGGTTTTATTTTAATTAAACAAATGAGGAGCTAAGCTGTTGGAACAAAGCTTCTTGGTTTTTTTTTTTACAGTAGTTTTCTTGAATAATTTGAATAGTTGTCGTGTATCTCTACAGATTAATGGACAATGCAGCTGTTTTCAAAACATTGAGCTCCTGAAATCTCGTCCAGCTCACCTGGCTGTTCTTCTGCATCATGTAGTGTCCCAGTTTGACCCTGCAGCATTGGTAAGATGTTCTGGAATTGTTTCCCTGGCCCAAATTGATAGTCTTGACCAGACTGTGTCAGGATCTCCTTGTTCTTGGGTAGCATTGTCAGTGACATGGCTGGATTGGCAAGGAAGGAAATGCAGATCCTGTGCAGGCATGAGAGCATTTCAGGTAAATGAAGAGAAGCACGAAGAGAACTGTCTCCCTTACGTGTAGGTGTTTACAAATAAGTATTTAGCTCTTGAAAGCACTTCATTCCACCCTAAGGTGGTGGGATTAGTTGTCCATGGGGTGCCTGTTAGTAGTCTAGCCCAACCCGCTTCGCCTTTCCCTTTTCTGCTGGTTACTGGGCAGCCTATCTGAGGTTACTTGAGCAATCTAGATGGCTGAGGGTAGCTAGGAAGAGTTTCAATTCAGCAATGCTGAATTTCTTGAAATATTTGAAAGAAAACTTGGAGTTAGGGTTGTTAGAAGAGTTCTCATGTTATCGCTTAATTTCTTCCCCTCCTCTTTCCACAGTTATGCTACCTTTACACAGACTTGTACAAGCAGACCAACTCCAAAGAGACTCGGCGTGTCTTCCTCGAGTTTTACCAGTTCTTCTTGGACCGAGCTGCAGTAAGTTCTAGTAATTTCTCTCATTTTCAAGCATATGTAGCAAGTTGACTTTTACCTTTCTCCATCTCCTGAACTGGAAGAAAACTAAGGAATTATCTAAGTCCTCCAAAATAAAAAGTTTTTTTTGTTTAAATGTTGCCAGTGAATATGGCAAGATGAATGGTGTATGGTACCAGATGCCTGGTTACTCAATAAATCACAGAGAATGCATTGTGTGATACCAGAAATAATTCTGTGGTATGTAAGCAAGCTCTAGTTATTATACATTGCTTTTTAGTTAATAATTGCTGCATATATTGATGTGGCTGTTGGAAGGATTGGGAAATTTTGTATGTCTGTTGGAAAGCCTGAGAAACTTCTTTACTGTCATAAATTGGACTACCAGTGTAGCAGAGGCTAGATGAAATAATCCTTGTGTAATAGAATATATATTCAAGATGGGAGTCTCCCCCTTAATACCATGAGGTGTTCAGGCTGTATGACTTCAGCTTTTGAGGGGATTTTCTTGTGTGTTTTGTGTTGTGGGTTTTATTGGAGTGGTTTTTGTTGTGTTGTGTTCTCCCAGCCTTTCTTTTCTTTTGCAGAATCTAAAGGTTCCAGTTCCAGATGAAATCTCCTTAGAACTAGGTAGGGCACTGTTGCCTCAGGTATCTATTTCTGCAGTTTCTACTGTCTGAGGTGGTCCAAGCAAATTTCTGAAATGCACTTGGGGTTACTTCAAACATTAGGTGTCGTCTGTTACAGGGAGAGACAAATACTACTTCAGTTTCTTTGGGGGAGGCATAATGCATACTCTTATACATGTGTAAATGGTGGAAAGCATTGGCATTTGCGTTTTTTGGTATGATGGTGGATGTGACCAAAGCTGCTTATACTTAATGCACTGAAGTTCATGTTACCAGCAAGTGAAAGGCAAAAGGGTACTCTTGGTTAGGTTAAGGTGTACATGTGAGTGACTCTATTCTAGGGTGGACTTTATTCTGTTCTCAAAAGAATAATCTATTAACTTTTCTAACTTACAGACCGAAGGCGGCCAGAACTCCTTCCTGAAGAGCTTCATCGCCAGTTTATACAAACTATGCAAGACAAAGTCTGTCCAGAAGTTCAAAGGAATCTGGAAGATTTCAGGTAACAACAGTTGTCTGTGTAGTTGTTGTTTAATTCATACTGGCCCTCTGTCAACATGTCCAATACAGGGGCAGTCGAAGCTTGAGGGACGTAGTAATCCATCTTGGACTGAATAGGAAGACACCACTGTAGAGGGCTTCCAGGGTTGCCCTGTGACCAATCCTTGAATGTTTTTTGACACTGTGTTGCAAGTAATCAATTGCAAGATCAGTTTTAGAACTTGGATTCTTCATTCCATGAAGCGATTTGAGGCAATTTCAGAATATTATTACCTAGGTGATGTTATATAAATCCTTCTTACTAATTGTGTTTATAATCAGCTTACATTTTTTTTTTCCTTCCCTCTCCCCTTTGGGCACAGAATAATCCACTTTAGAAAGCTGTCATGGGCATATAGTAGAATTTGATAATTAATATGCCCTTTCATCTAGAGTCATAAGAGCTCTGTGCCAACTTGAGACATTATACCAAACCAAGTGTAATAGTGAACTTTTTAATACCTAAAAATGTTTTACTTCAAGTATATACTTCAAATACACAACCTGGGATGCTGCAAGAAGAGTAACTACTTTTTGACCCTTGCAGTGGCTGCATATCTTGATAAGTATCATACAGCTTTATCCCTCTGAAGGCTATCTTAGTTGTGTTTTCACAGTGAGTGCAAATGTTATGGAGGAATGTCATGAATTCTCCATTTTCACACAGAAACAGATAATGAAACCTGTTTGACATTCTGAATGCCAAGAGGTTGCTTTTCCTTGTTATAGGTCAGTATTCAGTTTCAAGTGATGCTTCATTCTCCCTGTTTTTCAGGCAGAAACGTAGTATGGGATTGACCTTGGCAGAAGGAGAGCTAACCAAGCTGGATGCAGAAAGAGTTCGTGACCGAAATGCAGTGGAGAAGGAAAGAGCGTGTGCAGAACAGATTATCACTAAAATTGAGGAAGTCTTGTGAGTAACAGCAAGTATAATTGTGGGGGTAAAAAAGTTTCTACTCTGAACCTGACAACAGCAGAGCAAGGAATTAGGATCTAGAAGCAATTTGACATCACTACATTTATATTGCTTCCCCTGTTTGCTATCAACCTATGTTTGAGTAATGATAGCCGAAAGTAAGCTAATAGTTAGGTAAAATCCCTGTATCTTTTCAAGGAGGCTATATTCAGATAGCAGAGGTAATGCTTCCATTGTCAGCTTGTGCATTATTAGATCAGAGTCCTGCTTTTTGGTTGTAGAAACCTAAAGGTTCAGAACTCATTTTTTTCTTTTAATGTGAGCTGAATCCAGTTTTCCCAGCTGAACCTTCATTTTTGCTTACTCCCCTTCTCCCGGGACTTTCTAACACTCTAAAGGATGCTTCAAAAACAACTGCGGATGCTCTGGTTGGGTGTAACTGGGTGTTAATTGTTTTTTGAGTTTCGTTTTGAAATTCTTTCCTGTTTTTAGGATGACATCTCAGCCTTTGGAAGAAGACAAGAGGTAATGGAAGTTGTGTAGGCTTAGTCTGTGAAGTAAGAACCCTGCTCCTGGCTCTGTGTTCTGCTGAGTGGCACAAGACAGCCCTCTTCTGGCTGTAGCCACAAACTCACATTTTCTAAATCCACTGGCATAATTAATTTGAATTCAGAGCATCAGCCTGTTGCTCTCAGCCTCTTGCTCTCAGCCTCTTCTTACTCTGAAGTTNAGACAGCCCTCTTCTGGCTGTAGCCACAAACTCACATTTTCTAAATCCACTGGCATAATTAATTTGAATTCAGAGCATCAGCCTGTTGCTCTCAGCCTCTTGCTCTCAGCCTCTTCTTATTCTGAAGTTTGTTGCCTTTGTGTCGTGTCTGAAAAAGTTACTGTTGCTGAGTTCGTGTTTCTTTTGGTTTTGTTTTGTAGCTGTTTCAGTCTGATCTAACATTTATTTTCTGTGTGTGCCTTGCCTTGTTCGGTTTATATGCATATAACTGTTAGGGTTGGTTTCGCTATACTCTTCACAGCAACCATACCTTTTACTGTTACTTATTTTTACTGTAACTCAAAACTATAATGTGACTTCAAATATGTATTTAGTATATAATTTTAGGACCTTCTGTGTAATTCTCAAATTTTATTTTTACCTCTTAGGCTGCTATACCTTTTATGTACTCTGTTTTTTGTTTACAAGAGGACAAATTCTGATATTGGCTGAGTCTCTCCCATTGTCTGTGATAGTTTGTTTCATATTAAAAAAAAAAGATGCAAGGTTCTTTTAATCTAAAAATGGTTAATTTTTCAACAGAACCTTTGCATTTGACCTTTTTTCATTTTCTTGAGGAAATGTATTTTTACCTATACATTTCTCCTTATCCTCCATCTTCTTTTTTTTTTTATATACTTGGCAGTTCCACAATGCAGTATGTGATCCTTACTTACATGAAACACCTGGGAGTCAAAGTTAAAGAACCTCGGAACCTGGAGCAGAAGCGTGGCCGTATTGGTTTCTTGCCAAAGATCAAGGTAGCAGTGTTGTGGCCAAAGTGCATCTGTTCAAAGCCGCCCAGTATGGGTGCTTCATTAGAATTCAAAATCCACTTTTGCATGACACATCAGAAGTTGGTGTGATTTTACAGTCTTCATTCCTGCATCAAGAGTATCTGAGATTACTGAGCTGCACAGAAAACCTAACAGTTCAAATTGGGTTCTACATAGGTTTTCAGACATGTGAATTAGAAATTAGTTGACTTCTTTCTTCCTTTATCTGTATGCTTGAATTCTAACTGCTTGTTTTTCACAGTTCTAGCCTTACTAAAACTTTGGGTAAGCAATGTTTCATATAATACAACCTTGAATCACTTAAGGCTAATCAGGCTGTCGACTTTTATACTTCAGTTTTTTTCTTGAGAAACTTGCCCAAAAGCTCATGCTTAATGATGCCCGAAAGCTACTCTTCCTGCCACCCACGCTTTCTTACTTACACAATAAATTTTTCCACCAAAACTCCATCGCCGTGGGTGTGTTCAGTCATCTCCCACAGTATGGGGGTGTATCTGGTCACAGTAGCTACTTATTTTCATTAGTGTTTCAGCTTCTATTGAAACTTTAAGACTGTTACAAGCAGTTCTGCAGTGACAGTGCCAAAAGGTTAGATCAAGCGTTCACAGCCTTTCTGAAGTGGTAAGACAAGTTGTATTTCTCTCTTCCAAATTAGAGTCTGTATGCTCGTTGGGGTTTTAAGTCACAAGATACTGTGCCTTAGAGAAAGAAGGTGCTACTGGTCACTGTATCTCTTAAGATGCTGTGGCTCCCTGCTCCTAACCCTGTTAGGTACCACTCATAGTGTGTCCATAGGCTGTCTTTGCCTCTGATGCTGCAGGATGCTGACCTCTCAATAACTTGTTAGAAACGAAGTTATCTCGTACCAAATTTCTGCAGTTTAAAGGATTAGTCAATATCTCAGTAAATAACTGAATTTTAAGAAATGAGTGATCTGTTTGCTTTTTTCTTTGTTGTATATTAACTGCAGCAAAGTATCAAGAAAGAGAAAGAAGGAGAGGAAAAAGGAAAGAGAAGAGGCTTTCCTAATATTCTGGGCCCACCAAGGAGACCGAGTCGACATGATAGCAGTGCAAGTATGTCACACAACGAAACATGTATTCCCTAACTATTAGTAAAAAGCTAGATGAAGTCTCCGCTGTCTTGTGAAAATCCATGCTAAGAAGGGTCAGGAAACTTTTTGTTTTTAAAACATGTATTTGAAGACAGAGAAACCCTATTTTGTCCTGAAATGCTTCCTCTCTTCATCACTGAAAACAGGTAAAAGCTCTTTCAGCAGTATAATGGCTTTGTGTTTGTTTAGTTGGTAGAGCCATGGAAATGCAGAAGCCTCGCTATCCAAAGCACTTGCCTACAGCATCTTCTGTTAGCCCAGAGCCACCAGATTCTAACAAGATGCGCCAGAGTGGGTCATCCAGTGATGGAACAGATGCACCATACCCTCCTGCCAACCCAATGTCTCCTTTGGCAATGGGTCCGTTTTCCTCTCCAGATGGAAGCAAGGAAAGTGAAACAGGTAGGATGATACTAGCAAAGAGGAATGATTAAAGACTGTGTTGCAAAAAGCATATGCAAAGCACAGTTCTGATGCAACAAACTTGACAAATTAGGTAATGTTTTAATGTCATTAGACATGATCTTCCGCACTGCTTAGTCATGTTGTCTGACTTAGTCTTTGGTTCAAATTAGGAAATCTTATCATGGCCAGAAATTGCTATTAGGTGCATTCTATCACTGTGGCAATGGATCATTTAACAGGAAAAAAAGCAGTCTCGGGTGCCTGCTTTTGTAAGCGCAGGTCAGTGTCATGTGGAAACATTTGTCACTGATATTTTTCTTACCAGCCTAGGAATTCAGTTTGTCCAGCTCGAAGCTGAAACGAGGCTGTGAAGTTCTCATTTGTTACAGTTCTTAACGTTTTGTACGCATTCTCTGTTTAGGTTTGAAGCAGACTGGAGAAGCTCCACCTGCTAATGACTGTATGGATGGCGCACCCCGCACACCTAGTAATACCTTTGAATTCCCATCTCCTTTGGAAAACTTGCAGGAGGAGGAGGGAGAATCAGAGAGGTAACTCTGGTGCCCTGGGTGCTTGAGACTTGAAAGAGAGTCAGTGACAATGGCTGTTGAAGCTGAGTCTATAAAACTATTAGTGACAATTTGTATCAAACATTATTGGTAGAAGTAGGAAATGCTGATCTGTGTCGGCTACTGTTGTAGTACTAGAAAACTATATATCGGGAAGGTGAGGCTGACAGATGGGCAAAATGTTCTGCTTGGGAGGTTAGACCTTTACTCTGAAGTTATGCTGAATGTCTGAGTGGGGTGAAATTCTTGTGTAAGCTTCCTTGATAATTCCTTTCATTCTTTGCAGAATGGTTGACATGGGAACACCAAAGCCTTTTCGCAAGTGAGTGTGCTTATGAATGTTTGAACTTTGCTGAATTTTGGGGGATTTTAATAGGTTATAAAGTACAATGCAGTAGTGTTCATTGTTCTGAGCCAGTACAATTGTCTGCATGATCTTTCCTTTTCTTAAATAACGCATATATGAAATGAGACGCTGGTATCTGCATAAAGGACAGGTGGAGTAAATCATATGCAGATAAGCCCTTTGATCTATGAGTGAAGTGTCATGATTGTTGTATCTATTGATTTGAATTAATGGGTTAGGGAGTTGAGATTTCCATGTTTTCTTTTTAGAAGTGTTGCTGTTAGCGCTGTATCTGCAGATAGATGGAGGAAAGAAATTGTAATCTGCTCTTTCACTGACTTGATATTTGACGTCAAGCAAATTACTTTATCTGTATCATTAAAAGGAGGATTATGGAAATACTGTAAGAACAGATATTCACTCTTAGTTGTTCTGTAAAGGGCAAAATTAGAAAATGTGCCTATAGGTTCAGACATCTAACAGCCTCCAGCTGTTACAGAGATTCACTTATATTCATAATACTTAACAACTGGTATATATACTTAAGATTTTCTCTTCTTTCCTCCTTACATCTATGCCTAAAATGGGAAGTATCTGACAGATATTTTTTCATGTTAGGATGGACAGTGTTGGTTTCACAGATGTACAGAGTGAAGATGAGCTGTTTGATTTTGACATGGACATCGACCCTCCCAACTGGCAGCAACTTGTGAGCCGAGAAGTGTTGATGGGGCTGAAACCCTATGAAATCAAGCGCCAAGAAGTGATTAACGGTGAGATGAAGATTTTTTCCTAGCTCACCTAGCACAAATTTGAAACCTGTCCTCTGGAGCTCTGAAGTTCTTAACATTTAAAACCAGCTCTTTCTTCACTCATTTGCTCAAAGTAATGGCCATCTGTTACTTCTGGTTTGTAGAGTTTGTG
This sequence comes from Steatornis caripensis, assembly GCA_013398225.1. Lineage (NCBI taxonomy): Eukaryota > Metazoa > Chordata > Aves > Caprimulgiformes > Steatornithidae > Steatornis > Steatornis caripensis. The sequence continues at coordinate 16,036 of VZSC01017623.1, read as the reverse complement.
TGTGTGAAACTTGTACTTGTTACTGAAAAGTATCCTGAGATGAAACTGATCAGGTCCTTAGAGGAGAAATAAAAAATACTAAAAGCTTTGACACTGAAAGGCCAGTTTGCGGTGTCATGTTCTATAAAAGAAAGCAAAAGTCACTGTCTAGACTGTTGGAAAGTGCGTGATGCAAATGGAAAGCTGCTACCAAACTTCATCTTCAAAGCTTCATCTCAATTTTAGGTCTTAGAGTGCTGCAGAACACTGTGTGGCTATATGAGCTGCTAAGAGCTCAGTGTTTGTTTGGGTTAATTATGAGTCGCATATCAATGGGCTTCTCTGTTCTTTCAAACATAGAAGTATAGCAGAGCATGGCTCCATTCTGGAGCAAGCTGGAATGTGGGCCAGCAAGGGAAGTGATGGCGAGGGAAACTTTTGTAAGTTCATACTTACGACTTCTGTTTGCTTCACGTTTGGATCCACAGTGCCACGCCTCTTGAAGTAGGTAGTTACAATCCTGCTTTCCCTTTCTCTTCAGAGTTGTTTTACACCGAGAGAGCTCATGTCCGGACGCTGAAGGTTCTACATAATGTCTTCTACCAGCGTGTCACCCGGGAAGGGATCCTGAACTCCAGTGACAAACGGAAAATCTTTTCGAATCTGGAGGATATCCTTGGGCTTCATGGTAAGAGCAACTGAGGTGCCTTTCAGCTTTGTGTCACAACAAGAATTCTGGATACAAATATAAGAAAAATTTAAGGAAGTGCATGAAACAAGAGGCAACCTCATACAACACTTCAGATAAAAAAGAATGCTGCAGCCGTTCGTCCTTTTGCACACAGTTTTTCCATTTGTGATTTACAAAGGTATTTTGATAAAGAATGCATGTGTCACCATTTCAGATACTTGCTTTTTTCTTATCTGTGTACACAGATTCTCTCATGCTGATTCATGCTTTGATAAAAGGAGCAATGCTTTCATAAATGGTCTTTATGTGTCAATGTTCAAAATGTTACAACTGTTGTTGAAGAGAATATGAAAACAAATCTGAAAAGATTGATGTCTTGCAGGTGGTTTTGAAGGGAGGCCCTTTCTAATTGCTTAGACAAAAGGCTGTCAGAGTCAGAATTTCAGCTCTGCCACTGAATAATCAGTTGTATAATTTTATGCAGATGACTTGAAGTGTGTTCTGCATTATTCCTATATTTTTAAGAGAGCAGTGATACTGAACCTCAGAAAGGATAAGACTGGAAAGGTTCTTAGGGTTCATTTGAAGACAGATGAGACAGAAGTGCAAAGGAGTTGTATAACATTTTCTTACATATTCTGCTAAATTTAATATGTTGCAGGACACTTTTAATTTTTTAAATTTAATTAGACATTATTAAAAATCTAGTCTTTTTCTAGAATAGCTTTTATTTTAAAATAAATGCTGAAAATTAAGCAAACAATTTGAGCAGTATTAATAAAATTTCCTTTTTTTTTTTTTGAAGTTACGCTGAATGATCAGATGAAAGCTGTCCGAATAAGGAACGAGACTTCTGTTATTGGCCAAATTGGGGAAGACTTGCTTTACTGGGTAAAATCCTTTTTTGGCTTTCTTGTACTTGAAAATAATGTTTCATGGAAGGGCAAACAGAGCCAGAGGTTAGTGAAGGTAATTTCCAGCTAATGGGAACTAAAAGTCTGAGAGTTGCTGTTTCTACGGAGCCAACATAGATCTAGAGAATGACGGTTGAAGTAAAGCAGGAAGAACTCATAAGATTTTCGTTTGACTAGAGATAAGAGTAATTTAAGGAAGAGAAAATAATTTCCTTATGACGTGTGGTTAGAGTAGAAGGGTAGTTTTGGAGACGTAAAGATGAGAGTAGGATTTTGAAAAAACGTAATAGTACAATTTATTTCATTAACACTGAAATATAAGTCTTGTGTTGCCTGTGGTGCGGTTAAAAGAATACTGGTTTCTGGTCTTAGAATTTACATAGTTGAACCTTTTCAAATTTATAGCACTGCTGCAGGCTTCCTTTCTGAGATCCAAATGACAGGAGCAGGAGTAATATAGATTGTTTTAAAAAATAAATTTTCTCTTGGGAATCTTCTGTGTTGTTTCTTTTCAAGTCTACTTAATTTAGGATTGAAGATTGATCTTCTTCTTTTCAGCTCTTCATGCAGAAGTCTCTTGTGGTGTTTTTTTTATACCCACTTTTTGTCTAGTTTTCCAGAAAAAAAGGAATAAAATAAAATTAGGTGTGACTGGTGAAGAAACACCTCCAACCCTGTCAGTTCTCCTGTGTATTACGAAAAAGCAAGAAAATACTTGCTAGAGCAAAGTACACATTAAGCTAATAGTTATATGCCCTTGTGTGGTGTTCTGGCTAAGTGATTAAAACAAAACACCACAGCATCTCATTCCCCAGTGAGTATTTTCAGGAGTTACTATGCTGCACCACAGACTGGGTACCAGGAATGGGAAGAGTTGCAGTAACAGATTAACCATCTGTCATCTGAGGCATGTTTCTCAGCCCTGCTCATGGCTATTATTTCCTGCAGCCTTTTTTTGTAATACTTTTGATAACGAAATAAGATGTATGTTATATTCTGGTGTTTAAGCGTGGGTGTCCCTGAGAAACAAGATGACCTTTGGTCTTGGCATTGCTGACCAATAGTCTGGTAAACAATCCCTTGTCATTCATGTGAGTGCAGTTTTTTCTGCTCTCCTTATGGCTGACAGTGGAGACATGGTACTGTATTCTCCCTATGAATCAGCAGTACATTTATGAAAAGTATTACATGCGCTAGGGCTGGAGGCAGGAGAACTGTAGAGTTTGAAATGTAAAGGGGTTCCTCAGTAGACTGGGAAGGCAAGGACTTTAAAACAGAATGGAATTACTTCTCATATTTTGCCAGTAATTCCTTTCTTTCCTGGCAAGGCCAGTTTTTGTGGTGTGGCTATATGTCTGTTGAAAGTGACATCTGCTGAACTTGAGTCTGTCTAAATTTGATGTTCTTGGCTTTCTGGCACAGTTTAGTGGACCAGCAGAGGAGAAGCTGAAACATGCAACTGCCACGTTCTGCAGTAACCAGCCCTTTGCTCTAGAGGTCATCAAGTCACGACAGAAGAAGGACTCTCGCTTCCAAACTTTTGTGCAGGTGAATTTTATGCCAGGGTTTGAGCTGCCTGAGGATGTGGCTGGTGACCATCATTGCATGATGAATGGTTGTAGATAAAGTTATAATTAATGACATCATGTCTAATATTGTCTTCAGATTGTAATAATTTCCAATACCGTATTTATCTCTGCTAATTGTTTCTGGAGGGAGGAGCCTTTAATTCTGGGGAACATGGAATGTTCTGATAGAGTGCAGGAAAGCACATGCTGTCCCAGGCAGGAGATGGCATCTCACTTGACGTGGCTGTTTCCCAAGGATGAGTACTTCTGTGGGGAAAATTGCTTACAGTAGTGCAATTTTGATGTGTGCCACAAGCAGAAGACAGATGATACACACCTATCCTGCCTGCCAGGAAAGGGGCTTGAATACATGTGGCATTTGGAGGAGAGTACATTATCTTCATTACCACAAGCTGGGAGGAACTCTGGTGATACAAGGGTTGAGGTTATATTGAAAAATGTACTGTAGTTTTGCTACAACGTGGAAGCCTAAACTGATGTCTTCCCTGTGTGGCAGTGACTGAGATTGATAGGAGATGGTACCAGGCCTCTGTGAAGTAATGAGGGAAGGAAGCCGCTGCTTTTGTGATGAGCCTTTCCTATATATAATTTTGTAAATGGAGAGGGAATGTGTTGTCTGAATGATAGATCTTGGCATTTCTTGTCTTGTATTTAATTACTGAAAAGTGAAGTAATAGATGTTTGTGTGATGAATAGATGTTGCACATTCAGGTAATTATAGTCTTAATAAAAATGACAAATGTCGTTATTGTGCTGTTTAATTTTAGGATGCTGAGAGTAATCCACTGTGTCGACGGTTACAGCTGAAGGATATCATTCCCAAGGAGATGCAGAGGTTGACGAAGTACCCCCTTCTGCTGGATAACATTGCTAAGTACACAGGTAAAGCCTTTCTACTAGGCTTTGTGCATGCATCTCAGCAGGTTTTCTAGGCAAATATGATTTCGAAGCGTGTGTTGAACAGTTCAGTTTTGTGGGTCACTATCTGTTTTCATGTGACCTCGCTGCTGCCTTCCACACAGGAGGGCAAGTTAAAAAAAAAAAAATCCAGTATTTGTTTATAAATTAAACTTTTTCCATCTCAAGGAAAAGAAAAAGAAATTCAATGTGAAATAAGTGATTGGCAGTCTGCATTGGGTTGTAGTGTACATAGAGTACAATATAATCATTTAAATGTAGTTTTAAAAAGTTAGGAGAGGGGAATGCTGAAGTTTGGAAGACAAATCAAACCACTCTGCTTATGAAAGTTACTGGCAAAACAACTTGATTTGCTATTAGTTTCTGAAGAAGGAAACTAGGATATCCTGTCTCCTCTCCACTCTCCTAACCACACAGTTCCTAACCTGTTTCTTAGTTTTACACTATTACTGTTATTAGTGGGGTTTAGTGATCATGACAGCCAAACAGAAGTGAAGAAGATATTTCCTCTGCACCCTTATATTTCTGATTGTATAGGAGTATGTGATAATGTCAACAGCTGGAATTACAGTCAGAAGAAAAAGAAAGAGAGGAAGAAGAGCGGGTATTGTGTAACTCTTCCTTATGACATGCTCTTAGCAACCAAATCTTTAGGAACTTACTGAGAGGCAAGTTGCATTTGTGCTGTTGTTTTGAACAGTTATAAGCATGCCTGTTTCTGTAATTTTCTAGATAGATTTAACTCCTTTCTACAATCTTGGAGAAGGAAATAACGAGAAAGAATTCAATCACTGGAGGTGATACTCTATTTGTTTCAATGAATTGGTTTTCAGTAATAAATACACTCTGATATACCTATTTTTTTCTTCAATTCAGGACATTAAGATACCTAAATCAAACTATTAAGAGAAAATGCATTTAAGTGAATTCCAATTTCCGTGTAGAGGCATTGGAGAGAGAAAAAGAATAAGATCTTCAATAACCGAAATCCCTAATCATCCGTTACTAACATAAAAATGTGAAGAATGAAGAATCTAATAAAAACCTATCGGGTTATGCTATTGCTTAAACAAGCTTGGATAGACATAGAGCATATTTCTAAGCAAGGAAGCAAAAAAGAAAAGTATTGTAGAATCTAAGCAAAAATCATGTAGTGTTAATGCTTACAGCAAATCAACACGTTTCTTTAAGAGGAGAACAAACAGCAGATAATACAGACCAAAATTTTTTTTGTCAAGGTTTTCTTGTTATCGACCAAGGATGTATGTTTGTTTTTAATCAATCCTCGATTTGTTCAAAATTCCCAATATTTGGGGAAAATGTGGACTCAGAGTGCAATCTCATCTACACCCCTGAAGTCTGATATAAACCAAGCTTCATACAAAATCTTGGATGTTATCAGTATAATGTCAACTAAGAATTTAAAGGAGATTGAACTTGGAAATAAATACTTTCCTACGCAATAGACACCAAGAGAATCTTGATCTTCCTCATCTGTTGAATCTCTAAAGCACTACAGAACGTTCTCATGTTCTCACAGAGGGTGGAGTTTAGCTAGGATGTGCTACACTAAAAGACAGTTCCAGCATAACAGGCAAAAAATGTGATTAATAATACTGCAAAATGCGTTTTCAAATTTACTAGTGGATACCTGCTGCAGTGTGATTTCATTACTCATAAAAAATATACTGCATTTGCAAGTTCACTCCAATCATAATTAGGAAAGTATGTGATAGTCCATTATCCTTGATTTACTAGTTTATTCGTCTGTTAACTAAATTCTTAATGTGGCTGGTGGTAGTGAGAATTGATGGGGCTCACTTGTGTCTATCTGTGTATGAACAAGTGCCATTGGCTGCAAAGATAACTCTTGTTTGCTCTTGCTGTAATGCAAGACTGGTTTTTATGATCAGGATGCATTAATGTAGCCAGAGACAACTTTTTTCCTAAGCTGGTAAAATAAATACAAGCCATCTGAATAGAAAAGGTTATTATATAACACTTTTTTTTTTCATTATGTTTCTTTGTTTCTTTCTCTTCCAAAATAAATAAAAAGCATTGGGAAACCGCAGAAGCCAGTGGTCAGTTGCTGAACCCTGGGACTTTGGCTAGCTGGCTGTGTGTGATCTTAAATACCTACCCGGTGACTCTTTATGATGGTGGAGTCTTAGTAAACTTAAGATTTGTAAAAATACTTCTCAGATTGATGTTTGTGGAGTGAACAGTTGTTACAAGCCCCTCAAAAAAGGGAGAGTAACAACTGCTGTGCTGTGTATGCTGATCATCAGAGGTTGGTGTCTTGTGCAGGGCAGAATGAATTCTTTCCTGTCACAGATCTATTTTTATTGCTTCACCTTCGAAATGCAGTGCTTTTGTTGATAGGCTATTCTGTGAATTTAAGTTCTCTTTCTCAAATTTGAGGTCAGCAAACTGCACTAGATTTCTGACTTTTTCAACCTTCATTGGAAAGCATTATTCCCTTTCCTTTTTCTCTTGCAGAACTGCCTGAAGAGAAAGAGAAAGTGAAGAAAGCAGCAGATCATTGTCGTCAGATCCTTAACCACGTGAACCAGGCTGTCAAAGAGTCTGAGAACAAACAGGTAGGAGGTGAATGGAGTGAGGGTTAAGGGTTGGGGAGAAGAGAGTTGAAGGGCAGCAAGCTGTTCAAGACACCTAAAGTCTCTATACTCGTAGCTCTTTATTGTACTTAAAGATGTTTTGTGGCACAAGTATTCCTGTAAGAGGAGGAATCCCAGGCATTTGGGAATGTGTGGAAGAATTCATGACTTCCTGCACTCAGGTGCTAGTGAGTTTTACTAATTAAAGTGACTGTCTTCGTTGCATTTTCTGCAGCATTTGGAAGATTATCAGCGTCGTCTTGACTTGTCCTACTTGAAGCAGTCTGAGGATCCCATGATAGATGAGTTCAGGGTGAGTGACAACATCGAAGCAATCTCTATGTAAATTGTGATTGCAACCTTGCTGTTCTGTTTGTGGCTCTTTCTACTACAGTTTTCTGATGTACGGTCAAATGGTTTTCAGAAATAAATATTTCCGTACAGAAATTAAAATCATTAGTTTCATAAATTTTTATTTTGCTACTTTCCTGAAGATCTATGTGGATGTTACAAGTTGATTCTGCACATAGAAGTATTGATGAAGCTTGTAAGTGAAACACATTTTAATGGTCTGCAAGCTAATGCACTTCTGTATCACATAAGAAAGAGCTAGTGGACAATAAATTTTATTATGGATATATATCTCGCATCATCACGTGTCTAAGGTGTGCCGTTGGATCTGCGGGAGGCCTCTAGGCAGCTGTAGGGTGTAGCAGTGGAGTTGGCTTTAAAAGAAGAGCTTGTATACAGGCCGATTTGTGTAGGAGATCCGCAGTATAGCTAAATGAAGTCTTAAGTCCAGTGCTAAAAGAACTGTTTCAGGGCCCTGTAAATTCATGCAGTTGTATTAGTGAGGCTGGTTACTTGCTGTCAACATCCTTGAAGCAGGACTAACTTCATGCAATTTTCATGTTTCAAGTGAATGATGAGCACAAATAAGCACTTGCAACTTGAAACAAATCTTTTATTTTTTCTTTCACACATGTTTCAAATAGGCAGCTTCCACACAAGGACTCCCATCCCTTCGCTTCTGCACATTTTCCTCATGATTTCATAGTTTATCCTCAGTTCTTAATTCTTGCCACTGTCTATTCCTATGTCTTGTACAGATTCTCTGTTGTTTATTTATCACTCCCCTATCTTCACTGAAGTCAGCGTGTATCCAAAGAAATTTTTGTATGAAGACTCTTCTATAAAACTGTATCATGTAGCCTTCCACAAATAAACTTGCAAGCATTTAGTTAGGGAATGAAGAACTTACTGGCAGTTACAAAATCTTGCTGTCATTGATTGCAGACTCTGAGACTTGGAAGGAATGAGTTGTGAAAATTGTCACTTATACTTGCCTGCAGATCTAAATGTCACAAGCACTGAAATGTCTGAAGAATCCATTGACATTATAAAGTCCATCAGATCATTTGAATGATTTGTATATCAGTATATCATTTGTCGGCACACTTGACTGACAAATCAANACTTGCCTGCAGATCTAAATGTCACAAGCACTGAAATGTCTGAAGAATCCATTGACATTATAAAGTCCATCAGATCATTTGAATGATTTGTATATCAGTATATCATTTGTAGGCACACTTGACTGACAAATCAAGTCCTGAAGCATTAACCAGTTGTGATACTAGAACTGCAAACTTTATGTGGGATAGTGGAAAAACTCCTGGAAGTCAGACAACATCCTAATGCCTTACTAGCTTGACTTAGTAGCAAAATTCTCTGCCCTGTGACCTCAGCATCTGCAAAAGAGCAGTGAATGAGGAAGACACCTCTCACAAGTTTTTTGGTTTACGAGCATACCCTACTCCCGCTCCACATTTCTTTTTCCAAATTGGGTTTAGCTGCTCATCTCCTAACTGAAGTGCCTGTTCTAGCCTTCCCTCTGACATTCCCACGCTTTACCATTACTTGCTTCTACAAAAATTTCATACTGCTACTTTTTTTTCTTTCCCCTGGTGACAGAACTTGGATCTAACAAAGAGAAAAATGCTTCATGAAGGACCTCTAACCTGGAAGGTTAATCGTGACAAAACTATTGGTGAGTCCTGTTCTGACTGAAAGTTGGGTTTGTGTATGTTTGCTGAGAAGGAGAGAAAGACAAAGCATTTCTGCAGTTTACAGTGATTCTTACTGCCACTGATAATAATGCCTCTGTGTTTCTCAGACCTGATTAAATTATTCTGGTCAATTCTGAAATGTGCTGGAGTATCATTAAGGCCATGCAGGGACACAGCAGTCAGTCATGAGATGATCCAATTCCATCTATAGTTTTGATGAGGAAGATTTGCAAGCTTTGCCTAGAATGGCATAGCGCTGATTACTGCCTCTGCATGAGTAATCAAAAATGCAGCATTTTTCTTTCTGCAGGAGTGTGATATAAAACTGAATCTTTAACTCATTCTGAGTTCTTTTGCACTCTGTGCAGATCTCTACACTCTGCTTCTGGAGGACATTCTGGTGCTGTTGCAGAAACAAGATGATAAACTGGTACTAAAGTGTCACAGTAAAATCTTGGCATCGACAGCTGATAGTAAACACACCTTCAGTCCTATCATCAAATTGAACACCGTTCTGGTTCGTCAGGTGGCAACAGGTCAGTGTAACCAATTGGGAAAGCAAAAGAGGAAGCCAAAAATGAGGATTAGATCAGTTGAGGATAGCTGTTTTTGTCTAGGGTTCCAGAGCAGAACATGGAAAAATGCGTAGGCTTAATTCTTGGGTTGTCCAACATCTTGCTTTGTATGTATGAGCTGTTTAACTTCTTTGCATTGGTAATAGGCATAGCTTGAGTTTTAAATAGATTTCTAAATTAAAGTGTTCTGATTATATTAGATGAAAGGTACTCTAGAAATTATTAGGAAGGAAAAGAGGAGAAATAAATCTGTTTCAAAATGGTTTGGGCGGTAATGGCTCTTTTCTTTTAGGATTAATAGAAAAATTTCCTGAATAGGGAAAGATCAATGTTTGTATTTCATAGCATTGGAGGGTTATCTCATGACCTCTTCTTTCATCGTTTCTAGTTGGGGTAATGCCCAGTTTTAGGAATTTTCAGAAAGCTATGTAAGACAAGGCATCTAGTTAAATTCTTCCCTCCCTGTGTTGCTTCAGATAACAAAGCTTTCTTCGTCATCTCCATGTCAGAAAATGGTGCTCATATTTATGAACTGGTGGCACAGACTGTTTCAGAAAAGAATGTGTAAGTAATTGGTTCAGCTCCATCTGCTGCTTGATTTGTTGTGCCTGAGAGATCTTTTACATCTGCTTGCCTGTAGCAACTGTGCAGGTGTCGGTGAATTACCTGAGTTCCTTTTCTATGCTTAGCTGAAGACATAGCTGTGTTGGCCTTTGTAGGAAGTATCCAAGGACAGTCTCTCCCAACTTCTAAAAAGCAAAGGGAGGGTGTATACACATATGTTGGTGAGTGTACGTGTGTATTAAAAAACGCCAACAAACCATACGTACACTCAGTTCTTCTGTTGTTGCTTGCTGTCTGGCTCACGCCAACCCCTTTTCTGACCTCAAAAATGCTTTTCTTTACCCTTGCAATTCTGGTCTTACATGCCTGACTGCCACATAAGTAACTGAAGTAGTCCTGCACCTTCATGCAGAACCAGTTAGCCTTGCAGCTAGCATCATAAGCATCCCAATGCATGAATTTGATTCCCTAGCTAAACACTGCTGCTTCTTCAGTAGAAATGCTTTTATTTTAAAGTATAAGCAGGGCATAGACTTATTTGTATGATAGATAGCAACTCTTCTAGTGCGTCATAGATGAAATTCTTCAGTAATATGTGAAATGTTACTTAATGCTTTTGTATATATTTGTGTATAAAGTAAGTGCCTCACCTGACAGCTCCTACTCAGGTCCTGTCATTCATTTCCTTCTGCTGAAGAATACGCTGGTGAGGTGAGCATTATGCTGTGGTGCTTCACTTGTGGCAGTGAGATATTGCACTGAATGTACCAGAATTAAAAAAAAAAAAACCAAAAAAACCAACAAAAAAACAAAAAAAACAACAAAAACCCAACAAAAAACCAAAAAAAACCAACAAAAAACCAAAAACAAACATAAGATATTTCTCTTGATAAGAAAAGCGGTAATAGTAATAGCTGGATTTAAGAGGTGTTAATAGACATTATGCTCCATGCCTTGCATGTTTTGACTTGGTGTTTCTGCTACAGATGGCAGGACCTGATAGCTCAGATGGCAGGGACTGTAAAAATGGGGAGTACTAGAAGAGTGATTCCATTACCACAGTCAGGACCTGGAGAGTAAGTAAAAGTAGCTGAAGGAGGAGGGGCTGGGTTTTCTTTTTCCAGTTCCCCTTCTTCTGCTCAAAGATTGGCAGCCAAAGCACTGATTCTCATGCAGTGATTCAGATACATGTGACGAAAAGAATGCATTCATTCTTTCCTCCCTTCAGGGAAGAGCGTGAAGAAGAGGAGCAGCAGAAGCTCAAAGAGCAGCATGACATTCCTGCCAGTAGTCTACAAAGTCCAGGTAAACCAGTGGTCTTGGTTAAAGGGTGTCAGTGGATTTGCTACATGGAGTGTAAATGTGCCAAGCCTTATTCCCTGTGGCTTGGGAGTCTTTTAGTATATTTGCCATTTTTCTGGAAAGGAATGATTTCTTTACAAGTGACGTAGAGAAGTGATACTGAACCTCTTGGAAACGTACCTTTTAACTATTTCCATCTGTTTTATAAGTTGCTGGAAAAGAGTCTTTTTTTTCCTGGAAAGAATTGGCCTTTTACCAAGCCCGTGCTCAAGAACTGTTTTTTTTAGTGTTTTCAGAGATTTGTGTGTGAAGCAGAATTTTCTGCAGTTTATCGTCCTACTTGATGTAGTAGTTTAACCTGAATGTATGTTTTCTGTTTACTAGATAAAGATTTGGGCCTCGAATCTCCCCTAATACTGAATGCTCAGTCTTCTTCACCCATCATGTCTGAAAAGTCCAAGGTAGAAAGTCTCCTTGTGTCAGAAAGACAGTTTGACAAAGTGCAGCAAACAGACCTGACTCTCAAAGATTTTTCTGCATGCTATGAACACACAAACACCAGTTTTCCTTTGGTATCAGAAGGGCAGTGGGCACTGGATGCATTAAGGAACTGTAAGTATCTGTGGGCAGTATCTGGTGGGATGTGATTTAGAGATGGGAATTGTTAGGTCAACAATCTAAGTCAATGAGCTAAAATAAAATCTAAAGTCCATTTCTATTAAATATCAATTCTCCCTGTTCTGTAGATGACAGCATAGCAAAACAAAATCGACTGGGCAGCGAGAAATTCTAAGTTCTGAATTCATATACTGGCCCTTTCTTTGGTTTTAGGCATTTCATTGTTTTTCTGCCATATTTCCTTGTATAAAACGATGGTGGTAATGAATTGGTACTTACTATCCATGAAGTACTTGAATGACAAAATTACATTGCAGAACTTTGTGCAGTGCTGTACAGTGCCATTTCCAGTCAGCAGTTTTTTAAAAGACAATGCAGATAGCCTGTGGACTTATTTTCATAGCACTGGAGCAGAACAGGAGAGGTTGCGTGAGTTGCAGAATACGATTTTGCGTATTTTTTTTTTGCAAAATCCTGCAAATGAGGTAGCATATATGTGAGCTTGACAAAGTCTAGGCTCAGATTTTCTGAGGACGTGGGTGGTGGTTGGATATAATTATATTAATTCTTGTGTGTGTTAAAAAGAAATTTTCCTGATGGACAGATTATTCTGTAAAATTGTTTACAGAAGACTTTTAATCACTTCCTCTGTTCTCCAGTATACCTACTTACAGAGGAAGAATACAGGGCTGTGCAACCTGCTTCTCAGATCTAGCAGTGCCATTCCTATGTAACTTCCTAAAAATTGAATGAAATAATTATTCCATATATCTCTTCCTGGCAACTCTGAAACGGACATGAAGTCTCTCAATTGTACTTGGAGGGAATGTCTGTATTGCTTCTCTATGGGTCATTTGCTTTTACCAAAATGCAGAGCATCCGTATCCTTGGTCTGAAATCACTCTTCCCTCTTTCTCTAAAAATAATGACAGTTTTCTGCAATCTAGTAGTTTGTCTTGGATCTTTTGATCCATTTATGCTTTTCTTTCTTACAGGAATCAAAGTCCTTTTCTAATTCTGAATTCTGTACAAATGTTCTTGGTACTTGTTTTCAGCGACCAGTGATAATCTTAGTCTGTGGGGTATATAAAGATAGTGACCTAGCATCTCATGACTATTCAGACTTAAGAGAGCAGCCCACTAACAGCAGCAGAGGGTCACTCGCATTTTGACAAGAGCCTTCCACTTAGAAGAGTGACTGTTCTGTTGTATGAAATCATAGCTTTTCTTGGGTGTTAGGTGAGCATTATATGGTGAGAACGAACAGTGTTCTTATGCTCTTGACAGTATCATATTTTTGTTTTGAACAATGTGTCCTTATTATGAAGTGTTTGGTTGGGATAATTTGAGAGCTAAAGGAATATGGATTGAAGTTCAAACAAGCATAAATTTGCATGGAATTTTAGGGAAAATATGTCTTCAACTTTTTTAATCTGTCATTTCGAAGTTGAGTGGAATATTCCCAACATGCTTGTTTCTCAGGAGGGAATCCCCTGTTATGGCCATAGCTTTTAGTTTATTTGAGGGCATGGGTAAAACCTGGGCACTCACCTGCACTCCAGCGCACTTGCTGGATAATTTTGGAAGATGATTCTCTGTTTTTCCCTGAGCAAGATGGAATTGTACTGGAAGTTGACTGTTTGCTCTCGCTTATGAGGTAAGTTGTAGAGTAAGGCTTCAGACCTTATATATCTATTTTTATCCCTGTTTTTCCTCCCAAGAGCAGTGAGAGGGCTGGCTGCTATGAGACACCCCTTTTTGAAAGGATGGTCTTTATGTCTAGTTAAATTCCTGTTAACAAGGTTATGGTCTCTGAACCCTTGTGAATGTTCTCTCTGCTTGCAGTGGGCTTGTTGAAACAATTGTTGGTACAGCAGCTTGGATTTTCTGAGAAGGGGACCCTTGAAGACCAGCAGCGCTTTGCCGGGTTTAGGACCGTTTCTCAAGAAGCCCAAACAGAGAGTGGAAGTGAGCCTGGACTACAGCACTCTGACAATAATAAATTTCACCATCCTGGAACAGACAGAACGCTTCTGAGAACTGGGACTAATGAAGCCACAGCTAGTTATGGCCTCCGGACTTCAGCTGAATCGCCAGCTTCAGGGGATGCCATGCAGCTGATAGTGAGAGACCCCAGATCAAGTAGTAACTTAGCAATAGACCGCATGAGTATGAATCTGGAGATCTCAACCACAGAGCTGGAAGGGGTGGGTGCTGATGAAAGCAGGGAGCATTTTTTTGATGCTCAAGAAGCTCACAGTGGTGAAAATCTGTCTGAAAGTGAACTAATGGAAAGGAAGGAGGAAGAGGATGTGCAAATACGGATCTCAGGTGAGTATATTTCATTCACTCATTGCATGATAGTCTGTCCAGATCCGCTATTAGAGACTCTAGTTCAGTTTTAAATAGAAGATACTAAAGAAAATCACAGTCTGTTTTCCTCTCTTGCATATATGAGAGAGAACATTTAAAACTAATTCTCAGTCCTTGAGAGTCATTTTAGTCCTGAAAAAAGCCGTGCAAATGTGTACCTAATGAATTCTCTTTTATGAAAGGAGAAGGTGAACTACTGTAGGGTTAATACACTGTGACAGACTGTAATTACCAAGGCACAGGCACAATGCAAGCCCTTGATTGCTGTTGCCAGTGGACCACTTCATCTCTCAACTGACTGTTGGGACCTGTGGGGAAATGTTTTCCCTGAAGGCAAAGTACTTCCTTAGTCTGTACATACAGAGCTCCCATGGCTCATGCTGTTTTAGAGATACAGTGTTGTCTTCCTCCCGATCAAGCTTCAGAAAGAAACTTACAGTATAGCTTTGCACTGGAATTGTCTCCTGTGACCGTACCCAGTATGAAGCTCTTAACAGCTTATTATTTTTGTTATTTCCATTATTATTATTACATATGCTATATTTGGCAGTTACCTGAGCAGCATCTCAAAGTATATCTCTTCCAGCCTTCAAGAAGGTTGTAGAGCTGTTAACTCAGCAGAAAACTAGCTCTAAGACGGCAGCTGAGAGCACCATCATGGGACTTTGCATCCTTTGTGTTTGGTGAATGCTGTGATTTTGATCAGCTGAAGTGGTGACACTGCACTAAAACCTCAACTTGTGTGCTAAGTTCTCATGCACATCGTAGTAGAAGTACCTACTAGTAGGTAGATTCTATGTGACTGTTAGTCTTGAAATCTCTTATCCATAATTAAGCTTTTATTGAAAAAATTGGATTCTGTCATTGTGAATAAGCCAATTTGTGACTGTCTGAATACTGCCTTCCAACTGCATATTGAAAATCATGTTTCTTTCCCTGAATTACTGAGACATTTTAAATTATTAAAACTGAGCGAACAACTTGAAGCATCTAATTTATTTGTCACCTCTTACACTGTTTACTTAACTGTGCAGGGACATAAAAATTAGATTGACCTGTTTTTAGTCAGTTCTGACTCCACGTGCTAGCTTTGCTGTAATACTGTAGAGAAATTATTTAATATAATCCTATTGCTAGGTGCAGGTTGTGAAAGCATTTTTATCTATAATTGCTTTATCTTTTAACGTATCACCAGCAAGCTGCATTTTAAAGCTAACCTGTCTAAAAGCATCCTCAGTACTGTAGCTAGTTTTAGTGGAGGTTAGAAATCTAGCAGTCTGATTTACTGGGTGCCATTAGTATAAGTGCAGGTTTTTTGGATATTGTAATAGAAACACAGATTTTCTAATGAGGCTTGGGCGTTGCTGGGAGCAACCGCGGGAGATCTAAATGGGCCTAGGGAGCGCTGGCGATCAGGAGTGCGGTGAACAGGGTGTGGCACGGCAGTTTGCGCAGGAGTTCACATGGGGAGGCCTGTGCAGCCCGCTCGCGGGTCTGCAGCACAGGGAAGTGCCCCTACTCTCTTACAAACTGGTGGGCACTCGTCTCAGAGCCAAAGCTGCTGCTTCTGCAGAGAAAGCCCCTGCGATGTCTCATACCTCCACCCAGACTGAGCTGGCACTGACAGAGGCTGCAGTACAGGTGGCGTCTTGCAGAAAGTGCCCAGACCCTCCTCCTGGGGAAAAGGCAAGTACCTGCACTTGATGCACGCAGGTTGATGACCTGTTACACCAGGTGGCCGAGCTGCAGGAGACTGTCAGGAGGCTGCACAGCATTAGTGGATCCGAGAGCGAGATTGATCAGTGGTTCCAGAACCATGCTGTTGA
>VZSC01017622.1:152790-165867 GCA_013398225.1 Steatornis caripensis | reverse complement strand
GGTATCAAGCTCCCCCCTCCCCAATAATGAATAAATCACCCGAATGCTGTGGGGCACACCCCAGGAAAGTCCCAGACAGTACTCAGCAGCCAACAGGAACACTCAGATCAGGATCAAAGGCAGAATATTTGAGCAGTCGTCCTCCTCCGACACTAGGGCAAGGAGCTGGGCAGAACTGGAGAACAGTATCCTGCAACATCACTAGAACCTTATTAACAGCCCCATGCTGGGCTTAAACAGGCTCCTGGGCCATGGGTGTGGGTTGAAGCACCATGTGAGTCTGCTTAGGGTCATTAAAGCCCATCAGTGCCCTCAGGCCCCTGGCCATAAAAGGAGAGGGAGTGACTCTTATGATCCCTCAGCTTTATACTGAGCATGATGTGTATGGGATGGAATACTGCATTGGGTCAAACCAGGCCAACTCTTTCATCTACCCTGTGAATGATTTCCTCTATTGTGTTGTAATCAGAGCATGCACAGAGGATGTAGATACTTCTTCTGCACGCTCATCCTTCGTGCTGTCTTCTTTTTGCCTCCTGTAGATAGTTTCTTAAGCTGAAGGCTGTGATATTTAGTGAACAAGCTCATTCTTCTGCTGACAGACAGATCAGACTCACTGCGGTCTTTCCAAATGCACTGCTTCTTCGTTTGTATGCACCACAGCCATCCTTTCTCTGCAGACTAGATCAATCTCAGTATTAGGGAGATTATATTGCTGTCAATAAGCCTTCAGCTTTTTCCTCACATTGCTGTAGCACAAGGCTACAGCATTTCACCTATTCAATATACTAAAAAGGAATTTTGCTTGAAAAAAAAGTGATTCCAATAGAACGTTATGTAGTTTATAGGAAACAGTTCCTCTTCTTTATGATCTAGTTAAAGACAAAGGTTCTCCTTGGGTATAGATGCCATCACCCAAAAACTTCTTTAATGTTTAGCCAAACCCAGCCTGTAAATATTATAGTCCTGTGGGCAATATTTGGGACACAAATGAAAAAAATTGGGAAATAGAGTCAAGTTTTCTGAGTTCTGATCCTAGCTGTGACTCGCTCTATGAGTGTGACTTAATCTGTCGCAAAATGTTTCTTTCTCTTCACCTCTAAAACTGGTGAGAATCTTGTAAGCCTTTTTCTGATTTTTGATGAAAGCTTGCCGATATTTTGAGACTAATGATGTTTTAAAAAACAAAAATCTATATAAACTTACCTAATTTATCTTCCCACAAACTTGTATGAACACTTCCAGCTTTGAGTTCTACTACATAAGATTTGGAATAGATAATAAAAAAAAATAAATTTTAAATTTTAATTTTTTAAAAATAAATCATACATATATTCAAGACCTGCATATTAGACAGTAGTGCACTTCAGTGTCTTATTAATGGCTTAGTGGTTGCTGGGGTTTTTTTGTCTTCTCTAATGTAAATCTTCCACTGCCCCCAAAAAAAATCTAAACATTAGTAGTCTCACCTATTTATTTAGATTTTAAAAACAAGCAAAAATAGAGGAAGAGCAATGAAAATATTTGCTTAAGGTAATATATAGACTGGCTGATTTCTTGTATGGTTAAAAAATAATCCAGGATGTGAACAGCATTTAATTTACAGATATTCATTCCATAGGGCAAGATTCTTTCACTTTCTCACAGCATTCCTAATGCCA
Source organism: Steatornis caripensis (assembly GCA_013398225.1). NCBI lineage: Eukaryota > Metazoa > Chordata > Aves > Caprimulgiformes > Steatornithidae > Steatornis > Steatornis caripensis. The sequence continues at coordinate 164,206 of VZSC01017622.1, read as the reverse complement.
TGATTTGCTCACTTGCCTTTACCATTAAGTTCTTTCTTTTTAAAAGTAGAAATCAGAAAGAAGCGATATGCCTACAGCCCCTCAGAGCGTTTCTTGTTGCATCTCTTGAAACTGTATGTAATCTTTGTTTATGTGAGTGGCACAGTTGCTGCTTTTAATGTGCCCATATTAGTGTGTGAGAATTGCTAAAGTGGATTGCAGATCCAGGATCTGGAACTGAATTTTGCATGCTTACTTACTTTGGGTGACTGTGCATGGATATGAAGTACATCCAGAAATGTGGGGCAAATAACGGTGGCCTGTGGACTGGGGAGAGAAAATGCACAGTAAGAAGTATACTAGAAGTCAGAGGATGCCAATGTCATGTAAATTAAAGAGGGTAATGGACAGAGTCCTAGCCATCTGTTGCTGTTTGATGGCTTGCTTATTTTTATTGTGATTAGCATTATTAAATGTCCATACGTTTCTCATCAGGAGTGTTACTAGGCAGAGGGATTATATACCTCCATTCAGATTCATGGTGAGGAATATTATCTTTTGTTTTGGGGTGAGGTTGGGTTTTTTCCCCTTCTCTTTCCTTTCTTTTTCATTCCTTGTTTCACAACTTCTGTTAATCCTGTCTCCCCTCCAGCACTTCCTTCTCTAAAACAATTCTCCGGTCCTTCAGATATTCCTCCTGTTTCTTGTTGATTTGTGTAAGGACAACATCTTTGTAATGGTCAATGGTGAAATGCATGGCCAAAGGTTATAACTGAGGCCACAGAAATATGTGGGCCAGTTGTCTGACCTCCAGAACACCTGTCGTGTGAAGAGTTTGGGATTTTATTGCTTTGTTTTGCAGCAGTAGGAAGATTTGAATTTGTGAGGAAAGTGCTGAAAGAAATGGGGAAATTGAATCCTGTCTTCTCCACTGGAATTGCTGGCAAATATAAATGAGAGTAAAGCCCTGTGATAACAAGAAAATACCATGTTTCTGTGACTCTGTCTGCATTTGAGTGTGAAATATGCAATGAAACAGAGCAGTAACAACCAAGGAGCTCAGGGACAGCCCTGGGAAGGCTGTTTTAGCACATGAAGACAAAGTGGAGGTTGTACCTTTCAAGACAGCCGCAGGCCAAAGTGGCTGCAGTAGCAAAATCCAAATCATATGTATGAGCATAAAGCAAGAAGCATGTTTAAGAGGAGAGCAGGCTGGGTCGCCAAAGAGATGAGCTCTCTTCCCATGCACTTTCTCTTACCTGCTGGGTCATCCTAGGCAAGGCACAGGACTTCCTTGCACGTTTATTCCTATTGGCTGCATGTAATAAGATTCTCTTTAGGAATATTTGCAGTGTTATATGATTTATAATAGTGGAAAGCTGCATAATTGTTATTATTTGTGAAATTAACTTTAGTTTATACATGGAAATGACTCTGCTTGCTCTTCCACTATTTTTTCCTCAATATTTATGATATATAAATAGATTAAATATTCCAGTCAGCTAATGCTGCAGACATTAGGAAATAGTCTGTGATGAAATTTTGGAAAAGTTTGGTTTCTGTGCCACCTTTGCTTTTTTGCATGTTTCATAGCTTAAAATTTGACCTAAGAACAGCTGAATGGGCACTAGGTATTTATTTTTTAATTATAGACTTCTATCTCCTTGAAGATAGAACTGTTCATTTAACAGCTTGCACTTGCTATTTCTCATTTTTCCCAGCAAGACATTCACAAATGCATTCAACAAAGGCATATGTCTTCCAAATCTGCAGCACTTTGCAGGAGCCCAATTTGACTGTCAAGGATTTGAGAAAAATTCTTGATTCACAGCCCTGAGCTGGAATGTCAGAAATTCTAGATTGGGATTTGCTCTTTAGATTGATGATTAAAACTGGCTGGAGGAAGCTGGGGAAATCTGATCAGCCGTTATCTGAATTTAGTTACTTCTGTGTGTGCTGAACCCTGACAGTTAAAGGAGGATTTTTTTATTGCAGATTTTCTTTTTATACTGACATTATGACCCATGATAATAAAGCTGCTCTTGGCAGATAGAAAAAGATGTCAGAAAGAAAGCAAAAATTTCAAGGAATAATAGCAAGTTAAGAAGACACCTAAGTTAAAGTGTTTCACATGTCTGAGTGAATAATGGGAGAGCATTGGTTATTTTCCACAGTACATAGTTGCAACAGTGATGTGAAAACAGAGAAAGGTCAGTCTGTTTAACTCACATTGGTGACTTCTTATTTGTGTGAGAGCTCCCATTCAAATGAACAGGAAACATCCTGAGCTACCTATTGCCAGTATTCAATAACAGTATTAGAGATTTGACCTGAGCTTCGCTTTTCTTGCTTTCCACAAGCATTCAACTCTTACTTGGATTTGGCTCAGAGCACAGTCCTTTGAAACTAGTGATGCTGAATGCTTTCTCCTGTTCCTCTTCTAAACGATGGCTAAAGGGTACATGACTACTTGCCTAAGCTATTGCCTCAATACGACTAGGACATTTTCAGTTTAAGTGTACATAATACATTTGGCTTATATGAGCCATTTCAAATAAACCAGAAGAATTGATGGAATTGCAATGGTCAATAAATCCATTAGCTTCAGGAGGAATTACTCACTGAAGTGGGATGTGTTTTGGAATCCACTGAGATTTTCAAAGGGAAGATATAAGCAGCTTGTCTTTGACTGAAAAATCACTCCTGATACTTACCAGTCCTTAAGCTGCGCATATTAAACTTGTGTTTTAAAGTAATTCAAAGCTTCAGAGGTACTTTGAAAAAAAGCACATACTGGGTATCAATAAGTTATGCTATAGTTATTAATTTGTCTTAAGTTTTGAACATATACCAGAGATATGAAATCATAAAAATTCTTTCTAAAATTATAGACTATGCACCCACAACTACTCAGAGCAGTTCATGCCTTTGGTCCACATGTAGTTGATTTCTTTAACATAAGTAAGTGCTAGTCAATGTAAGAAAAGTTTTCAGATTTGAGTCTGATGGTTTTGGACAAGAATAAAATCTTCACTTGCCTGACTTGCAAATAATGAAAGAGGATTTATATCCACACGTCCATCCTATTCCCTTCCTCGGCTTTGGTTTGTTATTTATATGTTAACTTACAGGTCATCTCTAAGTAGGTTTGTAATCTGAGTAGCCACTGCAAATCTTGTTCCTTTATTTCATTCTAACTTGTGCCAACAGAGCTGACTGCCACACAAGACATTGTGGTTGACCATGTTATGTCTATTCATGAAATACTGCATACGTCAAGGCTGGGAACATTATTATTCTCGTGCCATATTGTGACAGTTCACATCTATAGATGTGAAAGAGTTGAAAATTCACTTACCTGCATAAGATGGAGGTTTTGAACACATGTAAGCTGAAGATCTTTTTTACTTTTAGAATATGCATTCTCTCTTCACAGAAAGAACATTTCAAATTGAATGACACAAGAGGGCCATTTTCGTTGGTTAAACATGGGCAACAGAATCACTAAAGTACACAGATCTCCCATACAGCCATTTCAAGGTGGATGTCCCACATGCGTGACAGCATTTTAAATGGCAGTCAATATCTATGCTTTGTGAATTTGAAACAAGCCTATATGTTCTCCTGCAAATACCAGCTTCTCCCTGGCGATTTAAAATTTGAAACGGATAGAGGATTACTAAAAGGCATGTGTTATTTTTGACAACGATCAACTCAGAAGCTGGCTGCTCCACTTCCATTATACCTGGATAAGTGTGAAGTGCAACTTATGTCAGGGGATTGTAACATTTAAAGATTTATAATTGTCTACCTACTTTGGAAAAAAAGTTATTTTGACTCCTAGTTTTTGCATCTTGTCTGTAAAATATGAAACAAGATTTCTATATAAAACAGGAAAGTTTATATAAAACTGGAGAACATGAACAAAGGTTAGCCAAAGAGGAGACTTACAGAATCATAGAATCATGGAATAGTTTGGGTTGGAAGGGACCTTTAAAAGTCACTTAGTCCAACCCCCCTGCCCTAGGCAGGGACAACTTCAACTAGATCAAGTTGCTCAGAGCCCAATCCAATGTGACCTTGATGTTTTCAGGGATGGGGCACCTACCACCTCTCTGGGCAACCTGCTCCAGTGTTTCACCACCCTCATCGTAAAAAAATTCTTACTTATATCTAGTTTGAATCTACCCTATTTCAGCTTAAAATCATTACCTCTTTTCCTATCACTACAGGCCCTGATAAAAGTCTGTCCCCATCTTTCTTACAAGCCCCCTTTAAGTACTGGAAGGCCTCTATAAAGTCTCCCTGGAGCCTTCTCTTCTCCAGGCTGAACAACACCAACTCTCTCAGTCTGTCTTCATAGGAGACATGTTCCATCCGTCTGATCATTTTTGTGGCCCTCCTCAGGACCTGCTCCAACAGGTCCATGTCTTTCCTGTGCTGGGGACTCCAGAGCTGGATGCACTACTGCAGGTGGGGTCTCACCAGAGCAGAGGGGCAGAATCACCTTCCTCAACCTGCTGGCCACGCTTCTTTTGATGCAGCCCAGGATACAGCTGGCCTTCTGGGCTGCAAGCATGCATTACCAGCTTATGGACAGCTTTTCATCCACCAGGATCCTAAGTCCTTCTCCCCAGGGCTGCTCTCAGCCCCTTCACCCCCCGGCCTGTATTGATACTGGGGATTGCCCCCATCCAGGTGCAGAACCTTGCACTTGGCCTTATTGAACCTCACAAAGTTCACATGGACCCACTACTTGAGCTTGTCCAGGTCCCTCTGGATGGCATCCTGTCCCTCAGGAGTGTCAACCACACTACTCAGCTTGGTGTCATCAGCAAACTTGCTGAGGGTGTGCTCAATCCCACTGTCTATGTCACTGATGAAGATATTAAACAGTACTGGTCCCAATACAGCCCCCTGAAGGACTCTGCTCATCACTGAGCATTGGTATTAACACTATTAGTCCTCTAGTAAATTCTTGAAGGTTGATGTGCAATGCATCTAGACTCGTGAGGTTACAAATCTTGCTCTGAAGAGGGCAATGGGAAGGATTTGTTTGCACCTCCAAAATTGTCTCACTGAGTTCACACTAAAGTGAAGGAAATGCACATCACATTTACCAAAGTTTATTTTTAGAATTGTTCAGTGATTGAAGAGATTTTTTAAAACAATATTTTCATTCTAGCAGGACAAAGCAGTCTTCAGTTCCTCATTAAAAATTGGACAGAAAGTTACTAAAGACACTGTTGAGGCTCTTTTACATGTCAGCTAGCACAGCAGAGCTAGCAACTGATTCTTCCCCAGACTATGAGCTAATATCTGAGGAAATGAAAACAAAGCATACAGAGCTTACCTGGTGTGAAGGTGTTGTGATATTTCAGTATTCATGTATCATTAAAAGTATACACATATCAAAATCACGATCTCTTGCCACTAGTTGTTCATGGACCATGGACCACGATATTAAGAAAATGAATGACAAAGCTGTCACATAGAATGTGTTTTTTTAACATGTGTTTCCTTAGTTTGGGTGCTTATACTATTAAAAATGGCACTGACTTTGCCTTAGAGCTAAAAAATACTATGGCAGTAGACATTGCTGTTTGCCTCAGCAGTTCTTGCTGTAAATTACCAAGCTCAGTCTTTCATTGACAGTGAATTGGCTCCCTAAAAATCAATATGGTGGCTGTGCCTGTGTTACCAAAGTTAAACATTTTCATTTCATAATGCTTACAGAGAAAACAAAGTCAAACAAAAATAAACATGTAGAGAGATTGAAGTTACGGGAAAGAAAAGTCAGCTGACCTCCATGCAGACGTTAAGTCATAATCTAGATGGAGAGAAAATAGACAAAAAGAAAGTTGTAATTATGCAGCGCCTGTTTCTTGGATATCCTGAGCACACTTGGAGTTCACAGTGTGTTTAACCTGTTCACAGAAAGAGCAGTTCCTCCAGATCTGGCACTGAGCAGAGCTCAGGAGAGGTGACACCCATTACCTTTCTCTATAGCAAGGGGATTTCTCCTTTTCTGGGGAAAATGTTCCCCAGCTCTACTTCCCTCGCCCTGGAGGAAGTACGTTCAGTACAGCAGTGGCAGATTTCCACACTTTCTGCGCTCCTTTCCTTTCTGTTCCTATTTCATCAACCTTCTGTCCTCCACTTTTCAGAGCGATACACAAATTGGTAACTTCTTGTGTACTTCCCCGCAATATCTAACAAGAGTTGACTCCTGCCTGAGACACCTCTGGAAAGGGCATATGCACATTTCAGTGGCACTTTGGTGTAAACTCCAGGAGAGGGCAAAACAGAGCTTCCCCACTCAGGATCAGATCAAGAAACAAATTGTGGGGTTGATCACTGTTGGATTCCTGATTTATTTTTTTTTCCATAAAAGTCAGGGCGTAGGATGTGACTCACCTCAGACCTCCATGTGGAACAGGATTGATGCTGACCAGTACTGGCTGTGTTCTGCAGAAGTCAGACTGAGAGCACTGCTACTAGTATTTGAGATTTATCTGATTTGGAATGGCTGTAAATCTGCATAGTCTCGTTAAAATTCTTCCTGTGATACAACATCAGACAACAATGCTTCTTCCTTACCAGAGGGAGAAAAGGAAACTGGAACATTAGCTACTGCCTAGGAGAAGTATGTTTGCATTGTCTTAGTTTCATAAGTAATATTTTATTTTGTATGATAAACTTCACCATGTCACAATACAAGAACTTTACGATGCAATGACAAATTCTCAAGCATATGCCTATAAATAAACAATATTTGTTGCAACACAGCTCCTCCTAGGCAGAAGAAAAGCAATTGTATGTTTGTAGGCAGATGGGTTATGATCTCCAGAAACTTCCAGTATTGTGAAGAGAAAACGGAGGTTTGCAAAGATGAAAAAAAATAAAAAAATAAAAAAATAAAAAACAAAAAAACCCAACCAACTTGTTATTATTGCTGCTATGGAAACTGAACAAAGAACAGTCACTACTTGCCAATTTCTTTGGGCTCCTACAGCGAATAAGCTTAAAATGCTGATATTTCAAGGACAAGGATTGCTGTCAATAACTAAATATTTTGCTATTCTGGGACTTACCAGCACATTACCTTGGAGATGTTCAGTTTCTAAACCTTTGCGAATTCTGTTTGTTCCCTGAATGACAATGCATTATAAGTACAAGAAGCATGTTGTCATGAAAAGGCAATAAATTTTACATGGGGAAATCAATTAATTAGTTGATATGGTCCTGAAATTAGGTATGTATTCATCTCATTTTATTTATATCTATAAAGGACAATGCTTTTATAAAAAGAAGAAAGACCTTAAGTTTACAGGTGTGCCTAGACCTGCACAGCACCTGGGAACTTATAAGGAATGAACATCATTGTTTAGATGTTTATTGCCATGCAGTTCTAATATGCTCATTGCAGTTCTATCTGTGTAAGAGGCTGCTGCTGAGTCTCTCTTGCTTCTGACTCACATGTATTTTATCTCTGAAAAGGAGAAGCAACCCATGTATTTCTGCCCAATAATAACTTAAGTTGTGCAATATTTTTTTAATAACCTGCACTTTGGACTTCATCTGGAAATGAAGATACAGCTATTTTGGGGCATAGAGTATGATTTTCAGCATGGTTTCACCATGTTTTCACACTCAGAAAACAGTAACTGAATCCCAAAGTTACTGGAATGAAATGGCAGCATTCATCACTCAGTTTGGAACAATTTGTTAGTTGTTAAAATTTAGAATAGTGGAGGCAAAATTAACCACAGGGAAGTTTGCATCTGTGGAGAAAAAAAATATCTAGAGTCTTCTGGCAACTAAAGGTGAGAGAAGTCACTTCTGTTCTCCTTCGCCTGAATTTAGAGTGGGTGTTCTGGTTGAAAAACGTATCTTCAGTAAGAGATGGACATCTTCCCTTATTCAAGTTCCTCAAAATGTTCTCTACTGTCAGCCAGCATCATCTTCATCTTACCCAGTCTGTGTTTAAGGCATATGGTATACTTCCATGTAATTCTCTCTGCCAGATGTTAACTCGACTATCCTCCTATGTGCAAGAAAACAAGATATAGTTTAAATATCTCTCAGCTGTAATTTTTCTTACAACTTCTCAGTGACTTGAATATTCTCAGTGTGGGGGTGAAGAGGGAAGGAAAAGTGATGGGGTAGAATCAGTGCTGAGAGTCTTTTAAACCTCAAGGACCCCTTAATTATGAACTCTAAGAAATACTAAATAGTTGTTCAATACTGTTTTTTAAGGATATTTTCAATTAGAATAGATTGAAAAAATCAAGGTCTGAACTGAACGACTTGAGTAAAAAATAATCATGGAAATCACAGATGGTAGAGGAGGCAACTCACCATCAGCAACACTCCCTAGAAAGGGTTGGTGATTTTCCTACAGCATCATTTCTAAATAGTCTTGCAAGTGCACCTCATCCATAACACGTGTGATAATCTGGAGGAGGAGATGCTATCATTCAAAATACTAGCAGCTATAAATAACAAACCCCTCAAAATTAACACCTAAATTCCCAAGCATTTCCAATCCAATTAGCCTCTTTCCTACTGAAGAGATTCATAAGTTCATTTTAGCCAGTCATTTACAAGAGCCTCTGCAGTTTCTAGCAAAACCTTTAACACAAAGCTTTCTTAAGTTGTTACCCTGTGCTTTTGTTACGTATTTATTTTTAAGATAGACAACTCTAAGGTATCTTCCTGTCAAGAGTGCATAATTCTGGAAATCCCTTGCTATTATAACATATAGCATCAGAAGGCTGTGCTTTGAATTAGAAGGCATTCCCAAAAGTGCTTTTCTTCACCATTTTCCCAGTATAACAGTGAATACAACTGACAGATCTGGCTGGGTTTTTACACCTTGCAATCCAGTTATGACACAAATCTGCCTCTCATTTGTCACTCTCTGTTCATAGACAGTAGCAAATCAGTCAGTCAAATGTGAAAATTTAAATTATCTGTAAAATTATATAATCATAGCATTGCAGAACTGCAGTAGTAGGTGGATACAATCATGAATTTCAAATTAAATAACAGGCTAATTACCTTATTATTTTGCTATACCTACAAAGCCCATACAGTATCTCTCTGTCATATAGAAAGTTATATTTTAAACAAGTTCACTTGTATATCTTGTATTTTCTTTGTTTTTTGTTTCTTAGTAAATTCAGTTCATTCTATTTTAACATGATAGCAATAGAATACACTAATACATTCTTTGTAATTAATGACAGATATAGGTAACATATTGGGTCAGGCCAAACAAACAGCATGATCTACTGATGCAAATAATAGTGAATGTGCACTAAATAAATATTCTTTCTTGGCTGTACTTGAGTAAGTAGGTAACTCTTAAAATACCCAATATTTTATTTGCAAGGTAAGAAGGGAGAGTGAAGGGGGAAATCTCTGCACTCAGCAGAGATGTTTGCAACACAAATCACCTTAGTGGAAGGAAATTGATAATCTCTGCAGTCCTAAACATAGCTCCACTAAATTTGTCTACGATTCTATCAAGAATAATTATATTTTTTTCTACAACAGAACATGTTCGTCTCATGACAGCAGCTCACTCCAACACTTAGAAAATTGCAGGTGGATTTTTGGCTGCACGAAGCTGAAGGGTAAAATGCTCGTTATTTTTAGAGAAGCCAAGATTACACCCTTCATTTTTAGATGTTTGCAGAATAAAGTCGTCAAGACTGTTGATCTGCAGGAAGTGATTTCCCTTAGGCCAGATTTCCTTTAAAAGCATATCGTAGCTTGAAGTGTAGTCACAGCTTACACTGGCAAAGTTGTGGTTTTGAAGGTATCATAAGTACCGAACTTCCTGATTGAAATGACTTATTACATTTAGGGTTGTTAGTATAAAGGCTAATAAGAAAGTAGAAGAAAAGTAAGATTAAGTGATATATTATCCCAGAAGGAAAAAATATTAAGTATCTGTATTAATTTTTGCTTTTATAAATATTTTATAGCATTACTGCATTATCTTAAACATCTTTACATTCTTTTTCTAGCCATTAACTAGCTTGGTCTATGTTTAGCAGTGTGAAGTTTCTGGATCTTCAAGTTTTATGTTTAATGAATCTTGTTTTTAAAGACTGGATATATATTTGACAACAAGTAGTTAGGAGCAGGATTTAATTTGATGTTAAAAAAACTACAATTGGGTGTTTGTATGTCAGTTTGGTGCTCTTCTGTAGCAGCGGGAGGCTATGTCAGATCTCCTGGCACATCTAAAGTCAAAATGTAAGAGTAGGTTAAGCCATTTCATGAGTATTCCTCATGCCAGTGCACCATGAGCAAAGCTGTTCTGTAAAACTGATTTGAGATTATGCCAACATAGTGCACAAGTTGATGTCACCAGTTTTGAATTAGACACTGCGTATGTTTGAAATGTGATGGATTTCTTACAAAAAAAAAAAAGGATTCATACGCAGAAATAACCTAGAATTGGCACTCCTTCTCCCAAAACCAAAAGTAATCTGAAATGAAGCAATGATGACACTTACAGTTAGAGCTGTTCAATAGTTAGTTTAAATTTGACCCGCATTTGCTGAATGACCTGTCCTTCCCTCTGTAACAGATATAGTGAAGTCATGGAGGAAAACATTGATGAGAACTTCTTAAAGGCATTAATTAAAATTTAGCCAAAACATTTTCCAATGAGCTTTTGCACGAACATTTCTATTTTGGTTATATCTTACAGAGACAACAGGCAATACAAATCATTCTAGTTTTGTTCTGACAAGAAACATATTTGACATTGCTGCTTCTGCTTGACTTTTTCATTCTGGTATTTCAAACTTCTTTTGAATGAAATGTTTGATAAACGTGAATCACTTTCTTTCCATTTTTCTTCTCCTAACAAAGCTTGATTCTTTATATTTTTCTTCCCTTTGAGGACAAAAACTTCAAAATTCTGGTGCTTCCTATAGAAAGAGAATTCCACTTAAACAGTCTTTAAATCTCTGGATCTGATGTTCAACAGCACCAAAACCTATGTGAAACTGCCTTTGCAAAAAAGCATGCTGTTTTGTTTACTCTGTTACCTCTGGTTCCCTGGCACTCCCAATCTTCCCCATGTCTACGTCCACACCAGTAAACCAAACAGGGAATGGGCCCAACCTCTGCTGTGTAACCATCCATACTCTTAAATTGCTATGGCTTATGGCATGGTTTTGGCTCCAACTTACTAATGGTCCCTCAGACAATGCCTGGGCATGCTTCAGGGTTAGCACCTGCCAGGAGCACAAGTAACAGAAATTTTGGATTTGAACCCTCTGTTTTATGGGAATAAGGAAGCCCAGCTGTAAGCACACAAAATGTGTCATGATTAAGAACGTGCCTGACCTATTTTATTTATGCAGATGTAGCAAACAAGAAAAGAGGGAAGACCTGTTCTTGGAAACGTCTT
>VZSC01017622.1:126238-150168 GCA_013398225.1 Steatornis caripensis | reverse complement strand
ATGCAAAAAAGTGCAAAATTTTTAGATTGTATTGAATAGATCATCCTAACGTGAATAACAACAGTGAAAAGATCTCTCTAAATTGTCTTTTTTCCCTCTCAAAATGCAAGCAGTCACAATGTCAGTACATTTTCCTTGCAGATTCCTCACTCAGACCTTAGTGCTACTCAATAGTGTTCAGCTCCAAAAAGGATCAAAAAGTAGTGCATCCTCATCCATTTTCTTTCACTAGGTTACCCAAGTTTGCTGTTGTATAAGATCTATTTCCCCTGACTCCTCTTTGCCCCTCTCTGTAAGTCCCACCCAAATAGGTCATATATAAAATCAAATGACAGCGTGGAGGGTAAATAGATTTGCACATGAAAGCACTTTAGTCACAGAAATATGCAGTTTTATTAATTACATGACTCCCCTGTGCTGTGTAAGATATGACACGGTGAGGGACAAGAGCCAGCTGGGTTAACATAGCGGCTCCTTGTTCCACATGAGACATGGTGTAGTCCTGCAGGGAGGGTCAGCAGTGAGAGTAGTGGTTCCTGCTGTGCATAGTTCTAATGCAGGGTTGTGAGGCTTCCCAAGGCTTTTCTCTGCTCCATGGCTTCCCCAGAGGACCGAGAGATGGTCCTGGATCCTTGTGCGTGGTTGTCTGATTTCCCTTCCTAGAGTCATTTTTCAGCCACCTTTGGCTATTCCAGCAGTCTTCAGTGTCCTTAGCTGTAGGGCTAACCAAAGAACACCTTGCTGATGATCAGACCGTTTGTTTTTTGATTTGCTGTTGGTTTGTGATTTGCTTCACTATTGTTGGCACTCATGATCTGCTTGTTCTGGACACTTCTGGACACTTTGAGTGGGACTTCTTGATGATCTACAAGTTCTTTTCCTGTTTTGGCTGTCTATTTCCTTGATCATACCAAAACTATCCTGTTGTCTGAGACAGGGGGTTGATCATGTTGTCATCTACTTCTGCTACAGCAAGAAGTTGATTAAAGTTCACATTGGAACAACGGTATTACAAATTGAACCCATTGGGAAGAGTAGTGACTCCTAGATCTCAAGGAAAAAAACATCTGAAAACATACAGATCATCCAAAAAGGGAGAAAACTTTGGCAGCTCCATTTCTATATTCTCATACCTTAATCTTAACAAAAATGCTTAGACCCCTGATTTGGGAAGAATGAGGATCTCACTGACTGGGATTCAACACATAAATATATTTTACCCTGTTCTAGAAGGAGATTCAAAAATTCTGCCTGGACTATATTAAACTGTATATTTTTACTCTCTGCTTGACTTTCAAATTCTAATACCTTAAGTAGAGAGATTTGTAACCAAGGAAACATAAAGTGGTATTTCTTTTATTATTCAGGAAATTTGACACAAAGTACAGAAAGCATCTATCCATTAATACTCTAAAGCTAGAATGTTGTCCTACTTCGTTTCCTATAATTTATTTCTGCCTTTGATAAATGACTTATACCTTCAATGTCAGATATCATGGATATACAGACCATGGTAGAAGAAATTTAAGAAAATATATATTTTCTTTGGCATATATGAAGAAAGATTTATGATTTCTGTTTCCTCTGCAGATGAAATGATGTTTCTTGCAGAGCGATAGTATATTACCCAACAATTCCCTCAGCAAAGGGTCATAATGGGGGGTCAAAGATTCCAGAATGTTATGATTATATCTTTTTTTAATTATTAACAGTTTTCACAGCTTTCAGATATAGCTAATTCTAAGAAAGTGCTGATAAGAATAGTGATGATGTTCTGATTAATGCGCATAATCAGAAGAGATGAGAAGACCAAAGTTAATCCTATAGGTTGGTTACAGAACTCCGTTTGTTTAAAGCAATGTTCAAGATTTCTTAAATTTATTTAGACCCCAGCCAGGCTGAGTATTGAAGAGAGTATGAACATGACTTTTTAGTGAAGCAGGGAAGGTGATTAGGACTAACTAATTAATGATAAATGAACTCTTTGGTTTCTACTGCAGAATTAAAAATGTCAACCTGCATGACTTACAAATGTAACACTGAATTTTCCAGTGTTTGGGATTATGTTTTTGGTTTTTTCTTTCTCTGTCCACAGCAGCCTGAAGTGTAGCAAATAATCTATTCTGCACAAACTAGGAGGATTACCCATGTTGCTGTTGATGATGCGTATGCAGTTTGAGGTGCGGACAAGAGTCATCCAACTGCCACTTCAAATGAAACCTTTCCATGAAATCTGTTAACAATTTGAGAATAAAATCAAGGTGTTGAATTGTGAAGGTGCAAGCAGCAATCAAGTCATTCAGTGCCTTTTACTATGAGTATGTGATTTATTATATCTGTCATAGTACCAAAGTGATTGGTGATTAGTGGAAAAAGGAGGAAGCTAGACTTGGTGCACATAGAAATTCAAATTAGATCAAAGCTTTCTGCTGTAGCTATACCAGATTGGCAATATGATATGATTTATGAACTGTAAATTAAATCTACCTTCTCTGTGTCAGATTAAATACAGGAGTATAAATATCTTTATCTACATTGATAGCAGATAGCCAAGCCATAGCTATGTCTATGAAAAAAATAGACTCAAACAGCTAAAAACTTTGTAAATGTGACAATAAAAGAAATACAAGCAGAGTAAATTCCCACTTGTCAGCTATTCCTAAATAAAATTGAATATAAGATCGATAAACAGTTCTTGCATTTTCTGTAATCGTATAATGAAAACACTTTTATAAATATATTCAAAGTATTTTATGAAGGTAGAATCACCTTAATTGCTAGATAATTGCTAGGTAATTGCTAGAATAATGTTAATTCCTTGATTCTAATAGGCTGCTAAAGTGATGAAAGGTAATTTTGTTATTTGCTAATAATTTTGTTATTTGTTAAAAAGTGTAAAATAGCTGATTTTTGTTACTGTATTATGATTGATCTTATGGCTATGATGTAGAAAATATGGGAATTAGTTTTGTCCAGCAAATAAAAGGCATATCTGTGACATTCAGTTCTATTATTGTAATCTAAGCAATCTATTTTGTACAATAAGTTGCACGAGGATACATTTCTCATCACTTGATCCATAAAAGAAAACAACTTTCACCATGTGTTATGGTCTTTGTGCTTTGAGCTCTAGCAGCTCCAGATAGAAATGCAGTACTGTTACAACAAATTCTATATTTCTTCTACATAGTCTCATCATCTAGTCCGTAACTTCTAGTATGCATAACATTATTAGACTCCATTACAAGAAGCAGGAAAATGGAGCAGTAGAATATTTTAACAGTTAATACGCAGAAGAATATCATAAAATGTTAGACTTTTATGCTTCTGTNAACAAATTCTATATTTCTTCTACATAGTCTCATCATCTAGTCCGTAACTTCTAGTATGCATAACATTATTAGACTCCATTACAAGAAGCAGGAAAATGGAGCAGTAGAATATTTTAACAGTTAATACGCAGAAGAATATCATAAAATGTTAGATTTTTATGCTTCTGTAAATGCACACTAAATCTTGATTTTCTTATTTGCTTAACTCAATTTTATTCCTTATGACAGTTCAGATGATAGATAGTTAAAGTGACTTCTTTTTGCTGTAGCATTCTATATTTGCATAGCACCTCTCCTCTAAAAGAGTGACTACATGTGATAGTTAAATATTGTTTTTATTTCTGTCTTTTTTTCTTTCCTTTTCCCTTCAGCCACACCATCTTGGTCTCTATTTCTTGTTGTCTACTATGTTACATCCTATTCAGTATTATGGAAGGCCTAATGCTGATGGCATTGCAATTGTACTACTTATTAACAGAGAATAATAGTAAAAAGAGAAAATGTTATTAATGAAGTCAGAAAAGGGTGAAATTTAGAAAGCATTCTACATTTCCGATATTACTGACCTTATATTTCTGTGAAGGAATCTCAAAATACTATACTTCACAATATTCACTGATTGCAGTGCTATCACAATTTCTTTTGTAATAAAGGACAAGTCATCACCTCAAACTAATCAGCTAATTAATTCTGGAAACAGGATTCAAGACGGAATGGAGAGTTCTTGTCTATGTTACAAAACTTTTAGCACATCTGCACAACGTTGCCATCCATCACACCAGTTTCACTTGATTCTGTGTTCTTTTGACTGAATTTATTTTGCCTGACCTGAATATCTTGCTGTGTCTGGTCTGTGTGATGGGGCTTTGGTAGCAGGGGACGGGGCCATGTATGGGTGGGTGATCCCTATAAAAAGTGTCTCAAAGCTCCCTGAACTCCAAGTCAGCCCCACCTCAGGCTAAGGCCAGGCCATTTAGAGACAACAGATGCGCCTCTGTGATAACGTATTTAAGGAGGTGATGGGTCAAAGAAAGGGCTGTTTGAGACCTGCAGCAGAGGAAGGAGGGGGATGTAAAAGAAACACCTGTGCTGATACCGTGAGTCAGTGAGAAAGGAGGGGCAGGAGGTGGCTGGAGCGGAGATTCACCTGCAGCCCACAGGGAGAGGGCAGGATGTGCCCCTGCAGCCCACGGAGGATTATGGTGGAGCAGCCCTTGAAGGACCACAGCAAGGCAGAGATGGACCTGCAGCCAATTAGCGACCATGGCAAGGCAGAAAGGGACCTGCAGCCTGTGCAGGACGCCAAGCCAGGGGAGCTGCCTTCTCCCAAAGCAGACCGCGACTCTGTGGGTAGCCCGTGCTGGGTTGGAGCGTTCCTGAGGGGCCGCGCCATGCGGAAAGGACTCCCGTGGGAGGGGTTCATGAGGGACTGTCTGCTGTGGGAGAGACTTCGTGCTGGAGCAGGGGAAGTGTGGGAGGAGGCCTCCCTGCCTGAGGAGGAAGGAGCGGCAGGGACAATCTTTGGTGAACTGACTGCACCCCCCCATTCCCTGTCCCCCTGTGCCGCTGAGGGAGAAGGAGGAGGGAGAGACATCGGGAGAGGGGACTCGAGCCTGGGAAGCATGGAGGGGTGGGGGGAAGGGTCTTTATTTGTGTTTTAAGACCTGTCTTTCTACTTATCCTAGTCTGCTTTGATTGATAACTGATTAAGTTGAATATCTTTTCCCCAAGTTGAGTCTGTTTTGCCCATGACCATAACTGGTGAGTGAACCCTCCCTGTCTGTGTCTTGACCCACCAGGGTTCATTACATTTTCTCCTCACCCTGGTGTGGGTGAGGGAGTGAGCGAGCAGCTGAGTGGTTCTTTGATGCCGACTGGGCTCAAACTACGACATTTGCTCTTTATTCAAATCAGAGAAACAGACCTAGTTCAGTTGTCTGAACATAAGCATTCATTTGTACTTGAGATAGGCTAGAGAAGCCTCCAGCTGCTGCTACAGAAGGACGCAAGTCTCTGCCAAGTCATGTGTTGTATTTGTCAACCCCATGCAGATGTTTGGACAGAGTAGGACATCCCAAATGACATCCTGTGTTTAGGCATCTGAATTGAGACCACACATATACGAATTTTCAGAATATAAATCATCCCATTTGTTTAAGCCATATAACTCATAATAGTGAAACACACTGAGAGGAGGTATTCTTTCTCTACATTTTGTAGAGGGAGTCTAGGGACTTTATTCAGTTCCCTTCTGTGGCTATGTTTGCCACTAAATATGTGTTCATCACAACAGACAAAAATTGAAAAAATTATTCAGACAGCAGTATTTCACAATATGGACATTGAACTGAACCCAAACCAGAAGCCTTCCCACCACCCACAATCCCCAGAAGTCTTAGTAAAGGTTAAGGCTATCTTCAGATTGTAAAACCTGGATCTTCAACTAGGAAAAAGTCAATGGAGAAAAACCAGGAACAATGAGGTCTCATCACCTATGGGATAGTCTTTAAAAGAGGGAGAGGAATACTTTTTGTGTTATTACTATTACCAGATATGCTAACACAGAAGATAATGCACTGGGGAAGAAATCTTTACTGGATAATTTTGCTAATACATTAATAAAATATCCAAAAACTTATTTTGCATGAAAGACTGTAGCACTGAAGTCCCAGCAAATAAGTATTACTGAAAGCTTTCATCCTTCCTGAAATCACCTAAACCCCCTTGATGTGTTCCTTTCTTGTGAAACACAACATAAAATTGCCAAAGTCCTGAAACCTGTTTCATGATGAGGCCGTTATCGGAATTTCAAGAATTATATTTCACCCTAATGCTACGTGATGTACTTAACCCAGTGGACATGCACAGATCAGCCAGGATTCAGCCTGAGTTTAAAATACCTAAATTTATATGTCTGCTTGGGCTGGGTTCTTATTACAGACATGTGGTCAGTACAGACAGTGGAGCTTGGAGGACAGTATAGTCTGCACAGGCATGTCAGCTGAGATGCCCTAGGGCACCTAAAACCTTCTTTAGAAGAGCTGATTACTACCTAGGCTCCACTGAGTATATTTGTCTAGATCTCCAGCAGGTGTAATAGCAAGTCAGACATCTCCAGCTCAATCCAATAGTGCATGCATAGATGTCGAGGGCAATTCCGGTGTCTTAGGAATACCACAAGGTGTCTACAAGGGGCTAATAGATATGACACAGGATCTGTAGAACAGACATGCATTTCCTTTTAGAGTTGCAGCTACAAACTTACAGGATGGCTCTAGACCTCTCAAATGGTACCAGATAACTGTATAGGTAACTGCATTCCCCTTACAATGTTCAAGTAAATGTAGTGATACTTTCCTTTCCCTTTTCTTACTATAGCAACTTAGAAGTTAGAAAATTAACTAGAATTTCATTTCTACCTCTGGTTTAAAGCATTTTTTTTTAATTTGCAATAATGTCTTGGCCACTAGGATACAACTTCCTCTTAGTCTTTCCTGGTCGATCTGTTCAGGTGCGTATAAACATGCTTTAATACCCTTTGGAGCATGGATTAGAAACCCAGTACTTGATTCCTCAGGGGACTGCCCTAACCTCAAGCCTTCAGAGTTGGTCTCACGCGTCTTCTCAGATTGTGTCTGGCTTCCACAGCAGCTCCGGAGTAAGGCAAGGCTACAGTACGGTCACTGCAGGTACATGCTACAATAATTCACCTTTTAGGTAACACAAGAGAACACCAAATATTCTTTTTGCTGGTTTTGGAAGGAAGATTCTGGCTATCAGTATTAAATCCTATGAATCCACATTTACGTTACTAAAGAAAGTTCATTTCAGTAGAAAACACATCTTAAAAAAGCAAATGCAATCACAGAAGTACTGCATGTTTTCAAGACGTTTCCCCCCCTACTTTTGTTACACAGACATTTGCTATGATCTTTGTAAGGAAAAGCAAACAGAAGGCGAGAGGTCCTGAATAGGACATGTGATTTCTGTAGGAATACCTGTTAATTTCTTTTCTACATCTAAATTCCCAAACCTTGTAACTGGAGAATAATTTTAAAATCCATGACCTTAAATCTTATAATCCGATGTCACATGTTCATAATAAGGAGTACTCTTACGAAGAAATCAGAAAGATTTTTGAAAATTCATCATATCAGCCATGATCATTATGATGAATCCCAAGCAATTGCTCAAACAGCTTATAATCCACTGCTTATTAGTACAACATGTTTTTTTCAAGCATCTGGATGTGGATGTTAAATCTCTCACAGCTGTTAGTGATTCCCTGTTGTATTCCTGTATTTTTATTATTGTAATCCATGTATCTCTTGAATATTACAAGCATTTTAATACATAGAGTTACCAAGCAACTGCTCAGGACAGCATTATTATTTGCATGTTTCTTGCATGCTTCACAAGACTGTTCTGTGAAGAGAATTATCAAAGCACGAGAATAGAAGAGAAAGCTGGAGAAAGAGATCAGCTAAGAGACAGCAATTTTAGAGGACTAATTCTATGAAATTCACTCTAATAAACCTCAAAGACTCAAAGAGCGTAGAGGCTGTTAATTTTATACAGCTCCAGGCATCACACTTTGCGATGTGAGGTTGGTTGCAAGCTTCTTACCACAAATAAGTTTTTCAAGGACTTAAGTCCCTCTGCCTTGGCCCTAAGATTACACTTGCGTGGAGCATGTTCTCAAACATACATACAACCTTAAGTACAAACATAATAATCTCAACATAAAAAGCAGCTTAAAATGACAGAATTTGTATGCAGTGCTAGTACTTCTCATAAAATCAGGTGTGATTACTCGTCGTTTTATTTAGTCTAGATTTTGCGCCCTTTAGGTGCAATATACCTCAGCATATTTTCAGGCCTTTTCTCCAATAACACGAGAGCTTAGATCTTACATCTTTTATAAAAGCTTCGTATTTCCTGTAATTAAGCGATTTCTCAAAGCTGCAGTGCTTGGAGGGAAGCAACTACATATATATTTCATATATATATATATTGTTCAGCATACTTTGATTGTTTCTAAGGAACTGTCATGCCATGGTGTTGTTAGAAAACTGCAATTTATCTGCACGCTAATGCTGGAACTGTAACAAAAATACAATTTAGTAAGATGTATGAGGAGAAGATGGCAAATAATATTCCTTTCTGGAAGACAAAGTGTTTCTGAGAATGATGATACCAGACAGGACTACAGTAAAAAAAGAAAAAGTGTATATACGAGACATGAAACTTTGTTCAGTGAAAGGATTTTGGCTTTAAGGCTAAGTACTTTTTAAGAAAACATGATTTCTTTCAGTCTAGAAAATACAAACTGTGTTTCTTTTCTTCTGTACTTCTAACTCCATGTGTGCTATAGCATTGTAGAATGAATTTTCTGTAAATTCTTTTTTTTTCTAGAAATAACTCCCATCTCCCAAGCACATCGCCTGCAGAGCTTGTATTCAGGTAAAATTAATAAATCTCTCTGGATTGGAACTGGCATGGAATAGAGCCTTGTGTCTTTTCCCTGTAACCTCAAGAAGTCCAGTTTCCAGGAACACAGCTTACTGCTATGTTCACAGGCGTGTTAACCACAGGCAGTTGTCTTGGGCTTTGCTAAGAGGTTACGCTGCTAGCCTTGGAAGCAGTGTAAACGCATTTACATGCTACTATGCTTGGATTCATAATTATTAGTCCAAGTAGACCATGTGCCAGTGTCTACTCTGCAAGCTGAATAAACTGTTTCTGTATAAATGAGAGTTTGTTATTTATAAATGATACAGTATGCTTTCACGTAGTTAATCATATGGGATGTAAACAAGCTGAAAAGCTGTAACGTTCATACTTCCCGTTAAAAGTATGCTCACCTTAGAGTTAGAAAAAGTGAAAAGGTCTACAAGATAGCTTGAAAAAATAACTGTATAGTATTAGCAGGACACATCTGATAGTTTTTCCAAAGTATAGTTCAGGGTCAATTTTTTTTTTTATTATCTGGATTGTGAATTCACAACAAAAAACATGGCAACCCTTTCTCAAGCAACTCAGATGCAAGAGTTGTGCTAGTGGTTGCCATAAATTGTAGCCATGGAGAAGGAGGACTGAAGAAAAGATGGGAAGACTTTCCCCACCCCATCTAAAACTGTTGCAGGAATCAGAGCAACAGTCGAGCATGGGACTACAGCATGTTTCATATGACATAAAGAACATAATAGACCAGGGAGACTCACACTGGGAGCTTTTAATTTCTAAGTGGTTTATCACAACAAGCAAAGCCATTTTATGTTGTAAGGACACAAAGAAGATTTGTTTGTAGGGGTAGTTTATTTGATCCATTAGTAACTGGCCACACAATTTCAGGCATTAGCGTCCTGCTTTTCTACTGCCGAGAAGCTGTAAAGTTCTACCTGCCTTTGTGGGTCATAAAGCATTAACACTTCAGGCATTATCTGAAAGACTCATCTGTTAATGAAAAGGTCCACTGATTTTTAAAGATAGGCCAGGAAATGTCAGCACTAGAAGGGCACAAAACTTTATAATGATCCTGCTGTTGCAGACATCTTCTCTGGAGTTGTGTTCACCGGTCTTCTCCCAGTCCCCTGAGGAATTATGCAGGATAATAAAGATGATCTGGCCTTCATTTCTTAAGGCTACTCCATTTTGACTACAGACAGAACATGGCACTGTAGATAGAATATGCTTCCACCGAACTGTTTTTTGTGCAATATCTAGAGAAAGAAACCAGCTCTGTGTTTCCTTTTGCATAATACATTAACATACTGTCACCTATAAATACTCAGACTCAACCTCCTGTCAGATTCGATTTGTATTTCTATTTAATGTTTTCTTCCTCTCCTTTCAGCACACTGATACTCTGCTTTTTTACTGGCTTCTTGAGAGCTTGTGTACACATGAAATTAATTCAGCAACTCCTTCTGAATATTCCTGTTTTGAAATAAAGGTATGTTATTCACATTTAGGTTGATTTGATTTGTGGACTAATCCGAATAAGTGACAAAGCACTCTAATGAAGATTTCTAAATACATTGGTATTCAGGAATAACTACTGCAGATTAGATTCATTCTCTTAATCTAAAGCAACTTTTTTACTCTCCTCTTAAAGTCTATTGACTATTAAGAGTCATTCTAGTGAAATGAGACTATGCTTGATGCTGAAATTATCATTAAGTGAATAATATAACATAATATAATGTAATTTGTAAGTGCTAGCATAGTCTTACCATAGCTGTCTTTTTAGATTCTACTTTAATCATATTTGACATAATTCCCAGAAGCCATAAATGGTCCTGGGAACAGAAGACTTCTCATCGGATAGCTTTCCTACTTTTGCATGGATGGAATGAATGTTGCAGTACAGAAGTGTCCAAAGAACTTCTACAGCGCATGCTTTCAATTTTATTAATAAGATCTATGTAATTAATTTTATTTTATCTATTTATTGCACCTCTGGTCACTTTGAACCACTAGCACAAGGGTCCCCGCATCATTCCATTGACTATGGATGGAGTCTGGAGGGTTTAAGTCAGGAGACATTGTCTCTGAATCTCCATCCTTTTTTATCATGCAGGCTGCTGCATCCATACACCTTCTCGGCTCTGGTGGATTACCCTCATTACTGAGATATTTAATCCACAGCAGCTTCCTCCTCCACGATGTCTTCACATATCTGCACTGCAGAACGAGACATGTCCTGGGAGGGACACTGAGCACTGGGATCCTTCTCCCACACTACAGCACTGTTCATTTCCCTGCTTCTTTCTGGAAATCTCCGACAATATCTCTCCAAGACAAACCCTAGGACAATCCTGGGGGCAGTTTAGCCCCTAGGAGGCAATATCATTAAGGTTTGGGTCCCTGTTCCCCACCCATTTTCCCATCCGCAAGCACCCCTTACTTCTGCTCATGCTGGGGCAGCGGGCAGGCTGCTCCATACCCGCTGTTCCCGGTCGTGCTGCAGGCACTCTGAACCAGGAGGAAAACCCTGCAAAAATGCTGCCCCTGGGCCACAGGGCCATCAAATGTGAACACATGGCCTAGTGCTCTGCTATATGGCTGTGTGCAGTCTGTCATAGAGGGAGCTAGGTCAGCCTTGTGGTTTTTGCTAAATAAATTAGTTTCACTTACTCTTTATTCTCGCTCCTTCATCATCACTCCCATCCCCCCAAAAAAGTAGCATTATTATCCACTCCTACCAGTGAAACATTTCGTAGAACTGGCCTTTAAGAGACAGAAAATTACCTCACTGCAGTATTTTATAAATAGTTTATGTCATTCCTGAAAATCTAATCAGTTCTTTTGTTTGAAACATACATATGTATAGATACATTGCAACTAAGAAAAGCTACCGCTTAGCAAATAAAACCATATTGTCAATGACAAACTTGTCAAAACCCCAATTTTCTACAGGGCCTTACGATGTTTTTTCTACCAGGTATTATACGCCACCTGTGCAATTGCTGAGAGTAGACAGATCTTTGGAGTTTACACAGGTTAATTTACCTTATGACATTGTATGATTGCTTTGGAACACAGCAATATATCTACTATACCCAGTGCTTAGGTCCTAGGCACTAGCAATATTATTTAAAGCAAGGACCTGTCATAAGGATTCTGCTGTTGCTCTTAGCCCTGTATAAGGCTAAGAGGAGCAATATAGCGGTCTCCAACTTCAGAAGACTTTCATTTAGCAGAAGAAAGAAAAAAGCTCGCTTTTTTATTCTACGCTTTTTATTCTGTGTCTGCTATTTACACATCATTCTTTGAGTTAGGGTACAGACAAGAATAAAGATTTTTTCCATTTTAAATGTAGTGAGATCTGAGATTAACCTGATTTCTGAAAGGAGACGATCCAGTAGCTGTTGTCTTATTATCAGTAACTTCAGGCATCTGCCTCTGATCTCTCCCTGGGCCTAGGATTATTACAGTTATTTTCTACTTTGACGGAGGAGGAAAAGAGAAAGAGGAGCAAATGTCAACACGGTGATGTCTTTAAAAGGTCAAAATGAAACATGAAGTTAGATCTTCCATGGGACAGGACAGCAGTGCACTAAAAAGGGAATTACCATCCCTGAGGACATCCAGCAAGGACACAGCTTCCAACATGGTGTGTTTAGACACGATGAAAAGCCCTTCTGTGTCCCCTACATGGACTCTGTGGCACTGCCCAGATGCCGGTGGCTCTGCACTGTCCCTTAGGCACGGAGATGTGTTAGGTCCAGCCTCCTAAAAACCTGCTAGGCAGTTTCCAAGTCAGATCCCATTGACAACAGACCTCAAGGCTCTCTTTTCTTGTACAAAGACAAAACAAATACCTGAGATTTATCTAGTCTTGCTTTATAATATCTTAACTGGAAAGCAAGTCACATGTAAATATGGACAATACTTGACTTATTTTTAATATTTTTTCCTAACCAATATCCCAAGGCATATTCTGAGGATTTTTGTTAATATTAACTTCCAGTATTTCAAAGATGTGACTCTTATGCAAATATTATTTCATGTAGTATAGTGGATAGTCTGTACTAGGACTAGATCTCTAAACAATATGCAAAATTTCTCTTTAAAAATCTGGTGCTCTTCCACAGCAATTACCTGTCACTTCTACTCATACTATGATGGAGTCTGGTTTATAGGAATATCAAAGCATTCTGAATCCCACAGGATGCCACTAAGGAGCCTGCAGAAGATCTGTCAACAGCTAACCTCACCTATCCACCACCTAAAACTCAGTATGATCACTTGCGAACGACATTGTAACATTAGCTGCAGGGTGATAAATCACCAAAAAAATTACACCAAAATAGCTGTTAGTCACAGGAAAACATAAACAAACCAAAAAAATGATTTCCCTGATCATTAGGTTTTTTAATTTTATTTCTTTTTGTTAGTACTGAGCACCATCTGCTGGATGGTGCCAGCTTGCACTAACACCCATCTGTGAAGAACAGATTATTCACACACACACAAACTCAGTGAGGTCAGGTCTTGCTCCTACATATAAAGACAAGACGTGTTTTACATAAATATCCTCCCAATCCTCATAAAATGTAGGCGATTGACATATGTTTTATCATTTATTTCTGAATGTGTGAGAGACGCTCAATATGTCAACAGATTGCATGCTGTGGTTGAAGTATTAAAATAAATTAGTGGTCAGTTGTACATCTGCATGCTTGTGTATCAGGTGCTAATCTGCTCTTATCAGCAGGCAACCACTTTCCAGAATACACCTCTGGATGGACAAGCTCTAATCCTAATTATCAGCCTCGTGTTTACTTGGTGCTTTTACAAATGTGAAAATAGGTTTTTAACTTTCCACATTCGTTTTAGGCTTATTATCCTACCTTGTAATGTAGCAGCCATGCTCTGGAATATTTGTTCCTTAATAAATTCCAACAAAATTTCTCCAAAAGGTCCAGTTTCACTGACTGCAATACTTCCCCATTACAGACTATGAGATTTTTACGAGGAAAACACAATCTCATGTCATCTTGTAATCCCCAAGACCCCTACTTTAGGTGTCTTATCAACCATGTGTATGCAAACTGTGACATTAAAGAAGTGTTACCACTGGTCTTTATTAGCTGCTTCTTACATTCCTTTTTACATTAATTTTGTAAAGATTAGTTTTCATTTCATTTAATTTCATTGGCATTTCATGCAAATCATTGGGGATAAATGGCAATATATTTTTTATTCTGTGCTGAGTCACTAATGTACAATTACTATCTGTGTGAACCTGAGTACAAGCAGAACTGTACCAAATGTTTTTGAGCACAAAAGTATCCTTGACCGAGCTATACCTTGAAGAGGAAATAAGATAAAGGAGGAAAACTCTTCCAGAATCACCTTTCTTTTGTCACAAAACCCCTGATTTCTCCCTGTAAATTGAGGCAGCATGGAGGTGTTGTTGAGGGTAAAGGCAAGACAAAGTTGTGCAGCAGGAGGGTGCAAAATAGAGCCTGTCTAGAACCACATTTGAGAATGGTTCTAGCCACGTGCCCCAAAATTCAAGGCATTTACTCTATGAAAGACATAAGTCAAACAGAAATTGCTTCAGAAAAATTTCCACTTTTTTTTTTTTTTTGGTAGCCTGAGATATGTAGACCAAACGGAATACACAGTCTACAATGCTTACAGTAAATAAAAACCTTCTACTTTGGATTTTATTGTGACTATATCAAGAACATAGGACTCTAGATAATAGTATATATCTGCAAAGGGTAGAGAAAGAGCCGTCACTATGAATGCCAAAATATTTTCATCCTTAAACGTACTCTTCATTTCCTTAGAGACTTTGCTTTCTGGAATGAAAATTTATGCTTTTTTTCCCTCTTAGTCCCAGTGCAACTATTCTTTCTTTCCAAAAGATAATATTAACGGGTTCATAAGCAAAGAAACACATTGCTGGGGGACAGAATACAAAAAAGTGGGAAATTTTATCCCATTGATAGTCAAAAAATGAAATCAGCCGCACTAGAGTTATTAGTGTATTCCAGATGTCATAGTACAATTGCCACTGTGCTCCAAAAATACAAAATTTATGGAAAGACAAAGGAGCCAGTACTCTTACGGCCTGGGAAGAATGTTCTTGTAATTTCTGTTAACATTAAAACATGTTTACTGAGATAGAAACAGAGTGTTGTGGAGTAATTTAGGTTGAAACGGATCTTTGGTAGTCATGTGGTCCAACTCCCCACTCAAAGTAATGCCAATCTCAAAGTTTAGTTCAACTTTGAAATCATGAGGCTGCTCGGGGCTTTGCCAAGTGTCTGTGTCTCTTTAAGGATGGAGATTCCACAGCCTCTCTGGACAACCCGTTCCAGTGTTTCATCACTCTCATGATAGCAATTGGTTTGATCCTACTACTGAATTGGAATTTTAACTGCAGTTTGTGCCCATTGTCACTGGCATTAGAGGCTGTGCACTTCCAAGAGGAATCTGGCTCCATTTTCTCTATAAACACCCACTAAATAGTTGAAAAAAAGGCAATTACGTCATCCTTTGCCTGCTCTTCTTCAGGCTAGATGAACCCATCTCTCTACAACTGTCTTCATGTCATGTTCTCCAGCCCCTTGATCATCTTGGTGGCCCTCTGCCGTATTCATTTCAATTAATTGTTCTCTTGCTTGTACTGGAAAGCACAAAATAGGACTAGTACTTTAGATGCAGTCTTACAAGTGCTACAATGAATAGACAGCAGTAATCACATCCTTCTTCCGGTCAGCTGTGGTCTTACTAATACAGTGCAGTATGTTCTCAGGCTTCACTGCAATACATACAAACCAGTTGCACATAAACCAAACACTGGTGGTACTTTGTTGCTGTAATATAATTGTAATGTTGTTGTATTGGGTTGTAAGTGAATTTCCAGAGAAAAACTGTAGTTAACTGTAGTTATTATTTAATTAATAATCATATCATGTAAGCCATGTTATTTATTCTTAAGATCTTAATGAAATTCTATAAGCTGGAGAATCTCTCCTATGAGTTGTAGAGCAAAATATCATGTGGGCAGATACACAGCAAATGTAACTGCAGCAGAAGCACACACTATTTTGCACTTCTGTAGTTAGTTTTACCCAACACTAATGAAGCTTTGTAGAACTCCTATAGAGTAGGTCATTATTACATCCATTATGCAGAGGGGAGGAATTGAAGCATAAATAAGCAACGGAACTAATTTTAAAGTCTGCATTGATGGCCTAAATGACCTCTTACTGAGTGGGAGTTTTAGGAATTATTTAATTAGAGGAGAACTAGGTCAAGGCCTTTGAAAACCTCATGCTACATTTTCTAACTCAAGGTCAAGCAGAGAACAGAAGTCAAGAGAAGACCCTCCTAATCCTTTAATTTATTTTGAGTGCATATCATACTCATAAACAGTGAATCAGATGTTAACCAGGTGTTAACATTCTCATCAGGAGAAACACAGAGTAAAAAGGGGAATAGTTGATTAGTTCCACAGGTTTGGGGGGGGGAAATAGTTAGATAGAGAGACAGATGAAATATTAGATAGATTCTTGAAACTATTTCAGTAATTCAGATGTTCAGTGTTTTCTCCACAGTACGTCAGTGTCCAGGACACTCTTCACCCATGTCAAAAAGAATATTTTCCATGAACCCCATTTTTATGAGAGCAGCCTGTCAAGCTACCCTTCTAACAATATATTTTCATAGCATGATCAGACAATTTGCTTACTTTCAAATCCTGAAATATCTTTTAAAAGAGATAGGATTTTTTTTGGTTTTGTTTGACAGTATGAAAATTTCTGTCAAAAGTGAAATAAAAGATCTCAAAAATGTTTCTGGGTGACGAGGGAAACTCTGTTTAATTTTTTTATTGGACAACATTTCAAGAATAATCTTGAAGACCTTAAAATCAGGAGCGCTAATTATGTTGCACAAAACTTAACACTCTTGAAAACATTGACTTTACAAGGTAATGTAACTGAAAAAACAGGAAATATCTATACAACTGATGAGTGCCACAAGATGGCACTGTTTTATGCCACCTGATTTATCCTAAGCGGTGTCCTAAAACAATAGAGATTATAAAAAGAGTAAAGGGTGCATAAACGGGCTAATTAAAAAAAAGCTTACAATAAATAAACAAGAAATACAAAAATTTAACTAAACAGTAGATTCAGTAGAAATAGGCTAGAACTTACACAGCAATGACACATCTGCCCCAATGTTATCGGGAAGCAAACAGGGGCTGGAAGTAAATACACTGGTTTGGTTCAGATTAAGCAAGAATGTATCGGTATGATTACCTAGAATTTAAACTTTCATTGTAAGTCTTCACGTTCAGGAAATAATACTTAACTGTCCCCACAGTTTCTCAATCTTTTCTTTGAAAGAGCAAATTCATCTACGCTGATATTTATGGTCAGAAAAAAAGTATTTTACAAAAGAAAGGCGTTCTAGAGCTTGGCCACTTGTGCAGAATGTTTGTATTAACATTATTTGTGGCCTTAAAAATAATTTTATATAAGCTTCCCAGAACAACAGCATGACAGAAAGTGGTGAGTTTTGATCCTGGGGAACAGGAATTTGTTTCATGTTGGGAGAAAGGAGGATCAAAAGAGCTTCTCAGGCACACCCAACACACTCAGTTTGGTATTGCTGGTTGAAACTTAAGACAGTTGATGCTTATTCAGGCCTAAAAAGTTGTGGCTCTTCTATTAGTGGGTTGCTCCATAAAGCTTGGGTAGCTTTCTTCTCAACATTCCTGCATGAATGTCAAGATCAATAGTACCTGGGAGGGTATGTCCTACACCTTCTCTGCATTCCTCAGGGAACAGGTTGTTCCCAAAGGCATAGGGAAGAAGGCATTCATTCCCACTGACTTCAGTGGGAAAATCTAGGTCATTAAATCTCTGCATGATTGGCAGTCTTAAGTTCAACATACTAGTCCTGCGGGGGAGCATGTCACACAATTAATACACAGCCTGTCTTTATATCAATACAGGTGAGGGGAAACTTTCTTACTTCTGGGAAAATGTCTAACTACAATATTTTTTTATGCATATCTTTGAAAGACAGGCCCAAGACATTTGTCTTTGAGATTTGAGTTGTCACTCATTGAAAGTAGATCTGTGCCTTCACATAAAGCCAAAAATAATAGGAAAGTCCCTGATGAGTTTCAAGGAATCTCTTAAATTTGTCCCTTTTCGATTATTTAAATACTACCATTATTTTTCCTATTTCTGTATTTGGAACATGTAGGAAAAGAAAATGTTTAGATATAAAGTAACATTGCATGTACAGCAATATTACCTCAACAAGGAAATACCAAACTTCATGAGCATTGCAAGAAGCCTTTCTAAAAAGGATTAATTTGTTCATTTTCAATCCTCCTCTTAAGAGAATCATAGAATCATTTAGGTTGGAAAGGACCCTCAAGGTCATTGAGTTCAACTGTTACCTAACACTACCAGGTCCATCTCTAAACCATGTCCCCAAGCACCATATCTACATCCACACTTCTTTTCAATACCTGCAGGGATAGTGACTCAACCGTTTCCCTGGGCAGCCTGTTCCAGTGCTTGATAACTCTTTCAGTGAAGAAAGTTTTTCTATTATCCAATATAAGCCTCTCCTAATGCGACGTGAGGCCATTTCCTCCTGTCCTATCACTTGTTACGTGGGAAAAGAGGTTGACACCCACACCACCACCCACCACGCTGAAGTGCACTGGGATAGTCAGTCTTTAAAAACTTTGACTCCATTGATCAAAGGTATATTCATTCCTACTATAGGAAAAAAAGTTTTGCAGCCATTATTTTAGCAGTTTTGTGGAAGAGGAAAGCAGAAAAAAAGGGGAGTTGGATGAGGGATTTCAGGTATTTTAATCTATTCTAGTCCAGAAATGAATAATAAAAATGAATCTTGGCAAAGGGTTTCTCAGCTCCCATCTTTATGTGTTTGCTGGGAAGGGAGGAGAGACAGGAGGGGTGAAAAAACAGACACAGTGCTGGGAAGATCGGCTCAGGACCTTGAAATATGTGTTTGTAGTGAGCTCCTACTCTGCAGATAGTCCAGTCTTGTCATGTCTCTAAGCAACAAGATCTGTCATATGCACTTGCACCAGCACAGAGTGCCTCAAACGTGAATAAATTCTAAGCCAGATCCGAATCTTTATTTAGTGATTGCTTTATTATCACAGTAAGTAGGGTAGTAAATATTGCCATGGGTTTAAGACCCTCATTAAGCTTATTATTTTTCATATGAGAATAATATCTAGGAATTATTTATATTCAGAGTTCTGACTAATGCTCAAAATTACTGTGTGGGCAAGGTCCTCACCTGTAATATTCACATCAATATTTTTCAGAGGTCGTTGATGGCAGAAAGTAGAAATTTCTGGATTATGGGGTATTCAGTTGTGTTAAATTTTTATGTAAGGTGTATTTTTTCCAATGCCTGTGAACTGTATGACACTAAGGTTATAAATAAAGTAGTAATAAATGCATGTCTTTCAAGCATAAACTATGTCTAGAAATAACTTGGGTTGAATTATGCAAAAAATATCTTTTTTCATTCCATTAGAAGCAGATTTCTAAATTTCCATGTGCAAACATGAAGTATGCTACCTGCATTCCAGGTGTTATAAAACACGGCACAAATTAGATTTAAATCTTTCTGGTAATTCATTACATTAATCATAAAATGTACAGGGAACATGAGATGGTATCTTTAAATTGGAAATTAATGTTTTGGATATTAGAAACAAAAGAATGTATTTATAGTACTTGAAAATTGGACTTTTTTGCATTTTTATACTCTGTTTTAAGGTCACTAAAAACATTTCAAAATGACTGAATAAGTCTACTATAAATGACCAAATTTTACAGCACAGAAACAACATTCAATAACATAAACAATAAAGAGAGGACAGTAATGGGCCAAATGCCACATTAAAAAGGTGTGAATTTGGCCATCATAATATAGGTGATGCTATTGAAGAAAGAATATCGGTCATGGGAGATTCATTCATTCATTAAATGTGCCAAAGTAGATGTATAGCAGCAACATGCTGACCTGGTAACATTTGAGGCCAATGTATAATTGATACAAATTTATATATGATCTTATATATAGAACAATATAAATTAGTTATGTTGGACAGGAACCAGGAGAAGGTTCAGTGCATTTACTTTATTTGATAAAGTCTCTCATTGACAGTCTTCTCTGAACTGGATAGTCTTGTTAAATGATTCTAAAAATAAATTTTACTTTAGATGATTGCTTAGACTTTACGTTATTTCTTGTTTACAGTTCCTGAGTGGCACCGTATAGGAATGGGATTCAAATCCACATTTGGACATCCTCAGCTCAATGCAGTCATTGCAAAAATTGCCATCTGCTGCTATTTAAGAACTGGCATAGGACTTGTGGAAGACTCGTGTTTTTGTAGTGGTTGTTGGGGCAAGGTATGATGCTCTGAGGCATCTCATACACCATTACCTACCTACATGCAGAGGCCAAATCAAGCTTTAAGTTTTGTTGGCTATAACAAGATCTTCAGACACCAAGCACACATACAGACTTCTACAAGTAGAAACCTGAGTGTAGCTGTCTGAATCTGACCCTACATATCTTTTTACAAGGACAGTAGAGATCTGATGTGGTTGCCCACACATTGGCATATAGGATTGTTTGATACATCTTGGTGTTTGCCCCGGTCCCTACCTGTCACTCCAAAATGGCCTGGGTCACCTTCGTTGTATTTCACAAACCTCTTCAATTCTTTCAAATACACAAGGCATCTCAAAAAGCAGTGGACACTTATGTGTAAGCAAGTGAGCAAAGGATATTTTGTATTTACGAAGCCCTTTACCACACAAAAATGGGTCAGCAAGAACCTGACACCTACAATTTATCCTGGCACTGAGTGGCTTTAAGATCCAATAATTTTTTTTCCCCTTCCTCTGTGGAATGTCTTACATAGTCCAGTCTCTGCTTTCAGATAATTTCAATGGTATTCATTTGACCTATTTTAGGGGTCTTCATCTGATCAGGTGTCCGTAGAGTAATTTTGTAGTCAAGGAGACTATGACACATTTCTAGACTGCAATTAAACTTATCCTAAAGTATGTGGCTAAAATAGGTCAGATGAATCACATGTCCATTTCTCTTCATTGTCTATAAAGTATAGCTAGGTTAGATGCAGACATCTAAAGTTAGGTCAGATGAATCATGTAATATGGTATCCCTCAAGGACAGAGTTGGTGGGAGGAGTTACATTCCTTCTGAAGTGACTTGTTACTACAGTGTCTGGGGTTGTCAGAAGTCAGAAAGATTCATTCTACTTACATATTTCTATAAAGTATGATTAGCATTTCACATGTTCTTTATAAGTCTCAACATATGAAGAGTTTCGCACTGAGAAAATAGGTATATGATTATCAATATATGACTGAGCACTTTTTGATCACTGTGTTGTGTCTGTGTGGTGGGGCTTTGGTAGCAGGGGAAGGGGCTACATGGGCGCGTGGCTCCTTTCAGAAGCTGCTCGAAGCTTCCCCAGCTCCAAGTCTGCCCTGCCTCAGGCTGAGGCTGGGCAATTTAGAGACAATAGCTGCCAGAGCGAGATTCCCCTGCAGCCCACGGGGAGAGGGCAGGCTGTGCCCCTGCAGCCCACGGAGGTTTGAGGTGGAGCAGCCCATGAAGGACCACGGAGGATCAGAGAGGGGCCTGCAGCCTGTGGAGGATCCCACGCCAGGGGAGCTGCCTGCTCCCAAAGCAGACTCTGACTGTATGAGCAGCCCATGCTGGGTCGGTGCATTCCTGAGGGATGCGGGAAGGACTCCGGTTAGAGGGGTTCGTGAGGGACTGTCTGCCATGGCAGAGACTCCGCGCTGGAGCAGGGGAAGTGTGTGAGGAGCCCTCCCTGCCTGAGGAGGAAGGAGCGGCAGGGACAATCTTTGGTGAACTGGCTGCACCCCCCATTCCCTGTCCCCTTGTGCTGCCAAGGGGGAGGAGGGAGAGACATCAGGGGTGAGGGGACTCGAGCCCGGGAAGGATGGAGGGGTGGCAGGAAGGGTCTTTATTTGTGTTTGAAGACCCATCTTTCTCCTTATCCTAGTCTGCTTTGATTGATAACTGATTAAATTGAATATTTTTTCCCCAAGTTGAGTCTGTTTTGCCCATGACCATAACTGGTGAGTGAACCCTCCCTGTCCTTGTCTCGACCCACCAGGGTTCATTACGTTTTCTCCTCATCCCGGTGTAGCAGGGAGGAGTGAGTGAGCGGCCACGTGGTTCTTTATTGCCTACTGGGCTCAAACCACGACAATCACCCAAGACTTTTAAATTGGTTTGGATTAAAAAAACAGGTAGATAATCATGCTTGCACAGAGTTAGTCTTGAATGTATGACACAAAACTTATGTTAGTTTTATGTCTTTCAGCCATCTTTATGTTGAACGTATGAGAATGGCAAGCATTTGATGAAGCATAAAGTGGATCAGACAGACAATTACTATTCATAAAATCTACCACTGCAAGGTCCATGCTTCACATAAATTAATCATTAAAATAGACTTGAACTTGCACAGCTGGTTTATACTAGAATAATTATTATTATCATGTGTTCATTATATTTTAATCTGGCGCTAGGAGTCCTAATCCTAAATTTACTATATCCTCCAAACAAAGAATGAGTTTTGACTAAGGTCTTGCTGAGATCAATATTCTACTAAATGCTTGGTTCAGCATAGAAGAATCCCCTTCACTTTAGCCCCAGTTCATGAAGTCTTCAGTTGTGCAAATAGAATTCCTTATGAAATTGGATTGTAAGCAGATCAGTCAAATTATGAGAGTTAAAAATAACTGGCATAATCTGAAAGCCCAGCAAACAGAAGGAAGAAGGAGTAGAAAGCAGGAATGAGGAGCATGAGTAGGCTTCACTGTGAAACTGTCTTCAGTGTCAAGAAAATGCCACATTTACTACTAGGCAGCTAATAACTGTATGTGGCCATGACAAAAGCACATCATGTTTCTAATACTCAAGGGGCTGAACAACCACGCAATGACAGGAAAGCCAAAACACTTTCCTCATGGGATTGAGGACCAAAAAATCCTTAAAGAAGGAAAAGACAAGAAGGACTGAATATGAATATCCTTCAAAGGCAGTTCTGAAGAACTGTACCAGAGTTCAGATAAGTACCAGCTCTTGTGCAGCCTGAATATTTAATATATGTCAGATATGTGTCAGATGAAGGATGAGAGAAACCTTTAGAATGTAAATATTACATAAATAGATGTGTTCTTATATTTACATTAAAACTGTGTTTTATAAGCCTTTATGTCAGTATTGTTTATCTTTGCTCATATGGCTTCATAATGAGAGGACTGCTTTCTTTGGCAGCTCCTAGTTGGGTGACCTGGTTCTGTTCCCCATCCCCTGAGCCTGGAACTTGTAACAGTTGGACATCATAGTAATGGATCAAAGTTTAAGACCTTGCTCTTTCACATGAACTAAAAACTGGGAGACCCAGAAAATAAAGTTTCATAGAAAGGAAAACAAGTTAGATGATAGAGAAAATAACCTGTGTTTTGCAGTAGTCAGGGAGGTGTGAAAAGAATCACAGAAACACAGGAAGGTAGGAATTGGAAGGTACCTCCAGAGATCATCTAGTCCAACCCCCCTGCCAAAGCAGGTGTGCTAGACCAGGGTGCACAGGAATGCATCCATGCAGGTTGTGAATATCTCCAGAGGAGACTCCACAACGTCCCTGGGCATCCTGTACCAGGGCTCTGTTACCCTCACAGTAAAGAAGTTCGTCCTCATGTTCAGGTGGAACTTCCTGTGCTCCAGTTTGTGCCCATTGCCCCTTGTCCTGTTGCTGGGCACCACTGAAAAGAGTCTGGAGCCATCCTCTTGACATCCACCCTTTAGATATTCATAAGCATTGATCAGACCCCCTCTCAGTCTTCTCTTCTCCAGGCTGAACAGACCCAGCTCTCTCAGCCTTTCCTCATACAAGAGATGCTCCACCCCCCTCATCATCTTTGTAGCTGTCCGCTGGACTCTCTCCGGTAGTTCTCTGTCTCTCTTGAACTGGGGAGCCCAGAA
>VZSC01017622.1:87074-106251 GCA_013398225.1 Steatornis caripensis | reverse complement strand
CCCCCCCTGCCGCTCGCTCCCGCAGCGCCCCCCGTATCACCCCCGCTGGCAGCGGGGCGGGGACGGGGCTCTGCGGCCCCTGGGTTTTCCCCTGCCGGAGGGCTCCTTTCGCCCCCCCCCCCCACGCCGCCGGCCATCTCCGCTGAGCCCTCGCTGCCGCCTTTGTGGCCGCTTCTCGGTGCAGGGTCACCCCTCCCCGCGGGCGCGGCAACCCCTGCCCTCGCACCGCCGCCGCGGGGGCGGCGCGGCCGGGGTGGGCAGGCGGTGGCGGGGCGGGGGGTGCGCCGGGGGCCGCAGGCAACTGTTGCCTGGGAAAGCGCCGGCCCCGGGCCGTTGGCAGCTGCTGTAGCACCGGGGCGGTGAGCGCTGGGAGGGCTCACTTCGCCTCGGCTACCGGCTGCGTTTGGAAAGGCATCGGTTGCGGTGCGAGCCCCCGCGGAGACCCCGCCGTTGGCCTTGCCCCCGTCGGGCGAGGCGCTTCCCCCGGGCACGGGCCCTGCTGGGTGGAAACGTCTGGGTTTTCGTGGCCGGTCGGTGGGTGCCGGAGCCGCCGCGGCTGCAGGGGAGGGCAGCGCCGGTGGGGTCCTGCGTGTGCCTGCTCCCGGCCCGGGGAAGCCTGGCTTAACTCTACCGCTGGCCGAGGATAGCGGTGAACCGACACGCCGTAGTGCCTCGCCGGAGTAAGTACGCTTCTGCTGCGGTGGGGGGAGAGACGGGGATTAAATTCACAACTTTGATTATACCGAAAACTTTGCGTTGCAGCTGCCGATGGTTGTTGGATGCAGGGCGCTATAAACGCGCTGTTTCCAGAGGGATGTACATAGACGTGGGATGGAAACCACGATCTGTAATACTGCATCCATCTCGTGGTTTGAATCTCTGGCCATGTTGAGATGTGCTACGGCAAACAGATACCACTCTTGCGTCTTCTTCCTATTATTATTTTTTCCCTAATTTAATTTCAAGACCATTTCGCTTTAATTTTGTTTATCTGGGTTTTGTTATGCTAAGGTCTCGGTAATGCATAACGCCACTGTGTAAAATCGAATGCCCCATATTTCACTGGCAGCACAGCAAGACTCTTAACTTCACATGCTTTCAGTGGTGTTGCTAATAAGTTGCCAAAGGTGGTGATGTGGTTTGGTTTCCAGCCTTTTCCTGGTAGTTTTGGTTGCCATACAGCCCATCTTTGCACTCTTTTTTTGTTTACCAGCTCCTAAAGGCAGTTTGGATGCATATGGGGAAAGGGTAAGTTAAGGGGGACAGGGATGGTTTTGCTTTCCTTCTCTCGTTCTCACTATCTGCAAGGTCAGAAAAAAATGAAAATGGCCTTGGCTGTGAACTCTTAGGTGGGGAGATCTGGAATGAAATGCTGTCGTGACATGAGGTTGCCTTGT
Organism: Steatornis caripensis; assembly: GCA_013398225.1. NCBI lineage: Eukaryota > Metazoa > Chordata > Aves > Caprimulgiformes > Steatornithidae > Steatornis > Steatornis caripensis. The sequence goes on along the minus strand of VZSC01017622.1, from coordinate 104,854 downwards.
GGGCAAAGAATTTCACATGCTCAGCACCGCTCTACAAAAATATCCCAACTCATATTACACAGGGAAGAACCAAGCTGACACTTCCCTTTTCTGATATGCTAACTTTCATATTTTTTTAACATGTAAGGAAGACTTATACATCAGCAATGTGCGTCTTTATTTTTTTAAGGAATAAACTTTGTAATTTCTGGTCTTTGATTCTCCTTTCTACTCTCCTGTAACACACCCACCCCCCACCTCGCCAGGCTGGAATTAAAAGCTAATGTTAAAGCCCTACTACTCATTAATTTAGCTTTCCTATGATACACTTCAAAAAAATGTTTTAATGAAATGAAAGTTCAGATTATGGGAATAGCATGAAGGGTTTGACTTAAATTCATAGGAAGCATAAAGTAGCAATTAAGAATAGAATTCTTCAATTAGACCATACTACAGTGGTTCAATCTGGTCCTTAAGGTTTCACTTAAATGTAAACTGTAAGTGAGGCTCTCTGGGTTATTTATATGGTTTCTTAATGACTGCCCGGTATCTTAACTGTATTCTGCTCTGTACTTTTTCATGACCCTGCGGTGCTGTTTTTGCAGTGACGCTTCGTTTTTTCCGTGAACTTCTGTTCTTTATTAAAAACAGAAAATAAGCCACAAGTGATCAAAAAGACAATGTATGCCAGTAATTAAAATAAAAAATAGTTGGTTAATTTACAAAGGAAAATGGTGATCATCTTGGATACTGCTGCATAGTTACTGTCAGCAGATGTCATTTCGCCGTGTGTCTATTAGTGAATTTTACAGTGCTTGGAAGATAATTCATTGTTAGTGTGCTTAGCTTGTCTTCATGACATCATTTTTTGACAGTGTTTTGTCAGGCCAAAATACCTTGTCCTCAGCAATATGGTACTCTCACAAAAACACAGAGGATTTGCATGGGCATTATGTTGCAGATTTCCACATGTTACATGTTATGTAAAATGAGAGCTTAAAATCTGTCTCAAAAGTACTGGATGTTTTTAGATGAATAACAATTCCCATACTTTAACAGAAATCATATTCTGTGGGTGTACAGATACTATACATAAGACCTCTTTAATCGATCATATATGTACTTCCAAATACCCTTTTAATTACAGTTTTTAGAGAAACTGTAAGAGTTCTGTGGAATCACAGGCATTCTTTAGCACTAAGTGCATAATGCACACAGTAGCACATGAACTTGATCATTCAGTTCACATTTTATACAAAATGGAAAAATACCATTCTATATCCAAAACCCGTATGCAATCCAGACATCATTAGGTCTCCTATTAAATCCCCGGAGACAAACTGAGCCAGTCAATGTGACCTGTAACATCAGTGAACAGGGGAATATGCATACTAATAATATACGTCAGTTTGAAGGAGCCAAAACCTCTCGGTGTTTCCTCCGTACTGAATTCAGTATGTATTTGGATCTGTTTCAGTATTATCAATCATTCTGTTAGCAGTGCTTTCTACTCATGTTATCTAGGAATGCAAAACAGTAACATTAAATCAGAGAAAACAGTTTGAGAGGCATGAATTAAAATATTTAATATATGGGGCAGCTTGAGAGTTGCAAAAAATGCAGTAATAAATGTGAATTTTGCTGTTTAAATTAAAGTTGTAATAGAAGCTGCTGTGTGTGAATTCATTTCATGTGTGAATGATTACGAGAGTGACGTGAATGATGTGAGATGTATGGGTCCTAATTCTTGTGGAGTACTGAATTTACCATTCTTCTTTCACAGAATTCCAATTCACACTTCCAATTAAAATTAAAAACGTGTCTTATATTCTGTCTTTATATACTGCTTGATAAAAGTTCTTGATTTAAACTGGTAGCAGTAGTTGCTTCTACAGGAAAAAGAACGGTAACAGATATAGGACAAATACCTTTGAGGACAGATATGACATAGTGTGGCACTGACACACAGGTGCTTGACAGATTTTTATTTATTGTTGTGGATCTAAAATGTTTAGAAATAATCTTATGGTTGGTATCTTCATGTTTACACTAAATTTAATATCAGTCAGTCTTACCATAATTCAGGAATGGCTACTTTTGCATGCTAATGGTGGAGATATTCTTGTCTAATTATGAACTTGTCAGTAGACTACTTAACCAGTGCTCTGTGGGACTTTGTGCGTTTTATCCTTTTCATCTTGTCAGTGATAATACTTGTGTAGGGCTGTTCATAGCGGCAGTGTATGGGTTAACATTTAACATCGTGGTTTGGACGAATGGTAGTGCAAAAGGTGAAGCTAATGCATAACTCCAAGGCTTATTTTTGAGTGAATCTGTGTAAGGAGTTTGTAAATGTGAAAAATTTCATTTTGAAGGTTCCGGTAGCAGTGCAACTTGTGGTGTTAGGTGTGCCTGTCAGAAGTGCTAGTCTGATTTGGTTGAAGTCTTGAGTTAATAAATATGATTCATGAATGCATGTCCCTCAGGCCTGTTGAAGAGCAGCAATGCGGCATGGGAGTTGTCATGTCTAGAATACGGCGTGGAGCATACTGGGATCTTGAGTTTGGTTCCCTGTCTGTCTGTGGTGAGCTCTGAATGACTGCGGCGTACCCGGGCATGGGAGTGTGCACACTTTAGTAACACTGTGGAGGTGGTTCAGTGTTTTCAAGGGGATGTGTAGACTTACACCAACATTTTAGATAACAGCCATTCTGTACTCTCTCTAGCTCTTTGGTACACATGGGTTTAACTTAAAATTGAGGTAGTTGTTAGAAGATTTTTTTATATATAATTTATGGCATTTTGAGGGGGAAATCCTTCATGCTGTTGAATTACAGCATGAATTCATAAATTGAGTGGCCTGTTTTACAATCAGATGCCTCACAGCTAAGGTTGATGTTCTTAAATCTCATGTCTGAAAGCACACTGTTGTCTGAATTTTTTACTGTAAAGAAAATCAGATGCACAGAGCTTCATTTCTGCATCCATCCAGAGCTGTTTCCACCGTGATCGTTGTGGAGAGTGGCATCTCTCTCCCGCCTAACTGCCTTTGGCATCGGGAGATGCGAATGTTCCCTCAGGATTTGAAAAGCTTGTTTTGCTAAGATATAAGTAAATGTAGGCTATTTACTCAAACTCAAGGAAGAACCATTTGCAATGATGTTTATCTGTTCTTCTCCTATTTGATGGTGCATTAGTTTCAACCCTTACCCATGAAGTGCGAAGCTTAATTCTCTGTCCCCTTTTCAACTTGAAGTAACTTGAGCTCACATCTCCCTCTTCCTAGGAGAGTGCAACCAGCAGCATGTCAGAAGCTGTCCTTCACTTCACCTGCAACTGTGTTACTTTGACAGAAATAATTAATTAGGCCAGAGGGAGAGTGATTCCTGCCCTGTGATCAAGGCATTCAGCTGAGTTGAGGGAAATCTGGTTTCTATGGGTGTTTCATTCTTCCATCCAGTAAATATTTTTCCATTTCATAGCTTCAGCAGGAATAGTCTGTGAGTTAGGGCACTACCCTGGCATGCAGAGATGTGGTTGTGAGCCAGCCTCTTCGCCTGGAAAGCGCCTACCACCCACTTTTACTTCCTCTGTGGTTGCTTTCCTGATGCTCTTAAATTGCTCGATGGTGCTTGGGGGCATGCTCCTGCCTTCTCGTCCGAAACTTTGAAATTGCATGACTCCTTTCCTCCTCAGCTTGTGAAAGGGATGACTTTGAATCTTGCTCCTGGGGATGCCTGAAGGTTTTACAGCTCTTTTTAATAACATAGGTACTTCTTGAGCTTCCAGGACAGGTGACATTTAAGGTACAGCTTTCACAACTTTGTTTCGTATTAGGTTAGATGGCTTCCTGCTTGCTATCCCAGTTATTTTAATTAAATAACTAAATTTATTGTCCAGAATTCTCCCGCGAGTCCCATTATGTGCTTCTAGTCTCATATGGACTAGTAAACCTAAGAAAAAAATCGGATTTTTGGGAGGTGAAGGTCAGAATTCGGCACGACTGAGGTACCCTTCGGGAGAAAGTCTTTATCTTGAGGTTAGAGCACAATTTGAGTCTGTTGTCCAGCGTAGGCATCTCATCCTTGTTGAGAAGCTTTACGACACCCACTGCATCTACGCTTGGCTAGCAGATGCAGGATGGCCAGAAGACCCATATCCTGCTTGAGGAGCACCTACTGGGAAGGAGAGAGGTTTAAAGACAGCTCAGTACTGTTTGCCTCTGCAACTGAACTGAGCCCAGTAGTGTCCCAAGACTGTTGTTGTCTAGGCTGAATGCGGTTAGACTGAGAAGCAGGAGAAGGGAATTGTTTGCTTGGTTTTCAAAGAAAACCTGTTTTGTTTTCTTTATTGCGAGTGTATTTGGTACCTAGCCTGATCATTGTAATTTTCATTTCGCAGCTGCCCCAGATTAAGTCTGGGAGGTTAGCTTGAGTTAATGGCTTTATGGGAAAGAGAGGGAGAAAGTTCATCTTCTGGTTTCTCTCATGCATATTAATAATGTTGTGGAGCTGTGGGGCAAAAATTCATTACTGTCAGTTGTTAGCTGGTATGGAGACGCTGAAGGATGGTGCCATTTACGGAGCTGAATTGGTTTTGGAGAATAAGGAAAATTCTCTCTGGTAACTGATCCATATGATTCTATCTCCAGTAAATTGATTCCAGAATTGTGTTTAAATAGCCTTCATGAGAGATGTGCAGTGGTATTTATCTGGTACGGATGACTTGCTGATCCTAATTTTTTGGAGGGGGTTTGTTTAATTGCTGTGGAAACCGGGGGAGGGAGGCAATGGTGAGGGGAAAATTTTATAATAATATTCCTCAGAGTTGTTCAAACCTGTTTTAGGTTTTAGAAGGCTAGATTGTTAAATTTGCCGTGTTTTATTTCCAGGAAAATCTAATTTTGTCGGTTGTACTTTCTCCCACCCACATATACACGGTCTGACTCCTTGTACTGTATTGCCTTGTAATTGTGCAGTGTTTTGCTTCAAGGATCACCTGCAGACTGCTGGTGACTCCTTCAGATAGTTTTCATGACGGGCGTTGGCATCTTTAGAAGCTTCTGGAAATAAGGCTGTAGTGATCTCCATAGATGACGGCAGAGGAAATGGGAGCTGGTATTCCGTAGCCGTTTTTCCTCTGGTTTTATTATGAAAGCATAGATGCCCTGTAGGAGTGGAACACTTCCCTCGCCCTCTGAGAAGGCTGTGCTACAGCCGAGCTCTGTAATACCAATTACTGCGGGGACGGTTTGTCGTTCCAAATGAGATCATGATGGGGATGCTGGAAAACGAGTCTCTCGATGTGTTTCATGCTCTGAATACTTGAGAGATTTTGTTACAGTGTGATACTTAGTTCTGCGGGGTTTATGTTTTTATTTGGAGAAGGTGTTAAAAATCCACTTACTGTTTTGTATCGTCGTCTCTGGTATTCAGGAGGACAGTAGAAAATATTTCCTAATCTTGAAGTATTCTGGGAATATGTTGCCTGCAGAACTGATTCGTATTTCTGAAACTAGATAATCTTACTACTTTTTTTTCTTCCCCAAAAGACAGGGAGAGAGCACACATATTAGAGGCCTTAGAAGTATAGACAATCTGCTTGTCCGTTTTTATACTGAGACAAAAAATGGTTGGAGTCTGACTACTTACACCTTTGTTTTACTGAGGTTTTGATTCATTATGGCACAGACAGTATCATGTTGTCCTTTACTGAACGAAAAGTAAATCAGCCAAAAAAAATCCCCTTTTGTTCTGCTGCTGAGGAACACTGTGGGCTGCCAAATCCTGACAGTCTGAGTCACCACAATCGTAATAAAGTGTTTGTACTTTTGCGGTTGCTGTTATGCAGTGTCTTCTAATTTATTCATAAGGCAAAGGGACACCTACAGGTTAAAATACTACTTTTTAAAGAAACATTCCATGTTTATACTGAAACAACATTTTATCTAAATACACACTGGTAACACTTTAAAGCTTCCAAGGACCAAATGGTAATCTTTAACAATAACAAATACATATATACATAAATCTAACAAATTCCATTTTCTGTGTAAGAACAATCTTAGACTTTAAAAAATGATGGGATTATTTTAAACTCCTTACTGAGCTGTGCTGTTTTGGCCATCTGATCTGACCTGATAGTGATCTGATAACCAGAGAGACCGTTTCCTTCCTTAAAAAGAAAAAAATAGTTTTGAAGACAGAGACTCTGATCCTGGAAATGCTTATCTGTCTTTTAACTTTGATGCGTGGGCAGTGACCCGGCAAGCATAACTCATGTAATTTAATTCATTTGTTTGCAGGATCACTCCCAAACAAAAGCAGTCAAACACTGAGTTGCAATACTCGAATAAAACTCAGAATGACTGCGTATAGATATCTGAGGGAAAGCAAGGGGGTTGTGAATCAACGATGGGTGACTGCAAGGCTGACAAATAGGTTCCCTGATGCCACCAAAGATGTGTGCAGGTGTCCTGCGGGTGCCTGTGTGTATGTGATGGGGGTCTGGCTGATGCCCTGGCCTCCTGTGCCTGGAAGTTCTTACAAATTCTTGATCCCATCACCTGTGCGTGGAGAGGTGATGGGTTTCCTTGTAATTTCTCAATTCTTTAGGGATTTATGGGTAGGAGTCCTCATGATTTAGGCTTCTAACTCTAATATCTGTTATTGAGGCAGAAACAATGATTATTTTTTTATTGAGAAAAGAACAACAAGGCTTTTTTTTTTTTTCATTTTTTGCCTGATATGTGGGGAATTTTGTGTGTCATTTACCTTTCCCTAATGTTAATGAAATTTCCACAGTTCTCTCAAAAAAGTCGAATTCGGTAAGTCAGATCGCGAGTAACTTTCCCTGACTCTGTCTTGTAGAGCTGCTGAACAAAAGGAAGGTGGACTGAGCTGGGTGTGGGTGGTGGGCACCAGGGTGGTGTGGGACACATATGGAAATACATGCGACAGAAAGTACTATGATTTTAATTGCTGCTCTGAGTCATACTGTCACTACAGCTGTTTCACGTGCTATCGACAGGATATTCACACAAAGAAAGGAGATGGTAGAAAGCAAATGCAAATATATTAAATTACATGCCCTCTATCCTTTAGGTTTTAGTACATTCTCTGGTGACGAGTTCAGCCTGAAACACTTGGTGACATGTAATTATATATGTATTAAGTAAATGGCGTTGATTCATGGTATCCCTCTCAGGGTATGTATTCTTAATGCACTGAGGTAGGGACGAGTGAGCAGCAGTACCGCTCTGAGCTTCTTGATTCATGTGGCGATGCAGTCCTGCTCAGGGTGCTGACTTCCTTTCTCCTTTTTTTTTGCCCATAAAAGGAGAAAAGTGCTGCCATCTGACTCGCTTTAGAGAGAATCACAAGACGAGAATTAGGGGGAGGTTATTCAGGTAGCTTTGTTTCTTGTACACAGTACGAGACATTCTGCTTGCTGTGTTTAATATGGTATTGCTGGAAGAGTATGTGGCAGTATTTCCTTCAGCTGACATTGAAGTAAAACATTTCATTGTTCTTTTTTTTTTCTGTATGGTTCTGAAGGGAAGTTGGATATAAGTGAGTTTGACTGAAGATAAAAATCCAAGTTCTCAGGACTGTCCTCCAAACCTGCAGACACTTTGCTGCTGGTGGGTAAAGAATGCCCCTGCGTGGTGTTCTCCTGTCTTGTTCCACAGCCGATAGGTAGGCATGCCTACATTTATTGCTGAATTTTGCGCCGTTAAAAAGTTTCATCTCCAGTTCTCCAGGAAATAGACTGTCTGGGTGATTCTCTGAAGAATTGCCCAGAAATCAAATCTGGACATCTTGGTGCCTTTCCATGACTGGAGAAGACCTTGAGCCCACTTGTTCCGCAGTCTACAGTGACTTTCAGTGTATAGAAAGCAAGAGTTGCCTGGATTTCTTTCATATATTCTGATGAAAAGCATAGCCCTCCCACTGATGAGGGTCACATTTTCTCCGTAGAGCAAAGGCAATTAACAGCTCTAAATAAGTTCCACCCAGCCTCTGCTGTGGGTTACCAGGTGGTATTCAACGGGCTCTTGTTTCAGCATCAGTATGCAGCCAGCACCAGGACGGTCTTGAACTGTCAGCTTCAAGCATGCTGCCTGCTTATGCCCTCTGTGTATTTTCAAAGCCATCTCTGAGTCAAATTGGCTTGGGTTTAGTCACCCGTGTACGTTTCCTTTACCTACTGATGCTGTGAAACAATCTGACACGGAGGCCTGTAAATCATCTGTGTCTCTTCTTGCTCAGTCCGACATAAGATGTTTTAGAAATTACAGCAGAATGGATCTACCTGTGGAAACCAGAATTCTTTTTTTTTCACTTTGACATCTGTGAAAAGTAGCAGTCTTCAACCCAAGCGTTTACTTATGAAATGAAGTGTTTAAGAGTCCAGAGGAAGCTGGAGAAAATTAAGATCTTAGTAATGAACAGTCATTTCCTAGTGTCATCCTTTTCTAGTGTCACCATAGGTATCCTGGGAGCAGAGCAAAAGGACCATACTAATTCTGGATCTAAAGTAACTTTTTTTTTCTTTCAAGATGGTTTATTAATTTTTTTTTTTTTCCACATCAGAACTAGGATTTAGGCCAAGATCTGTGAGAAACAGACGTCTGTCTCATGCCAGCAGTGTTACCGTTACTGGGATTTAATAAATTTGTTACTTCACTTACGTGGGAGGGTTTTTGTTGTGTTGTAGGTTTTTGGTTGTTTTTCTCGGAAGATCTGATATTGAGTTTTCTGATTAATTGGAGTGATGGTCTTTAGTCAAGTGTTGGTGTCACTGTTGGGGTAGACGTGTCACCTTTTCATCTTTTTGAAAGGCAGAAATTGTACCCATAGTTCAAGGCACTACAATTAAAGTACTCCCATGTAAATCAGAGTATGGGAGTTCATCATCTGGGACTATTAGGTTGGAGCAGATGGTTATTAGGTGGACTTGCTGGACCAGATTGGCAGCCAATATTCCAGCAGTTATAAATGACTGGTCAGGGTTTTAGAGTAATGTGCAGTTTTGTCAATACCATTACATTTTTAAGACTACTTCAAGGTAAGCAGAGTTGGAGAAGCATTTAATGAGATGATCTGTAGGTAAACAGATGTGAAACAGTTGTGAAAGGGGTCTATGTTTTTGTACTGTGAGTGTAATTTTTCAATACCCTGTGACACTGCATAGTCACTTATATCTATACAAAGCTTTAAACACAGTGATTCTTGCTAAGTATAATATTTACATTCAAAGTGCAGCAGGGTAGTTGTGTTTTTCTTTGGAAATTTTTTGTATGCTTCTGTTACAAAGACTTGATGCTTATGTTTCTTTTTGTGGAAAATTAAGGATAGATGTTTTCGATTTAGGTCTGCATGATTATTTTTTTAAGTAAGTTGGGATTTCTGACTTAGAAGAAAGAGACACATTTGTGAAGATGTAGAGAAGTTTGTGAATTACTGAAAAAAACCACAGCAGATTTGTTCCTGAAACCCTAATCTTGTGAAATGTTTTAATTTCTTCCTTGCCGACCACCTCAATGTGGGTAAAGTTTTGAGAAGCATTCTCAGCTGCTGTACATTGGGATGCTGTCAGTCGAGCTATGCCCGCTTTATACCAGCTGACAGTCTGGACCAGTATTCTACTGGCAGCAGTCCAGGCTTGCTAAAATGAAAAAGTCAGATGCTCATCTTCAGTCTGTCTGAACACATTAAAAAGGTCCAAAACGTAAGAGTGCAAATTTTCACATGTGCTGCATATAATTCGTGTAGAAACACAAATGTGCAACTGTTGCATGTTTATTTGGTTCTGGTCTTGTGATTTGAAAGCAACAACCGCCTAGGGGAGGGTGTGATATTAAAGCCAGAAGCTATAATGCCTGGAAAAGGTGACCTGTTAATTCTGAAATGCATTGGCTACTTATGGAATTCACTTCTAGAAATGATGTTCTCCAGAAGCAACTGGGTACTATAATCGTGATGCATGTTCATAGTAGGAACTAAATAAGGAATGGATATGGCATGCGATTGTACGGTTACATTTTTAGTACCATTCGTGACACAGTTTTGTCCTGTGCCAAGTAACACTCTCCCAGATAATGCCTAAGCATAGTTCTGGGGTTAGGACAGACAGTGGACCATTTCCAAAAGGCTGTTTTGATCTGGCCAGGCTGTTTTGATCTGGCCAGACTGTTTTGGAAGCACAGCATTTTAGTTGTACAGCCACGGGCTGTACCATGCTCGCTGGTTTCAAGCCCAGAGCGTGGCTACGTGCCCTGGTCTGGTTTATTTTCTGACATATATGTGGCCACAGATTCTGCTTTCCAGGAAGCTGGGATTCAGCAGCTTCTTCGGCAAGGCAACGGCAGGATTGCCTTTGTGTGGTTACAAGGGTAGGTTCTGTCAAACCCCGGAAGTGAGAAGCAGCGTCTGGAAAGCTGGAAAAATAATCCAGGGCAACTTAAAATCAGAGAATAATTGATTTTAATATTGTTTGTACAAGAAAAGCCCCAGAGAACACACAGGTATAATTAGCCATTTTCAAAGTGCTAGTTTAAAAAAAATATATATTTATAAAGAATTATGGCCTGGCATTTCAGATCAAAATGGATGAATTAAATATAAGCAGATGGTATTTACAGTGTCCTCAACCAAAGGATGTATATCCTGGCAGTAGTATAAAATTTATCCCTATCCTAAGCTTTGCCTTCCGTTAACTAAAGGAGCAACCTGCTAACGCAGACCTGAGTTGGCATCATCTTTAGGTTCTCCCTGGGGAATCCCTGTCTCAAGCAGATGTCTCAGCCCTCTTCCAATTGTCTGATTGCCTCCTGTCAAGGAGATGCAACTCCAAATTTATATTTAGCAAAAGCTATAGGGCACGGGGTGGGGGTGATGTTTGTGGGGTTTTTTTGGTTTGAGGTTTGGTTTTTTTTTTTTAGGCAGTGTTAAAACTACTAGCATCCTAATGACTTATGTGAGTCTGGTCTAACAGACAACTTACATGTTGACTGTAGTCCGTGGAGCACTTCCATCTGTCTCACAGCCTCTCTTCTGTAGGAGATGAGGATGTTGGGATGGCGTAGGTGGCCTGGTGAACTGCCCACATGTCCCTCCTCCTGGAAGTGGTCCAGCCATCAGAAACCAAGCTCCTGGTCCCCATGTGGACAAGGATGGGCCAAGTGCCATTCCTGGGCTGGGGATTCCTGGTGTGATTTGTGGTTTGAGGGTTGTGTGGGGAGAGAATCGAAGCTCGGGTCAGGATACTCTAAGGATAAAATGCCCTGAATTACCTGTATTACCATTGACGTCTCTCACATCTTTCTGCATAATATTTAAATAGTATCAGCTTGGTAGTAAAAGCTTTAATGAGCCTGGCTTTTTCAGTACATACATTGATATGTTGTGTTCTGCTGCTGCTCCTTTTTTTGTCTATATTTTAAATCAAAATACAGATCTGTAACTTGATTTTTGGAACATGTGCTTTCTAATTTTGAAGTAAAGGACTTCTAAAACATGAAATAATATTGCAGTTGCATAGTTAGGATTCAGAGTCTGGCTGCTGATGCACACTTCATCTCATTTAGCTCTTCTGTTTTGCCTTTGAACTACAACATTATGTAGTTCATTCTGTAGTGCAACTTCACTTAACTCTTTATTTGCAAGTAGAATTAATTTAGCATCTTTGCTCTTAATGCTTTGTTGAATACTGATCATACAGCCTTAATTATTTCTTACACAGCAGGAAATTTTCAAAGTAGCAGCTGTGTTTTGCCTTAAGTCAAATTGATGGCGGACTACGACTGCTCAAATCCCTGAGTGGATAATGGGCTTTACTCCCAGCAGGTCCCCCAGACTGCTACACTGAGGGTACTGAACTGATTTCTGTATTTCATTGTATAAATGCATTTTAACTAGGGATAAATTGACTTACTGGGTGTTACCAAAACAGTAAAAGAAAATTTTCTCTTTTGCATTAATATGTGATGATTTGCCTCCTTGTTGAAGTCCTTCACTTAAAGCAGCATTAAGTTTTTTTTGCTAAGGTTTCCAGAGTGTCCTCTTTGTTTTTGTCCAGTTTCATCATGCTGATGTTTAAGAAACAATCTCTTTCCTTTCTTCCCGACTCGCAAATTCTTCCAAGAAGAGCAGTTGCTCATAAACATGTTTCTTCACCCCATGTTTGGGTCAGTGTTGTAGGGAGTATCTTGGTATTCAGTTATTTTATAAACATTTTAAAGTGTTGTCCCTCTTGATTCCCCCTGGCTTTCCTACGGAAGACTCCGATACCAATCTTGGACTGTTTTTCTCCACTTACAAAGGAATATACTGTTTTAAAGACCAAAAACTGGAAATTTGAAGCACTTCTGGTCAGAGTAGTTTATCCTCTTTCTCTGTCATGGCACTTGCTTTCCCACTCGACGGCATCTCGCTCAGTTCAGTTCTCGCTGAGTTCTCGCTCAGTTAGGTTGTGCTTAGAATAGCTATTCCGTCTAAGTTGCGAAGTTTTTTGGAATGTCGTGATTCAGCTGAACAGGAGATACTTCTTCATAGTTCGTGTTTTTTCTTTTGAAAATTTAGTTTTTCTATATAAAAATGTGTTTGGATTTCCAAAGTAACAGTGTTGTAGTCTGTTTCACAGCCACAGGCTGTAAGGTTTTTGTGAGTATATTTTACACCTGTTACATGAGAGCTTATTGTTGCCAGCACTGTTAATTTTCTCCAAATAAGCCAAGTTATGTAACAGAAAAACAGACCAGTCTAACATAAAAATATGGAACAATTAATTCAAGAAAATTCTCATTTACCTTTCTTTCGGTCTGTGTTAGGTCTCAAGATTTTTAATTAGCCTCTTTAGGCTTATGTGCTCTGATGAACATACAGTTTTTGAAAACAATCCAGTTGTCTTGTTTTGCAATATACAAATTCTAGCGTTTCTATCAAATATATTTTATCTTCTGTTCTTACATCTACTTCACAACTTTTATGCTATTTCATTTCTTACAGCAATCTTTTATTTTTATTCGGTGGAGTTTTAGCCTGGATTTTTCTCTGTCCTGATTGCCATCATTTTAAAGGTTTACGGCAATTTTTTACTATGATTAAACTTGTAGGTCTTGTTCTATAATTAATTCATTTTCCTGAAAAACATTTCTGCTCAAATACTTCTGTAGAATTTGGTGAGATATGTTCTGTGCATTTGAAGGGAATGTAGCAGTTGTTCACTCTCAAATTACGGTCTTTGCAGTCATATTTCCGTTTAATACTTCCAGAACGTAGCAGGAATTTAGTACCTTTTTTCCCTTACTGAGGTATTTTTATTTAGGTTTTCTTTCTTGTGATCATGCGTTGTGAATTCAATTAAACTGTGTAGCCTGTGGCTTCAGTGACTGAAAACTGATCTTTTCACATTGATGAACTCCGTCTGGAGTGGATCAACTAGATGGATCAGATCATGGCTCAAATACATACAGTTCTGCAGGTATCTGCTTTGGTATGAGATATTTCATTGTTTAATTAATGTATTTCAGTTATGGTAGTTAGCTAAGAAATGTTTTCCTCCCCTTTCTTAAATGGACATAGTGTATTTTTTCATGCCGTGATGTTCCTCCAAAGCCATTTGATGTTACATTAGCATAGTCTGGGCTAGACTTGCCCTTTCAAAGCTAAATCCCACCTTTTTTTTGATTTCTGACGATCATCTAAATTTCGCAGTCCTCTTTCTTTACCTGCAGTGTTTCTGTTCTTTCCAGTCTCTTCTTCCCACCTATGATCTTTTCTCATCGTTTTCATCCATTCTCATCTACTACCTTCACTTTCTCTCATTCCTGGTAGTAAATCTGCTGTGGTTTCTGTTCAACACAAATCTTGCTGCGTTGCTGCTCAACCACTCTTCCCAGCTAACCTTAATTACATGAAGCTTGGAAAACGCTTAGTAGCCTGGGAGTTAACGTGTCTGCTAAGTGGGATACCCTCTTTGAAACTTTCTCATGGATGCTCATTTAATGAGTACTGCTGTTACTGAGTCCTTCAGACTTGTCATTTTTCTTGTTGGGTCAAGAGGGCAGGGGTCCTGTTTTAATATAACTTCAATCAGTAAATGCTGTACTCACTGCTTTAAAAAAAAAGGGGGAGGGAATTACTATGTTTTTAAAGCATTTAACTAACTTTTCTGATTTTTAATTAGTAATTAAAACAGTTTCATTAAAATTTGTTTAAAAGAGTTATTATTAAAATCCACAGATTGCAGCCTCTCTCTAAACGTCGGGAAGCCTCTGGATCATCTTCAACAAGGTAAGAGCTGACTGGTGCTTTCTGGTACAGAACAGCTGTCTAGCACATTTGAATGTCATAAATGATAAATGAATACTCAGCCTCCCTTGAATGGCATCCTGTTACGTAGTTTTACTGTTGTGCCTAACTGACGCTTTCATAATGCTATCTGGGCACAATATTCTTGCCTTGAGGTTTTTATTTGTTTGCTTTTCTTATTATAGAACAACAACTGAGAATTCTTCTTCCCATGTACTTTTTTCATTTACTCCACTGTTTGGTTTGAATCATTCCACTGTTATTGTTCTGGTCTTTGTAAACCCTTGGGACAGAATTGGCTTAGGCAGAGAACGGGATTTGTTCTCATCCCTTTTGAAGTCCTGATTCTGTGACTTGATTTTTTTTTTTTTTAAGACCTTCTACTACCTTTGGGGTTTTTTTTTCCCTCAAATCTTGACCAGGTTCCCATCAGTGTCGCTGAAATACAAGTTCTAAACACCCTCTGTTGCTACAGAACTGGAGAGAATTTGCAGCCAGCAGCAAAATAAAGCAATGCTGAAATTAGACTTTCTTCCCCTAGAGAAAGGGAGTTCCCTGACTTGACCAGCTACTAATTGGTACAAAGGGTTGTTTACACAGAGGAGCTATTCCTAATTAGTTCCCTATGTGGGTGCTCTACTTGAGAAATTAGTGTTACATTCTGACTTAATTTAATCTGCTTCTATAGTGAATTGTTATAATTTGCAGTAAGGAACGTATTTTTAGAAGAAAAAAAAAATCTGTGCTTCACTACCCCCGAGTTTCAAAGATAATTCCTCTTTAGGCAGTGATCAAGCACTCTTCTTATTATTTTGAAATTACATAAATAAAAATCAGTCGTTAGAGTGGAACCAGGTTTTAGTCACATCCTCATAAATATAGCTGCAGAAATACAGCCACACGTTTTTCAAAGCCAGAACTTAATTCAGCTGATCTATGGTCCTAATGACTTGACCTCTATTTTTCCATAGTCACGAGGGTAGTGAACCAGAATATTTAGGAAGAAGAGTGTTTGTGGAGTTACATTAGCATTGTTGAGGTTATGGCTGGAATGGAAGCTTGCTTCCCAGCTTTTCTGTAGCAGATGTCTTTTCCTTAAGTTGACTTCAGATTGTTCTGTGAGCAAGTGTGTGTTGCTGTAAGTTGTTTTAGTTAGAGAGTTTAAAAAGTGACATAAGAGCCAGACCTTAAGAGCAGCGGTCCCTATAGATTGTTATGAAGGACCTAGTCAAGTCATTTTTCCCTCAGCCTCCCCTTAAACACTTTCAGAAAGCAATAATCACTGTTAGGGTTTTAAATTATGTTCTTGATTTAGGTAGTTTCAAAAGATTGGAAAATTAATTTCTGAACTTAGAACTGCTTTAACCAGACCTCTTTCAATGTAAATATTGTTTTAAATAAATGTAGCCACTATAATAATTTGCTAAATATTTTGGAAATGGGTTTGCAATTTTCACTGTTTCATTATTATTTATTTTAATTCTTATTATAATGCATACCAGTACCAGTGAATATTATTTTCCTTTGTACCACTCTTGGCAACATCTCATTATAAAATCCATATTAAATTGAAGTTGTTCTGCAGAATTATATGGGATAAAAACTCAGTTTGAGTACCTGATAATTTCAACCCAGCAGCATTTTTGAATATGACTTTAAAAGTTTTTGTAAGTTCCAAACTTCATTTTTAAAAGAATAATTTCAGTTTTCCATGGATATAACCTGGCATATTTCTGTTGTAAGCTAGAAAGTTTCATCTGAAAATTGAGAAAGGGAAAAGCACAGTGATCCCAAGTGTAAACTTGAATGTTTTTCATGACAGACGGACGTTGAAGGTTTAGCATCACTTCTGTGGATTTTTGAATGTGAATTGGAACCACCGTATTTCTAGGTAAGACATAGCCAAATGGTTGTGTTAAGTACCCCCTTTCTTTTATACATAAATTGTGAAAAGCTAAAGAACGCAGTATGCTGGACTTTACTTTGTACAGAGTGTTTATGTCTTTGTTGAATGAGCCAGTGTTATTTGAGATTTTGAATAATCACAGTTCCGTTGCCCTAAATTTTTATATTCCCTGAGAGAAACCATGCCAGCAGCTCTGCATGGTCTATCTACGGGATTTAATTTTATGATTGAATATCTAGTTGTTTGATTAACTGGTTGCCATTCAAAGTGGTGGTTCATTTCTGTCTGCCCTTTCTCTTGCGTCAACACCTATACTCATCCAGGGTGTGCTCGTTTAGGGAATTTGCTGCTGAAAATCTACAGGATTGAAAAGACTTCTTGAAGGATTAATTTTCTGTCAGTTTAGACCTCTGCGTCAGCTCACTGTGGACTCAAAACAAGTACTGGTGTCGACACAAGTAAATCAGTGCCAGTACTTGCAGCAACAAATTGTTTTATTGTCTTCAAACTTCTCGCTTCTCTCTGCTCCAAGAAAAGGTTTGATATATGAGGAAGGCTGCTAAGGGGTTGTGAACAGCTGCAGACTTCAGTATCTGAGGAGGAAGCGAAGGGTGGTAGAGAAGAGCTAAAAGGTTTTGATCTGTAGATGTCACTGCAAGAGTATTTGTCACTGAAGATTACCTTCTTCCTCGTGAAATACTGGAGGTCGTGCCAATTTGGCTACTACTGTTTACCACATAGATTACAGGGAACAGAAGGGAGATCTCAGTGTCACGCTTCACGTGCGGCCAAGTTATGGTCAGCGCTGCGCCAGAGCTCTGAGGCTACATGTTGCAGACACCGGTTCTGGTTGTTCTGCCCCAAACATGCTGCTGTTTGCCAGCCCTTCCTGGGCTGCCGGGAAAGGTGAAGCAGATGTGACATTTGAGCTGGGCAGTTGCAGCATCTAACACTTAAAATCTGAAAGGGAATAATATCTTTAGTACAGAATCACAGACTGGTAGAAGTTGGAAAGGCCCTCTGGAGATCATCCAGTCCAACCCCCCCTGCCAAAGCAGGTGCCCCTAGAGCATGTTGCACAGGAGAGCATGCAGGCGTCTTTTGAATACTGCCAGAGAAGGAGACTCCACAACCTCTCTGGGCAGCCTGTGCCAGTGCTGTGTTACCCTCACAGTAAAGAAGTTCTTCCTCATGTTCAGGTGGCACTTCTGAGTCCGAGTTTGTGCCCATTGCCCCTTGTGCTGTCGCTGGGCTCCGCTGAAAAGAGTCTGGCCCCATCCTCTTGATACTGGCCATTTAGATATTGATAAGCATTGATCAGATCTCCTCTCAGCCTTCTCTTTTCCAGGCTGAACAGACCCAGCTCTCTCAGCCTTTCCTCATACGAGAGATGCTCCAGTCCCCTCATCATCTTCGTAGCCCTCCACTGGACTCTCTCCAGTAGTTCCCTGTCTCTCTTGAACTGGGGAGCCCAGAACTGGACACAGTACTCCAGATGCGGCCTCACCAGGGCGGAGTACAGGGGATCACGACCTGCTGGCCACACTCTCTTTAATGCACACCAGGATGCCATTGGCCTT
>VZSC01017622.1:29227-78090 GCA_013398225.1 Steatornis caripensis | reverse complement strand
TGATTCTATTTCCCAGAATATTTTAATTCCTTTCTACCTTAGTGCATATTTTAAAAGAGTATTTTCTTCTCTCTGTCACTAATTAAAAGTATTGAACAAAACCAGACCTATACAACAGATAGTAGATACTGTTTAAAAATACCATCCTCTTTTGCCAGTAAACCACTGACAACTACTTTTTCAGATTTTCAGTGTTGCAACAAATTTATGATACTAAATAGCATTTTCTCTTATCTCCAGTCATTTATCAAAGCTCCCTACTTTATATATTTCTTTACTTCCTTCTATTCTTCTATATGCTCATACAGGTATATTAATGTCGGAGTCTCCGTTTTGTCCATTGGAATAGCCCGTTGTGTATTTTCTTAACTGTTGGCGTTTCCTGCACTCCCTTATCCCTTGAATTAACTTTCCAAGACACCTGTTCGTCCACATATTTGAGATTACTGAAACTAGTTTTTCAAAATAAAGATCTTTAATTGGCTCTTTTCTCCTCGTTTAGTAACCTCTGCCATTTTAAATTTTTTTCCTCTGTTTCCATGCTTAAATTCAGTTATTTCTCCCCATAAGTATCAGACAAGTAGCCATTCTTCTGGCAAACTCGTCTGTGTTCTAGAAGGAACACTTACCACTAATGAGTTCCAGGAGCTTTCACAGATACATGGTTAATTAAACATCCTGAAGCTTCTTGCCTGATTCTGTTACTTGGATGCCTGCATAGTTCAGCAAAACCTCCTTTGCCACTTGCCTGGTATTAGGTGGTCTCTCAAATTGCTGTCTTGGGACAATACCTGCTCACTTCTCGTTTACCCTCACCCAGGGACACATAGGAAGTTCTTTTACCTTTCTCTGAAATTTTAAATTAGAAAAAAAGTATGTATTATACTCCAGTCTATTTACAGTGGTTTTACGAATATTTTTTTTCCTAGTGGAACTCTTGCTGTTTCCATCGACAGCATCATAACGCAAATTACACAGCAAGTTTTCCTATTCTGTGTAATGAGATATTAAATAAGACAACTATTACACAAATGGAAGTATTTGAAACTAATAGCAGCTAATTCCTACAAATATCCACATTTCATCTTTAGTTCCTCAAATATTGAGCTATTGATACAGACAGCATCAGCCACAGCTGTCTTAGTTCCAGTAATATCAATATGTTTCTTTGATCAGAATTGTTTGCTTAGTATTGTAATATGTTGTTTTGACTTCCGTCTCCTTTTCCAGGAAACAATACTTGTAAAGACTGCTTCAGATCCATATCTTCCAGGTCATTATCCTCCAAACCAGAAGTACAAATTTAGCCAGCAAAATGCATTATGTCCTACATACTGACACATTCAGAGCAGCTCACTAGCAAATATGCAGTAAGAAATCCTGTCACTGTAGGATTTATGTCTGGCTTGACTGAGATTAGATGTGCTGTTTTGTCTTTTATGTATCAAAAAGAGAAGTAAAATAGATGAAGAATAAAGTTAGCATGCAAAGATTTATTCCTGTTATCAACTGGCACAAAAAATAACTTGAAAATAAAGTCATTCTGAGGAAAGTGTTTGCCATAGTTGCACAAAGAACTGGAGTACGATGGGTTTAGTCTTGATTTTTCAGACACTTGCATTGGATTTTCTGTGAGTATAGTGGCATAGTCAGAAGGCTGAATAATTGGCAGGCATTAACAGGCAGAAAGCACCAGCAATGCTTTTTTCTGTTACAGATTTTTCACCTGAGAGTCCTGTTTCTGATTCTGTGTCTAAGAATGTATATGATCTAGGATAGATTTTTCACTCGTTACGTCCACAAACATTGAAACCAGATACCTTTTTCAATGCCAAAATTGAGTGTGTTCTAAGATGATTTATTTTCTTTTTGACTATGATTTTGGTGAGAGAAGGCGAGGGCAATGAAACTTTTAAGAGGAACATGATGATGTGGTTTCTCTTCTTTTACAAGAGTTGAGAACAACTAAGTCAAACTCCACCCAGAAAAAAATTAGTGGTTTTGTTTTGAAGGAAGAAATGCTTCAACTAGTCATGTCTGTGGTGTTTCTGTTAAAGGCACCTCTCTCCTCTGTATCAGTTTGGTAAACATTAGTATCCTGCTCTGCTTACCTGACCGCATCAATTGATAGAGGCTCCATTTATTGTGTACAGGCAAATTGTATCCCTGTTTTGTGTATAAGCATCAGTGCATGCGATGCCATATTCAAACTAGGTTACTGTAGTTACTGTACACTCAGGTAGAAGGATCAAAGTGTTTTCTTAATTTCAGATATAATTTTATTCTGATTACTTAATTGGCTTCTATTCTACATTTTTTGTTGGGGTTTGTGTTTGGTTTTTGTTGGGTTTTTTTAGTATGATTATTATTATTATTATTATGACCTATAAATTGCAATCCAAGTATTTTGGTTGCCTAGGTTTTGTCCTTTCATGATGGCTCTTCTGACATGCATTTTGAAAATATATAGGAGTTCTGTTCAAAGTATGTTCAGGTGTGAGGGCTGGCATGTAGAGAAATTCCCCTTTGAATAAGTTATAGGTTCATCTGAGGTAATTTTACCTTTTGATTTTAGTGAAACCATGAGCCAAGCTCTTTAATCCTTGGGGCTATGGGTACTAATATTGTTGGCCAGCTCTTTTAACTTTTTATGATTAGTGAAAAATGCATTTGTCGTTACAAACCATTTATTAACTCCCTTGGACTTGCCTCGCCTTCTTTGTAGAGTTTGTGTCCTGCAATCTGCGTATCGGTTAACAGCAAAAGCTCTTGGCTTGAAGTGTTGCTTATCTAGGAATTGTAATAAAATAATTGTTCAAAGCAGAAATGATTCTTTTATCTTTGGTTGCTTTCACCTCAAGCAACTTTCTTCTCTTATTCCATATTTCACTTCTTTATGTCTTTTTTTGGGGGTTGAGTTTTGTTGGGAGTTTTTTTGTCTGTTTATGCTTCGCCTGTGTAAGGAATGTGCGGCACTGGTTTTTTTTCTTCGCTTGTAAGTTGCTTCTTGGTGCATCTTGTTATGTGAGTATGTTACTTATGTTGTGAAAAATCTTATAAATACAGTATTTAGAGGCCAACATTGGGGATAATTTGATTTTTTCTGGAAAATTATTATAGCTTGGCCTCTGAAAAGAACTTGGATGTGTTCTTCTCTTATTTGTGCCTTGCTAGAGAATACAGAGAGAGCAGCTGCCATTCCTGTTTCGGGATCTGGATAACCCCACTCCTAACTCTGGTGATTTATGGCATTGCTGTGAACATGAATCAAAACTCTTCCCTGACTCTTCCTGACTCCAGCACTATGCTTTTCACAGCAATAGTATGCCCAGTTTCTTACCTATGATAATGTCAGTTCTGCTCCCTGACACTTGCAGAACTCTATCCATGTGCTGATGGTAAGTGGGAGAAGTAGGGGATGTGTGCGTGGGCACACACATGAAAGTGCTCCAGTCCCTGCCTGTGCCTTCACTCTGGATGATTACATGCACTGCAGCGTTCCAGTTTTTATGGAGCTAGTCTTACACAAATACTTTAAGAGATAGATTGTTTTAATGTTATTGAATAGAAGAAAGAAAAGAAAAAAAGCAAACCCGTTAGCAGTAGAGTGTGCAAATGCCATTAAAAATGATCTTTTATATCTGCCTTCTGCTCCCAAACAAAACAAGTGTGATACAGTGAGCATTTCCTTCAGAAAACAAAGTAGACTATCACTGTTAAGAAACTTGTGCAATTTTAAATTTTTGTTCATTTCTATTTTATTCCTTAATAGAACTATTTTCTGAGTCTTACACTTCTGCTATTTCCTTACAAGCACCTCAACAAACTTTACAGGTGAACATCACAATGATTTGGAATCGTGCTTTTGATTTCAGAGATCTCCTTGAGTTCAGATGCTGGTGGTTTTTTGAAACATTATTATTCATTAATTATTATTCGTTAATTATTCATGCAGTAAGGTCAGTTCCACTGCTTTAATGACACTAATATGCTTAGTACAGTACAGTTCCCTCAGCCTGCGAACTGGATACCTGTCATACCCGTGTAAGTGTGCTGTTAGATGTTACTATTTCTAATCATTCATTACCACTCCTGAACTTGGGAGAGTCTTTGTTTCTCCTGAACCTCCCAATGGAGCTGCTCATGAGAACACTCCCAGCCCCACTTCGTTAGGATGATCTAAATGAGTTTAAGCAGTGGGTATTTGCTGATCCAGCTCATTTTGACAAAAGCCTTTTAGACTATGTTTATGTAAGCAGGCAGATTTAGGAAATAATATCTGGCAAAGGAGCACTGACGAGCAGCAAAGGGTTGAGCTGGTGAATGTGTCCTTTTTCGCTAACACGAGATTTGAATGCTTTGTCCGTTTGTTCCAGCTTCCTGTAGCTACAGTGATGCTAATGGTTTTGAGTTGGTACTGATTAAATCAGTCTTGTAAAGGAAGAAAAAATAAATTAGTAGTTCTCTAGCAATTTATATGGTACTGTAGCTGTCATTTAAAAATAATACAAAACTCCCCACTCCAAAATTAGGTAATTGCTTAAAACAGTGTGTAAACAAAGATTTTAAAGGAGAATTAAATAACATGCTGCTTGGCTTAGGACTTGGAATATTTAGTTGATAATACCCAGTTTGCGAACATTTACTATATTTTCAAAACTGGATTTCAGTATATAATAAATCTACTTTTCAGTAGATTTTCGGGGTGTGTGTATATATATAAAATCCATGGCAGATTTGAGTAGTTGCATTTTGATTTGTTTTGGGGGGGGTGGTGGTGGTAGTATTTTGTTTATCACAATTCAAAAAATAGACTAATCGGTTTAGTGGGGGAGAATGTATTTACTTTCCCATCCTAGATAATGTCTAGAATGTCAAAATGAAATGAATGCAGTTTTAGGAACAAAGTGATGTCATACAAAATGAGCCTGTGTTGTTTTTTTCAAAGCTCAACATTTTTAGATATGCAACTGGATAATGGTATATAAAACACAAAATGCTAAGTTTTTGTTCCTTCTTGTTCATTACTGGTTTTATGGTTTATTTATGTCTGTGTGCCACTAATTAAAGGTGGAGCATCAAAAATCCAGTAATGAGCTTTAAACTATCAACAACAGCTTTCAAAGTATTTTCTGAATGCTTGTGTAATATCTTAGGATAAGCTGTAATGCTTTGGAAAACAGTAGATAACATGAAAATGCAAAAGTTGTTGTGTCAACATGTCATTTTTAAAGCATTATTGTTAAAAGTTGGAATTTTAAGGGTTTTGGACACTAGGAGAAGCTGCTATCGTTCAGGAGTGCTACAACAGCTATATTTTTATAGATGCATTGGGTCTTATTTCAGCATTTAAACTGATTTTAGAGTAGGTAAAATAAAATGTTTTCCAGTTTAATGAAATGGAATTTTATGCTCCTAAATTAAACCTTTCTGATTTGTTCCTGTGCATCAGCTGTTTATTTGCATTTCTGTTGCAACCACAATATATATACTGACCTACACAGAGCTATGTCACTAGTTACTTTGAAATCTCATTGAAAATTATTCTGGAACTGACTTGCAATTCCTGAGGTTTGGAATCTATTATTAGAGTTTACAGGGAAAGACAGTTTGGAAGATCCAAGTACTGGGAAGCAGCAAGATATACAGAATGAAATAATTCTGATTGGGCCAAGGAAATACGTTTATTAACACTTCTGTTAAGGTGAAGGTTAGCCTTTTAATATGGAGTTAAAAATTCTGTTCAGCTCAGTGTTGAATAATGAGTTGTAGCTTAAAATAAAAGTTTCTTGGAACTAGGTCTTGCTTTTAATTCTGTTATTTAGGAAACCATAAAGAAATTATTTCAAATACTAAAGAAGTCAAGCATGTTTAGCAGCTGCCTGAACCATATCTTATAGATGTTCCAGCGTGGAAGAAGCAGGGCTACAAGTAGGATTAGAACCCTGGACTTCAAGAAAGCTAACTTTGCCCTCTTCAAAGACCTACTGGGAAGAATCCCTTGGGTTAGGGCTCTAGAACGCAGGGGGGCCCGAGAGAGCTGGTTAATATTCAAGAACCACTTCCTCCAAGCTCAGGATCAGTGCATCCCTATGAGGAAGAAGTTGAGCAAAGGAGGCAGGAGACCTCCATGGATGAACAAGGAGGTTGCAAAAAAACTCAAATGGAAGAAGGAAGTTTACAGGATGTGGAAAAAAGGACTAGCTACTTGGGAGGAATATAAGGCTATTGTCAGAACATGCAGGGATGCAACACGGAAGGCTAAGGCCTGACTGGAATTAAATCTGGCAAGGGAGGTTAAGGACAACAGGAAGGGCTTCTATAGGTACATTGGGAGCAAAAGGAAGACTAGGGAAAATGTGGGCCCGCTGCTGAACGAGGCGGGTGACCTGGTGACACTGGACACAGAGAAGGCAGAGTTACTGAATACCTTCTTTGCTTCAGTGTTCACTGCTAGGACTGGCCCTCAGGACTCCCAGACTCTGGAGATAAGAGAGGAAGCACGGAAAAATGAAGACTTGCCCTTGGTCAATGAGGATTGGGTTAGAGAGCAGCTAGGCAAACTGAACACGCACAAATCGATGGGTCCCGATGGGATGCATCCACGCGTGCTGAGGGAGCTGGCGGAGGTAATTGCTAGGCCACTCTCTATCATCTTTGAAAAGTCGTGGAGAACAGGAGAGGTGCCTGAGGATTGGAGGAAAGCCAATGTCACTCCAATCTTCAAAAAGGGCAAGAAGGAGGACCCGGGAAACTACAGGCCAGTCAGTCTCACCTCCATCCCTGGAAAGGTGATGGAACGGCTCATTCTGGAAGTCATTTCTAAGCACATGGAGGAGGAGAAGACTATCCGGAGTAGTCAACATGGATTCACCAAGGGAAAATCCTGCTTGACCAATCTGATAGCCTTCTATGATGGCATGACTGGCTGGGTGGACGAGGGGAGAGCAGTGGATGTTGTCTACCTTGACTTCAGCAAGGCTTTTGACACTGTCTCCCACAACATCCTCATAGGAAAGCTCAGGAAGAGTGGCTTAGATGAGCGCACAGTGAGGTGGGTCAAAAACTGGCTGAATGGCAGAGCGCAGAGGGTAGTGATCGGTGGTGCGGAGTCTGGTTGGAGGCCTGTGACCAGCGGTGTTCCCCAGGGGTCAGTGCTGGGTCCAGTCCTGTTCAACGTATTCATCAATGATTTGGACGAAGGGACAGAGTGTACCCTCAGCAAGTTTGCTGATGATACAAAGCTGGGGGGAGCGGCTGACTCACCGGAAGGCTGTGCTGCCATTCAGCGTGACCTGGACAGGCTGGAGAGTTGGGCGGAGAGGAACCTGATGAAGTTCAACAAGGGCAAGTGTAGGGTCTTGCACCTGGGGAGGAACAACCCCATGTGCCAGTACAGGCTGGGGGTTGACTTGCTGGAGAGCAGCTCTGCGGAGAAGGACCTGGGAGTGCTGGTGGACAACAGGCTCACCATGAGCCAGCAGTGTGCCCTTGCGGCCAGGAAGGCCAATGGCATCCTGGGGTGCATTAAGAAGAGTGTGGCCAGCAGGTCGAGGGAGGTGATCCTCCCCCTCTACTCTGCCCTGGTGAGGCCGCATCTGGAGTACTGTGTCCAGTTCTGGGCTCCCCAGTTCAAGAGAGACAGGGAACTACTGGAGAGAGTCCAGCGGAGGGCCACAAAGTTGATTAGGGGAGTGGAGCATCTCTCTTATGAGGAAAGGCTGAGAGAGCTGGGTCTGTTCAGCCTGGAAAAGAGAAGGCTGAGAGGAGATCTGATCAATGCTCACAAATATCTAAAGGGTGGATGTCAAGAGGACGGGGTCAGACTCTTCTCAGTGGTGCCCAGCGACAGGACAAGGGGCAATGGGCACAAACTGGAACACAGGCAGTTCCACCTGAACATGAGGAGGAACTTCTTTACTGTGAGGGTGACAGAGCCCTGGCACAGGCTGCCCAGAGAGGTTGTGGAGTCTCCTTCTCTGGAGATATTCAAAACCTGCCTGGATGCATTCCTGTGCAACCTGCTCTAGGCTAACCTGCTTTAGCACGGGAGTTGGACTAGATGATCTCTAGAGGTCCCTTCCAACCCCTACCATTCTATGATTCTATGATTGTATGTTGATGTTGAATATCACTATTTTTGGGGTTGTTGTACATTGGAAATAGATGGTGTCAAACCAGTGCCTTTGAGATCATTGGAAAATGCAGGCTGACCATGATAGTGGGTATACAGTTTGTGGAAGGGTTCTTGTTTCGTAATTGTGACCTAAATAGCTGAATCAGTTTCTACACAGGGATTGAAGAAAAGGGGAGTAAAATGAAAAACAAGCTAAGAAATACAGTAAAAGTTCAGGAAAAATACTTGTACTTAGCAATCTCTAGAGCTGTGATGTGCTGTACTTCTGTAAGAAGGATCAGAAACCAGAGCTTGGGCACATGACCTCAAGCTACTCAATGCAAATGAGGGAGCATATCCTCGGGTTTTGGGCAAAAAGGCTTCCTCGCTGTTTGAAGCATGCAATCAACTACATCAGTCTCTGGATGCAGTGCTAACTTTTGCAGTAGAAGAAATGGTTGGATACTCTCTGAAGATTGAAGGCAATGAGGTAAGATACAGCTTAAAATAAGTTGAAAATGAAGAATCCAAACTGAGTCAGTAATTTAGATTGTGACAGTATTTCATAATAATAGAAATTGTTTCTTTCAAGGTTATGAAAAGGCAAATAAGTGTATGCACGTTATCTTCTCTCTCTTCCCTGTTGCTGATAAAATGTATTATACTAGTGTCATGAAACTTAATTTATTGAAGATATAAAATTTAATACTGTATAAAATCTGTTTTGCTCTGTTTGCATGTTTTTTCCCTTTGTGGGCTGATCAGAAATCAGTTCATAGAGTGCAGATCTTGTTCTGAAAGTAAAACTGAAATTTTTTTCTTGTGTATAAATGGATGTAATTTTATGAATAATGGAGAATGTTTCTTCATGTTTCAATATTTCATATGCAGGATTTTGCTAATTGTAAAGGGCTTGACAGTCTGCTTGCTTGATTTGTTCTGGAGAGAAAATTTTAAAGAAGCATTTAATGCAAAGCAAAGCCATTTGTCTAACAAAAACCTGGTTTATATGAAGCTGCATGCTCTGAACAGATTGTTGGTTAAATTTTTATCATTTTATGGAATGACTATGGCTGCTTTGAAATCTCCAAGCCTAGGTTTTCTTGCTATAGAAATATATTCCTTATATGCATGTAGAAATTAAGGTCGATGATACATTTTCTTCTGTAGTGCTTGGGGGAGAATTTGAAAAAAAACTTTGTCTCCTCACATGGAGTGTCAGCCATGTACATGCACAGAATAATTTTTTTGTGGTCAGATTTCTAAGTGGGAAATGAGTTAAACTAAAAAATAGATGAGCATCAGATGTGAGCCCCAAGAGCCATGGTTTAGAGTACTGAGAATATTTATCTTTGAGGCAAAAACCAGTTTTCAATCCGAGTTTTAAATCTAAAATTACATTTTTCTACATCCCTCCAGGCAGACCTCTTTATCCTTATATGTGTTTCTCATGGTTTAGTTTTTCTCTCTTCTGAGAAAAAGTTTAAGTTTGCTCAAGAAAGCTGTGCTTTTACATAGTTTGAGACAAATGTATCTTCCTAAGGACTATATGGTAAAAAACATTTCTTCAAATCTCCTTCCTTCTTGTCTTCCGTAGAGACTTGCTTTTTTGAGAATTGGTCTCTTTTCCTTTTGGGAGCTTTTGGTAACCTGAAATGCAAAGGCTTTCAAGATGATAAAACATAGGAATAACAGATAAAAAGATAGTCTGAACCTCTTCTTTTTTTTTCTTTTTTTTTTCAAAAGTGCATACATACATTTTTAAAAGTTAAAAAGAGCAAGCTTTTTAGCTTTTCTTTTTCAGATAGAGTTTTGTAGTAATATTTTATAAAACCTTACTGATTAGAAACAACTAGATTATTTTTCCCCTAAATTGTGTTGTTTTCATGAAATAACATGTATTTACGCTAAAGAATCCAAACCAAGGATTAAGACTTAATTTTTTACTCTGGAATGGTATTCAGTAATCTTGAGTCCAGCAATTCAGAGAATTCCCAAATACAGATATAGTTCTGAGTTTGTTTCTCTTGCTAAGTAAATAAACTCGTAAATACCTGTTTGTGCTGTGAAATGTTATACTGATGTTTAAATTCTCAACTTGTTGAGTAGAGCTAATTCTGTATTTATTCAAGGTCTTACTCTTTCTGTCCCCATGTGTAAATATCACAGCATTGACCATCAGAGTGTTTCTCATGGTCCAGAACTTGCCAAAATGTTTAATATATGATGCAGACAGTGTCAAACCCTTAGTTGTAGTATTTTAAGTTTATGTATATAATTGTTTATGATTTTGTTGCATTTACTAGGTTTGCTGGGATGGGTAATCTTCTTAAGGTCCTTACCAGGGAAATTGAAAACTATCCACATTTTTTCCTGGATTTTGAAAGTAAGTTCAAATAATTACAAGACAATGAGACAATCTTTTCCCTGACTTAACAGTGAACTGAGGAAAAACTTTTAAAATGTGATTGCTTGCAGTGTGTATTTTCGAGCACAACCAATCTATCCAAGTCCTTGTCTCTAAAATCATTTGTTCACTCAGGACTGCTTTTCTCTTCCTTTTGTATTTTTCAGGAACCAAATGGGAAATCTTTTAAAAGTTCTCACTTGCACAGAGCTTGATCAGGGGCCAAATTTTTTCCTTGACTTTGAAAGTGAGCAAAGCTTCTTGCCTGGCTTACCTTCTTTGCTTATTATTTCCTAATGAACTGCATGCGCTTACGCATCATAAAGCAATTCAAAAGGGATTTGCAAGCAAATCAAATTACACTTCAGTTTAATGTTCCTTTTTGTTATTTATAAAAACATACTAAATTACTTCATTCTGAGCAGAGAAGGGGGCAAAAAGATAGGTACCAAAGTAAAACCTTACCTTGAATTAGTTGAAAATGAAAAATTTACGAGCCATTGTTAAATTTACATATGAATGAACTTAACCTCAGCTTTCTTTAACAAATCAGGGTTAAAAAATTTTTTGTGTTGCTTCCTTGAATGGGAATATATATTGCAAATAAAAAGCTGAAAAAATGTAAGCAGTGGAGGTGGCACTATTTTTGCCTGGTTCAGTCATGATTTAGCTGGGGTTATTACAGTTTCTAAAAAGTAGGGAAGTGGTCCAAGTGTATGTGCTTGATTGCATCTCTCTTAATTGCATGTTTATCAGCTTGCAAAAGTCTCTTGCATTCTAATTTCCTTGTCACATATATATCTGATTCAAAGGTATTTCAGTTTTGCTGGTTACAGTTTCCGTGCATGTACTTCTAGACATTGTCTTGAAAACTGGTCATCAAATCCTTAAATACGGGTTTAATCTTCCCTACGTACGTGAAATGCTTTTTATTTAAAATGCTAACAGCATGTGATGTATTGTCTCTTAATACCTTTTTTTGAAAGAAAAAAAAACCAAAAAAAACCCAAAAAACCAAAAAAGTTTTGAGAGAAGCTAGTGTTCTTAAAGTAACTTTCTTTTGAAGCATGGTTTAAGAGAGAATTTCAGGTGATTAGTCACAGATTTTTATCACCTTGAAATAGTTTTCTTGAATCATTTATTCATGAATTACTTTTCTGAAAAGTTACTGACATGATGTGAGACTGTATGTATGTATCCACTCTGAAGCACTGGTTCAAAAAGTCATTTAAACACATACTTAAATCTTGTGGAATTGTTCAAACTTGCTTTCTTGGATGAGAGCTAGAGTGTATGACTATAACTTTGCACATATCTTAAACTTCTCATCTAGATCTTATTTACCTCATAAAGCATCAGTTTTAAATTATGAAAAAAGTTAATTGGTTAGTTTGGGTTTAGGGGAAGGTACTGTGAGCTGTGTATCTCTTTCTCTTCTGTCTATATAATTTGAGAATTTTACTGTAAACCCAGGATGTCAAACCCTTGTCCAAACCACTACGTAATTTTTTTCTGTCAAACTTTTGAAGGCTTCGGTAGCGCTCTGTGGCTTTGCCAAGTTGTTATGAAGGATTTCAGCTGCTCTGAGCTTCCAGGTTTAATCATGTCCTGGATGGTAAGAAAGTATTCCTGACCCAGGCTGCAGGCTTGGCAGGAAACAGGTGGTCTGGCAGTGGGAAGCCTTGGCAGAGTAGCGGTGGTGGTGAAAGGGGAAGATACCTGGTTTATTGCCTTGGCAGTGAAGATTGGTGTTTTTCCAAAAGTGCATTGCCAAGAGCTGAACGGGGTGAAGCATCCGCTCCCGCGGGAGGTGACCAGTAGTTAGTGTAAGCACATGGGCACGCTAGTCAGGCACATTTACCTAGAGAGGAACGAAACTATCATCTCCAAATTTCAGTGAGTTTGACGCTCCTGAGTGAAAAGTTAAAATGTTTTACTTGTAAAATAAAGTCCTGGAGGTTTTTATGGCACGAAATCTGTATTGTGTCAAAGGATGTGACTGAAGACACCTGTAGTTGCGTGCTTCGGTCTCCTTTAATGAGCCATCCTATGGTGTAAAAGGACGCTCTTTCTTAGTGGACATAGATAGGAGCCTGCTTGCATGCTCATTGGACCCGTGACTTTCTGTGGCCTGAGCTTTCAGCTTGAGTTCATGAATTAAAATAGTCACTACAGGTGACCATTCAGAGGATGAGAGGTATGCTGAGTTGATGTTTACCTTATTTCATTGTTTGCATCAGTGTATTGCTTTCTAGTTTTTGTGCACTTTTTCATTAGCCAGAAGCTGAAATCTCAAGAGTAAATCTGTCAGCACTACTGAAATGTTTACAAGAGTTTTTGGATACTCCTGCCCTGGTATTTTTT
The DNA here is from genome assembly GCA_013398225.1 of Steatornis caripensis. Classification (NCBI taxonomy): domain Eukaryota; kingdom Metazoa; phylum Chordata; class Aves; order Caprimulgiformes; family Steatornithidae; genus Steatornis; species Steatornis caripensis. Next base: position 65,203 of record VZSC01017622.1, on the reverse strand, counting down.
TTGCTGTTCTTCACTTGGTATGTATTGTACATGAAAGGAGGGTGTGTGACATACTTCTTCCTGCTCTACATATAATGTGCCACACAAATATTGCTTAAAAAAAAAAAACCCAGAAACAGCCTTTTCCTTCGTATGCAGGTGTAGAGCAGATACAATCTGTCTCCATGCCTCAAAAATCAGAGGCTTTATGTTGGTCAGAAGTAATACAAATGTTTATATAAAGACACTGAGAAAAGAACATTAAGCTGTTAACTTCATTTGGCAGTTGATTTAATCTGTGCTGCTCCAAAGGGGTCATCCCACGGGTGATGCTTTGCCACGTAGTCTCATATCCTTATGCTAGAATTGAAATGCACAAACACACGATTGCACCCATCATGAACGACAGCTATGTGGGAAAATGAGCTCGATAAGAACTAGCTGTTCAAAAAAACCCCACCAAACTACCGCCTTATCTCCCTCCCCGCCTACTAAGTACTCTCCCAGTCAGGTCAGGCCGATGGGGATGATGGCGTGGTTGGAAGAGCCCCAGCAGTGGCAGGTGAATGGGAACAGAAATACAGAAGTGGGTGGGAAGCAGTTGTACAGATTTAGATATCTTGGGTCAGTCATGAAGCTACACAGTAAGGCCAGCATAGTAGGTTTTTATTTTATTCCTTTCACTTATTATCCTTAATTAGTACACATTTTATAGGCAGTGTGTTGTAAGGATGAGTTGCTATGTGCAACAAAAAATAACTTATTTTCTTGTGAATTATTGTTCTCCAGGGCACAATTCTGTGTTGATTAAAAATTTGAGGAGGACAACCTTGTATTACATCTTTCGAAAAATTCTGTTACGTGTTTTTGTTTGGTTGGTTTAAAATCTACTTAATTACAAGTTTCTTTTCATCAGTTGCATGCTCAAGTTTCTCTTACATATTTTTCACCACCCTGATTTTTTCATATTTAGCCTTAGTCCGTCCAGTATCTCTCTTACATGCAATTCTTGAGGTCTTGAAAAATGGGCATGTAGAAACAGGAACACTTAGAAAACTTAAATTTTCTCAATTCAAAGTTGTGGGTTTTTTCCAAATTCTGCCTTGTGCTGTATTTGAAAATGCAAAAGAATCATGAACGAAAAAGAAGAAAGTTTCAAAATTTCACCTTCCAGATTTTTTTTTAGATAGCTATTTTAATTTTTCCCTAGAAGAGTTTAGGCTACCAAAAAAAATTGTTTAAAATCATCTCTCTTCCCCCCTTTCCTGCAGTTGTCTGTATCATCAGTTGCAATTCTTACGACACCTTTTACTAGCATTATTCTTGATTCCAAACTGTGAACGAAGTTTCCTAACTCCATGGTGATACTTGAAAAAGCTTGGATCCTGCATTAATTTCAGTTAATGTTGTATAGCAAAAGCAGTTTCTGTATGCTCTGTGGTAATCATTCTAGTGTTAGGCAGTTACTCTGGATCTGTGCAAGGAGAAGCAGTTTGAAGATCCATTCAGTCCAGCCCTGAAAGCAAACGGGGACAAATGGGAACTGTCCTAACTTGAGCAAGTGAAAGGGAGAATAGCATTCTCCTATGCAGGTGAAAAAGCCTTTGCTTTGAGGTGAAATGCATTCAGCCAAATTACTCTTTTTTTAAGATCTGCTGGAAGTTTACGTAAAGGAAAAAAAAAAATCTCTTCATTCCTGGAAAGTGAACCATATTGCTGTTTTACGCTTGTATCTTGATATGGGTATTCTTAATCAAACTGCTATGTACTGGATTTGATTATATACCACTTACTTTACCTCCATTCCTTCTTAGCTCTCAACTCGAAAATAATGTTAGGAAGAGTGATTTTTAGGATTTCAGGATTTCACAAGCATAAAGGGCAAATTATTTTCTCTTGAAATGGGTTTTGTCAGTTCAAGAACTGTTTTGTTCTTAGGTGTTGGCCTTGTTTAAATTAGTCACAGGGTATTTGAGGCTCTTCCCATAGCAGCTTAGAAGAGCTCTTTTTTGCAGAAAATCTGTTGTCAAATTACTGCTGCCCATAGAAGGCCTTTTTCAGACAAAGTAAACAAATAATCCCACATGAATTCTTGGCAATAATTTGAAGGTTGAAGCAGCAACAATTTGTTTTGAACCTAAAAGACTAAAGCTTATAGATTGTTGGGAGGAGGTGTTCCTTAAGTGACACCTTCAGTCCCATTGTCTCCTCAGACACAAATACCTTTTATAAGACCGAACTCTCTAACCTTAATCTCAGCAGGTTCCCTTTTTTCCTAAATGTTAGCTAGGTGGGCTAGTTACCTGACCCTAATTTAATCCCTCTTATTCACCCAAGAATCGAGGACACTTACTTTCTAGGATTTCCAGTCTCCTTCCCCAGAAAGATTCATGAACCTCTCAGTTATCATTGTTCATATATGTTTGAAAGAGTCTATTATTAGAATATACCTGGCAGCAGAGCAACTGCCCACTTTTTGCATAATAGGATATTAATTAATACCCTCGCTCCACAGGCAAGGCTGGAGATGTAATCTCTATCCAGCGTGCGGGAGGCTGAAGGCTTGCCTCCTGCGCTGCAGAGTGCCCTAAGCAAGGAGCTACGGCTCAGTCGGGGAGAGGCTGTCCACTGTGCGTCCGCCACGGAGCTGAAGCCTGGCACTGATCCCTGGCACAGCACCCTGCCCATAGCCAGTATTAACAGTTTAGGCAGCTTCACTTTGTTCTAGCATGTTTAGAAAGGATGAAATTCAGAAATCCAGTGTAGTCTGGATAGGGTACTGTTTTTAATATATAGAGTATAGCAGGCTCTCATACCCTCTGAAGTGCATTACTTTCTGTAGTAATAATGCCTTTTTTTATTTTCTAAGGACATAAACTAGCTTTTCGTCTAATTTTGTCCCAGATTGGAAGGGGAAAAAATCATTGTCACCTTGCCAAAGCTGAAACAGGACTTGGCATTATACAATAAAATGTATGTACTGTTCTCTAACTTGTTGTCAGTGGCCACCTTCAGCAGTGGGCTGGACAAGAAAAGCTGAAAGCAGAGCCTGTAAGGCATTTAGTTTTACTCGCTATTCTTTTGCTAGGCTGTCAAGGCTGGGAGAGTATGATGGGGTTTTTGACAAATATGATTCCATGTTCACTGAAATGCGAGCAGTAACCAGCTTCAGTGGGAATCCTCTTAACCTGCAGTTGGTTTGACTGAGGGTGGAATAAAGTTCTGTGCTTTTGGTCTGCATTTCAGATACTATCTTGTTATTTCTTCATAAAAAGTAATTACTGAGATACTGTTATACTTGATTTTATATTGGTAAAGACTTCCTGTCTATTCCCTTTATATTTAATCTTGGCCTATGAGTACTAATGTCTTACACAGCAGTTTCTGTGGGTTTTCTCATGCACACTTGGTGAAGAATGAGATTGACACCTTACGCTGTTAGTGTTTTTTTTTGAAACAAACGACAGGTATTTTTCTAAGAAAAGATTCCACCTTCACACCTCACCATGCACCTGAAATATTTAATGCATCCACAAATGGACTGTAGTGGGTCCAGCTTCCCCCTTTTTTTTATGAAGTCTGAAGCCCCATCCATAACATGGAATGGACCATGTGTAAAGTTGAAAGACAGCGTTTGTTCATAGAATGGATGAATTCTCGTATCCTGGTTATTTCTGATGAAGCCAATGGAATTATATTTCTCTCAAGAGTTGAAATTTTTGGCTTTCTAAGTGAAAATTTGCTGATAGAAATCTGTAAATGGAAGTGTCAAGCCTAGTTTGACCCTTGAATTAATTTCATAGATTCATTTAGTTGTCAGGTTTAGGGTTCACATTAGAAACATTTAGGCAAAGGGAGGTGAAAGGGTTTCCTATTTTGTCTTATTAAAGACAATGTACTCTGAATGCTAATCATGAGTGCTGTAAAAACTTAGCCTTGAAATGGAGTACGTCCAGTGATTAGAGTAACTTATTATTGAGAGGGCTTGCATTCAGTGTGGCTTAGTCAGTGGCTGTGGTTTTATTTATAAATGGGCTCAAGTTTCTTAAGCACGTGCTGGTTCTCTGGTGGTGTGGGGGATAAGGGTGAGCACTGCCAAGCAGTGGCTCCACACTGTGATTCAGGAATGGCTTTTTTTTTTTTTTACTCAGAACAGAGAAACAAGCTTTCGTATTGTTGGAATAGAAAACCAATTTTAAAAGCCAAAATCCGTCATGAAGAAGTCTATTTTTTTTTTAGTTGTTGTTGTTGTTGCTATTATTGCTGTTGACAGCAAGATGAAATCTTTTTCAGAGTGATCATTTACAGGTATTTTAGCTGACCATTTTTTGGCAAGATCTTAATGTAAAATCCCTTTTGAAACATGGCCATGGTCTTATCAGAACATCTGTTAGCATAACATATATTTCATAAGTAAGATGCATGTTTTCTTAAAAAAAAGCCTGAGTCATCCTCCCTACATATATTTTTAAGCTAAACACTTTCAGCATAAATACAAACTGCTTCTGCCAATGCAAGCTAAGCCTGTTGCTCTGTAGCCTTTGCAGCCCTCTTCCTCTCCCTTCGCTTTCTTTCCCTCCTCCACCCACCTGCCTTCCTCCTACTTCCCCACATACTGGGGTACTACAGAAAGCTCAGTGGGTTTCCAATATTCAACCTTCCCCCAACTTCCAAAAGATGAATTGGGAACATTTGAAAGAGGCTAACAATAAAGGGTGTTACTAAAGGCCATTTTTAAGTCTCAGAGTGCTGAGCAGTCTATAGTGTTTACATTTCTGTTAGAGGCTAATATTTTTTAAAGCAAATAAGTTGTAAAAAGTAACATAGAAGTACCTTGTTAACCAACCTATGCTTCAGGTGACCTGAATGTGCATATTTTACACTCATGAACTGTTCTAATAAATTACTTAGTCTGTTTTGTGTCTTAATATTCACTGGAAATGTTACTTTAAATAATTTTTATTCAACTATTAAAATATAGATACTGATTTATAGGTGACTCCTGCCTTCCCCCTACTCTGTTGTTCTATGGTATGTAACTGTTTAGCAAGATTACCACTTTCTTCGTTAAACTTGGAAGCATTTACTGGTTTGTTTCCTTATGGCAAGGTAACAGACCTGTTACGATCTGTACCTGAGATTTCTTGCAGCTTGGGGAAAGAACCAGTCAGTAACACTGTAGACCTGATGTGATTAGCAGGTTAGTTCAACAGCCACGTCTCGGCTGGGATTTTCCTGTTTGTGATAGTTTGTCCCTTTGTTGCTACTTTCCCTCGCTTTTTGAAGGATAGTGGTATTTTTTAGTTACATGAAGTATTTTGGATATAAAAACCAGCTGAGTAAGCTCAGCTTATTTTTACTTGTTCTGTCTTTAAAAGAAGATTAGGGAAAACTTCTAGAATAAAAGGAAAGTCAAATCAGTATTGTTTCGTGTGCCTAGTCTCGTGGGACTCAGTGACATACGAATATAGGAAAGATTTGAAGTATTAGCCGCTTCAGAGCTACGGACATGTAAGTCTTAACCATTTGTGTCTCATTTGTGCAAAGTCCGTAGGTAAGTTGACACATTTAAACAAATTATCCTAACCTGAAACGTCATGGAGAGGATGCCTACTTTTTCCATGCTCTCCAAGGTGAACCGGTTCATCTGTTTCTAATGGGGGGGTGGGTAAATGAATCCCATACTGATACATGGGTGGAAAACTGTGTCTCATTTCTTAAGGAGAGTGAGAAGGCTAAATACAAAAGATATTTTCAATATTTCTGGTCTATTAATGTAGAGTTGTGTACAGTAGCTCTTCCTAATCCGTAAGTTTTGAACTGAAGGTATCTTGTTGCTTTTAATTCAAACAAGTAGGCCTAAAATTCACCTTGAAAATATTTTATTTTCTCCTATAAAAACTAAAATTCTATCTTTACAAGCCAATAAGCTAATACAAATTTAAGAGAAAAAATAAAAGTTGTGTCTCTGTAGAAATCTGCTGGGACAATGTGATTATTTCTACAAATACTCGCTACATTTCTATATATAGGTGATCCAGTCTTTAGTCAGTGCCAGTCGTCTCTATGTTCTAAAGCAAAAGAAGGCAGATCTCTACCTTGTCTAGCGCGTCAATGTTCCAGGGGTAACATCGCTCCCTGGTGTCACACTGCTGTGAAAATCCCATTGGATGGGATGTGAATGGGAAAATCGATCTCCTTCCAAATGTCATTTCTCTGAACAATAAAGGTCTACAGGTCACTCCCACCCTGAAAACTGATCATTGACAGAGCTGGCTTTATTTTAGTAGCAGGAATGATCTCTGACATACATAAGAAAAATGTTTATTTTTAACAGTACTGTATCTGTGTTTTACAAAAGGAGAAATAAATTACCCTGGTTAAGGAAGCCTGGAGGAAAGTCAAAGTGGTGTAATATCCCACTGCTCCTTCCACTGAAAGGCCTGATTTTATCCCCAAGCTGCAAGAAAAGTGAACAATGCTTTGTAATCGAGCTGTGGAGCTCGTGAAAGAGAGGGACCTTTTTACTGAAGGACTGATGCATTATTCTGTTTTCTAATAACATTGCTTTATGATACTGCTTCACTTTAAAATGCTGCCTTTTGAGAAGAGGCATTATGAGCCAGGGCGTACAAAAACTGCACTGTTCTTGCTTCCTTGCTATAGAAGGCAGAAGCTTGGATGTTAGCAGAATGGCAGTGCAGTATAATTGTGTATTTTTAAAACACACATCAGAATGGAGTTACGTGTAGTCAAGTTGGATGTAATGTTGTTAAGTAGAACTGAGTAATCTTGCCATTTCTATTGCAGCTGCCTTTTGACTATGTGCATTTGCTTCTCTGTTTCTTAGATGCACAGCCCACAGATGGAGAAAGGGAGGTATGGAATCAGATCAGTGCAGTTTTACAGGACTCGGAAAGTATGCTTGCAGACCTTCAGGCTTACAAAGGAGCCGGACAAGAAATTCGAGATGTATGTTTTTTAAAGTTAATGACAGTTCTTTGGAAGCAAAATCAAGCAAAACTCAGTGTGTTCCTTGCTTCTGTTCTGTATCCAGGCACGTTCTATGTAACAATATGAAAATCTTCATTAAAATTGTATTTAGAAAATGTTACAGATGCTGTGTAACAGTGAATATAAAGCCCTAATGTGAAATCATTAAGTGATGGCTGTTGGAACTTCTTTTAGGTTTACTATTAGTAATTATTTTCCACTTTAAGAAATGCCATTTCGTACACCTCGTTTCATGTATGTCACGGTAGAAGTCAAAGTTGAAGACACGGAAGAAGTAATACTCAGATGTCAGAAATACACTGTAAAAAAATTGAAAATAGTTGTTGTTCTGTGTAAGTGAAATAAGGAACCATGGTAAATTGTAACCTTACAACCACTTTACAGGCATCTTTTTCTATGAAACTGGTCCCGAAGTACAATTCTGAACTGTAAATTAAAGTTTTTCTCAGCTGACCAAACAATTTCCTGCATCAGCTTTGCAGTTACTGTTAGCATGAGCTGTTGGTTACTGAAGAACCTGAATACGCTGAAGATTTGAAAAGCATCAAAACCTTAAAAAAAGAGGCTATTTCTGCAGCCTGTATTCATACAAAAACTCTTACCTAATGCTTCTACAATAGTTTTGCTCCCCTAAATATATGTTAAAACATATTTCTGTATGTCGTTGGTGCATTGGAATGAATAATTTTAAATCAGTATGTTATGGGGGGAGATGGAAGGTGGAAAACAGGATATTTTTTGGACTTAGTAATTTCCTAATCCTGTGCAATGTAATTTCTCATAATTGTTCTGTTACAATACTTTCTAAAATAACGTAGAAAAATTCCAGCCCACCTTTTGCTTGTTATTTATATATCGCAGTTCTTTACAGTAATATTTTCATTTCAGGCAATACAAAATCCCAATGATATCCAGTTGCAAGAAAAAGCATGGAATTCAGTATGTCCTCTGGTCGTAAGGCTGAAGCGCTTTTATGAATTTTCACTCAGATTAGGTGAGCCCTGTTTTTGTATGCCTGTTTATTAGGCTACTTTATATATAAAGAATATAGGACGTTTCTTTTTCCACAGACTTAAAGAGTTGTTATTCTTTCTGTTTGAGGTCAGCAGACATTGTCTCAAGGCATATTTTTAATCTTAATTTCAAAATTATCACTGTTAGTTTGTCACTTAAAATAAATCTGTGTTATCTAAATAGAGTACAAGCAGAGAATGTGATAAAACTGTACAAAGTTTTTCTCTGGTGCCTGCCACTCTTCGGCACTTCTGGGCTATATTGTACTAATGCAATTTGGTTTTTGTAATTTGTATCCTTCAGAGTTATAAAAGGAATGTAAACCAATAATATTTTGAGAGTTTTTAAAAACGGGTAACAGAGGGAGAAGGGTACGAATAAACTGTCTAACAGGGTGAAAATCAAAAGTTCGGCATGTCTTATACTGACTTTGTCATCTCCCCAAGCCCCCAAAATGATGTACTTACTCCTTTAATTAGGACTCTGGAAGAGAACCAGTGTGCAAAATGAAGTGGGAGAGCTCCCAATGCAGGGGAATTCTTCTACAACATCCTGCTTACCAAGTCTTTTGCTTTTTGAGTTATGCCAGTAATTATAGCCACGGGAGCTGAATTACATTGCTATCGGTGCCTAAGAGTGCACTTTTAGTAACAGAGATGCCAGAATAATCGCTATACTCAGCTGATGCCTAATTGGGGAAGATGAAAGAGTTGAGTATCTGAATGCAAGAAAAATGCTTTCTCTAGAATTTTCACTAGGGAACCCAGATAAAGGGTGCTAAAAAGGGAAAAGAGCTCAGTGATACACAGTGGATAGAAAATAGCAGAGAGCTTGAAGAGGCAGGTGCCTTTGCCTAATGTTTCTCACTTTAGAATACTAAGAAAAAGTATTTTTGTCAGGGCTCTGCTTGTTTGGAGGGTTCCTTCCCTTCAAACAAAGTATATTTAGATACTTAAAACTTTGTCATACTGTGGACTGAATAGAATTTGTGCTTCTGATTTTTATTCAGAGAAAGCCCTGCAGAGCTTATTGGAGTCCTTGACGTGCCCACCTTATACTCCAACTCAGCACCTGGAACGGGAACAGGCTTTAGCAAAAGAGTTCGCGGAAATCTTACATTTTACTCTTCGTTTCGATGAACTTAAGGTTAATAAATTCTTGTAATACGTGCTGATTTTTTCCATGTATTTTGAACTAAAACTGATTATTTCCTTGTTTTCTTCCTCAAAGATGAGAAACCCAGCAATTCAGAATGACTTCAGTTATTATAGGCGGACAATAAGTCGCAACAGAATAAACAACATGCATGTAAGTAAATAAAATCTGATCTGCTGTTCATGTTGAGGTTTTTATCAGCATACATTTATACCATTTGTGGTATTGTTCTTTCTTTTGATTCGCTAGCTGTCATGTTCTCTCCTTCACACCAAGAGCTAATTAGCAGTCCGGATGAAGTGAATGGAGTGGAACTATTCATGCAACAATCTGCTTGCTGACATGAGCATGTACTGTATCTTTTTCTTGCTGCCGGCAAGATCTTGAAGAGTTATACTGACTATTTTTTCTCATGTTTTCATCAGCTAGACATTGAGAATGAAGTAAACAATGAAATGGCCAATAGGATGTCCCTGTTTTATGCAGAAGCCACACCGATGCTGAAAACACTCAGTAATGCAACTACACATTTTGTATCAGAAGTAGGTAATGGGGGAGAAAAGGTCTAATGCAGACGTTCTTGTTTTTAATTTTACAAGATGGCTTACTGAACATTGGCTGTTTTTAACCCTTTTAGAACAAAACGTTACCAATTGAAAATACAACGGACTGCCTAAGTACTATGGCTAGTGTATGTAAAGTCATGTTGGAAACACCGTAAGTTTTACCTTAAATGTTGTTTTTCTTGTATGAGATAGTTGGTATTGTATTCTGAGTTGCCACCTGGGGTAAACATAGGTTTTTTCCAAATGAATTCCTGTATGTTTGCCTTGTTACCACTTTTATACACAAAGCATGACCTGGTATTGGAAAGCCTTGCCGCCTATTTTAACCACCTTGTGATATTTTTCATGAATCAGCATTGAGTTTTGTTAGGGGGAGCTTACATGGTCAGCCTGTATTCCCAAAAAAGGTTAGAATACAAGTGTAGTCTTAAGCGCCTAGGCTCCAGTGTCTGTGTGTTGTCTAACCAGGGCCATAGGCCGACTACTGTCTCTTGATTGCCCATGCTTCTCAGTAATTAGGACACTTGGGGGCAAGATTTTGGCTCTTTCAACTAGTGCTTTCATAAATGATACACAAGGACTACATTTTGAGGATCATTCGAGATCTTTTTTGGATGCAGCCATCTTATTCTGGATATGAGAAAGTTCAGCTGTATGGGAACTGCACGACTGCATTCCTATCTAGTAGTGTAGATATAGCCAGTGAGTTTGCTGTGCATTTATTGAGTACTTTTTTAGGTTAGAGGTCTCTCTGAGTGGAAACCACATACAAAATAGAGTCGAGGTAGTCTTCCTGTCTTGGAATCATTTGTTCATGGTGCCATGTAAAGGGCAGAGCTCCTGAGGTTATTGTGTTTGTTTATGAGAATTCGGAGAAGTGTACTTCTGAGGTGGGACTCATCTTACAGTCCCAGGACATGGTAGAAGTAGTAATTGAAAAGTAACCTTATGGGTCATTTTTTTGCAAAAGTAGAGAAACAGGAAGTTGTGAGTCATCTACCAGAAGATTATCTGCTATTTAGTTCTAATTGTAGGATAATGAAGCATTTTCACATCAAAATGTCTTTAGCCTTTAAATCTGTTCATGTTATGATTCTGTGTAAGAATAAAAGTTGAAATTATTGTAAACTGAGAGGTAGTATAGTACAGATTTTAGTATTTTTAATGATATGTTTACATGAAAAATCAAGTTTTATATTGAAATCAGTGAATCACAGTAGACAAATCTATCTGTTATCTCCTCAGATTAATATTTGTTAGAAAAATTATGGTAATTTCTTTTTCAGATTTTAAGTTTACTGTAGTTCATTTTTCATTTCCTGACGATGAGCCGACAGGGGCTCTCTTAACTGTGCCATCCATGTTCTTATTCTGGAATTGAACAGTCAAAGAAAATCTCTTTGGATTTAGTTCAGTCCAGTCCTATCTAGTAGACCTCCACATTTTACATGCTCAGTGAACCTGGGTTGTTGAAGTTGCCTATGGACTTAGAAGAGAGAGTGAGCGAGCAATGGCTATGATCGACCTAGGTGAAGTCCTGAACTGACTAGCTGCTGAAATTAGACCCCACTTAAATGTTAACTGTTTCAAAGTCGGAATTTAAGCAAAAAGAGTAGCTGTCCTTTGAGATCCTGTTATGTTGTATTTCTAAGATTAAACAAAAGTACGATCAGTCTCTGTCATATTTCATGAACTATAGAAGTCTTCTGTGAAGCTATCATCATAGACATTTTGCTTAAGTGAGGGTCTGAACTGTGAAGGGATATTAGAAGGGTTTTTTATATCTCTATTTGCTTTCTAACTATTTGTCTAAATTGACAAGGACTTATGCAATTCAGAGATCTTTAAAATCTTAGTAAGATGCATCTTCAATCTTAAAATACAATTTTAGTTAAGATTTCATGTGATCATGGTCTAGTTTGCAAAACTGTCCAGTAAAAAGTCAAGACTGTTTATTTCTTTTGTTCTGTTTTCCAGAGAGTACAGGAGTAGGTTCACCAGTGAAGAAACCCTTATGTTCTGCATGCGAGTAATGGTGGGAGTTATCATTCTGTATGATCATGTTCATCCTGTGGGAGCTTTCTCAAAGACATCAAAGATTGATGTAAGAGTGACTTTTCTTTAATACCCTGTATTATTTTCAGCACAAGCTTATGACTTTGTATAAATCATTGTAATTACTTTGGAGTGGCAATATTTAGAATTTATCTTCACCTGTATTCTTTAATATATCAGCTTGTTTGAAATTAAAACGAGGATCAGTCTTTTTTTATTTGTATTTTCTTCCAGACACAGATACTCATTTGTCTTCGTTAGGTCTGCTTTCCTGCCAACTGTATGATTACACTAAAATAATTTTGTATTACACCTACCCTGGAATAAGTTCCGTGGTCATAATTTTTTATTAATCGTGTAATTTATTTATGCTAAAATGTTCATCTTTGGCAGTAGTCCTGTTGCAAATAAGCAGATACTCAACATTGTCTCTGCTTTGAGATCTAAGGTAGCAGAACTGAAATGTTATTGTTATAATGCTATAATGCCCTCAATTGTAGCTTTGGCATGACCAGTCACAGGGAAATCAACCTTAGTTTTTCATCTGAGATATTGCAAGCATACACAAAAAAATACTCTTAGTTTTGCTACATGTTTTTACAAACCTAAATGTCATGTGCCACATGCTTCAGCAGAAATAAGCTGTAATTCATGAAAAAGATGCTAAGTCTTTCCCTTTACAAGAGAGCCTACTTCAAAAGAAAAGAAAAAATATATGTATATATTATTGTGTTCCATGATACTGAGTCTTTGTTAGCATTTTGCATCTGCAGATACCAGTATTTTACCAGATCTCCTCTTTGACTCTGTTTTACAGAGGGAAACGTAATGTCACAGAGGTGAATTAATTTGCTCAAGGTCATGCAGATAGAGCCTGGGCATTGAATGCAGACTTCCTGACTGGTAATTCAGTCTCTTGCCTGCAGAGACACCACAAGTGAAATTTTGATAGGACCAAAACCACAATGTGTGTATTTTGTTTCTCACATTTATCCTGAAGCTTTGTAATCTTACAAAAAAGTTACTTAGGTGTAAATGGGAGCAGGAGATGTATGACTCAGTTTTTAAAAATGAGCACATGGTCCCAAATCTTAATTCACCTAATCGGTTTGGTGATTCTTCTCTGATTAAAAAAATCTTCTGATATTTCAGGTTATGAGTTTGTTTTACTGTGAAAAACAATTCTTTTCTCCAAACCAGTCACTTCTTGGGAGCCATTTCAAGAGAATTTCAGGGACAGTGGAACAAATTACCCTTTCCTTACTCTTTCAAGACTGGAGACCGTATTTCAAGCTGTTGATTACAGGCTTCTAGTTTAGATGCCCTAACAGCTTCTCTCTTGACTGTTTTAGGGATTCTGTTTCTAACAAAACCAGAAAAGAATGGTTTGAATTTTTATCCCCTGTGAGTTTGATCTGATAGGGCATGTAAAACTGCACTGAGTGATGTGAATATAGTCTTGAGTTTCTGTAGTTCACAAAAAGTAACTGTGTCACTTCAAAACATGTGCTGCTACTCTGAGAATTTCATCTGATCTGCTATTGGCAAAGCCAGTTTTAACTTCTGGGTAGAAATGAGCCAACTGAGCAGTGATCAGTGACTGTTAGGCTGGTTGTTGTGCAGGAGGCTGAGCTACGTTTTCTGAGTAATTTTTTATTGGCAAATACATGAACCCTGACTTCAGTTAAGTATTTCATCATCCTCCTCCATAATAAGGCGGAGTTGCTCTTTAGCTGCAAAGAAAATAGTGGCATGTAGCTTTAGCACTGTAATGTGACTTGGAAAATTAGAAGATTCAAATCCTGACTCTGCCATGTCTTTATCTGTCATTTTAAATAAGACAGAATTAATCTAGATCAGTTTCTGGATACCTAGTAGATGTCCTCACAGCAATGGGAAGAAATAGGTCGTTCTGGAGCACGATTCATTACATACGAAGGTATATTCTGAATAGGTTAGAGGAATTTCTTATTTCTCTCTATTGACTAGATGGGGAGTCTGTATAGTGGGTCAGATGAGTTCTCTACTGCTGCTTTCTCTGCTTCATTTCCTGTTTTGTACATTTAGGCAGAGTTTCAGCCTGTTTTTTACAGTCTCCACGAAGATGTTTGTTCATTGTGGTGTTTAAAATCAGCATAATGGACTTCTTATCTCAGATTATATTTGTAACCACTAATTTTGAAACAAATCATAAGTTATTACCAGTTAGGTTTACGACTACAAACCTAATACTGAAAATCACTTCCTTTTGTGCAAGCATAAAAATAAAAGTGAAAGTCGAAACATCTCTTCTGATAGTTGCTAACAGCAATAACATGGAACTCTTCCAAAAATCTTTTTTTATTTTTTTAGCTTATGTCAGCTGTTCTTAATGTTTTTTAAGTTGGAATTGGAGAAATCATGTGCAAGTTAAAATATATACACTTGATATATAATTTCGTATCTACAAATGCTTGTTAAAGTAGATGATGTTTTCTCAAAATTTAGGTTTTTAACTTAAGATAATTTTTACTAAGTTATAATGCTTTTATTGTGTCAGATAAAGCAACATTAATACTCAGTAGGAAAAAAACCCTGCCTGCCTATAGTGAAATTTTTCCTTGTTTTCAGCTAGTGCAATTCATATATTATTGTTCAATAGTGGCATGCTTCTGTTCCCAGATGAAGGGATGCATAAAAGTTTTAAAGGAACAACCACCTGACACTGTGGAAGGACTTCTGAATGCTCTCAGGTATGTGTGGAATAATTGTTTGATTCAGCCTTAACAAATTCCTCTTTGTCTTTTTCTCAGTCTCTTTTATTTAAGACTTCTCAACTTAGAAGCTTGATTTCTTAAGAAAATTGTCTTTTCAGGTTTGTGTTCATCACCTGGGTTTTTCTTGAGTAATACTAATTTCTTTCAGTTCCATTTCACTTTGATAAGCCACGACTATTAATATTAGAAGTCATAATTTCCTTCTTCAGAGAAACTTAAGGTTGGTTTTATTGCCTAACACTTAGCCATCTAAAAGGTAAACAATACATGAAAGGTAAACAAAATAGCTAAGCTAAAATTCTGTGTATAAAATACCTCAGCAACTAGAACATTTTAGAAGCAGAGAGTAGAATTTCTATTTCTCAAACCCTTGATACTTCCCATCTTTGTTTCCCTTTTAATAAGGCTTTAAAAAAAAAATGCTAAATGGTACAACTTCAAGATAACAGCAACCTAAATCCCATCTTGTAGCAAAGCGTTTAAGGTGCTGTCTTGGGAAGCAAGAGGCAATGGTCTGACACTTTTCTGAAGCTGAGACGGGAGTCTTAGTACCAGTTTTTTTCAGAGCTGTATTGAATTCTCTAGCTGTTGAATGCTCAGAGTAACAACTGCAGCCATAAGCACCTCCATATTTCCTTATCGTGTCTTTTGAATTAAAATTGATGTGGAGTTAAATCCTACAGGTATCGGGTGTGTTTTGAGCTTATGTGGTAATTGATCTCCCTTTGAACATAAGCAGTGGAGAGTGTGTGGGATTAAATGGAAAAAAACACATAAAGCTCTTTAATCCTCCCAGGACATTGAACAAACTGCTTAAAATTAGGCTTATAGATTATGCCAAAATTCAATCTAGATTCGTAAGTCCTTTTAGTATTTACCCCATTTCTTATGTCTTTTCATGTTTTTTACTTCTTTTGAGGCTTTTAACTGGGAAAAAAGAGATAATTTCAACCCCAAATTACGACAGTGTCATAGATGGATGGCAAACAGTATTTAGCCAGGATTTAGCCGCATTACTCCACCTGTTAACTGGGAATAATCTCTTACAAGGAGTATTTAGAAGATAAAGAGCACCAGACTATTAGCAGTTAAAATTCCAGTGATCAGTGACTAGAGGAACGTGTAAGTTCCTCCTTTGTGTAATGGAACTGCACTGCTTTCAGAAACAGGCACTGAAGTTTTCAGACTTTTCTGATCCCTTTCATTTTGTAAAATACTGTTTCAATTTGTAATTTCTAGGTTCACTACAAAACACCTGAATGATGAATCTACTTCAAAACAAATTCGAGCTATGCTGCAGTAGTATCCTGAGACAAGTAGATGTTTGTATTGATCACAGAAGATGTGTATGTTTACATAATTTAATACAGTTTGATGTTAATACTTGTGTGTATTTACATAACCATTTTCTTCACGATGCTGAAATACGAGTCTGTTCATAACCTGACTGACTTTATATAGTGCAGCCTAAGTTTTTATGCTAGCCTTTCTCTTTTGACTTTTAAAATACTTTTTTACTTGGATACCAGCTACGACAGTTTATTTGTACATTTTAATCCTTAAACACCTTCTCTATCAGAGAAGTAAGTAGTAGTGAAGACAAAATGGAAATCAAATAAACTGAAATGTCAAAGATACCACAGAACAGGAACTTGAAAGAAGGAGAAAGTTAATATAAGAGAAAGTAGAATTCATTGGATATGTTTGAAGAGCACATGCACAGTTTTTTAGTCAGTTTTAGGATCTCATCAAACTTGTACGAATAGGAGAATACCACCTGAATGTTCATCACTCTCATAAAATATATTGTCTTTTCCTGTTATCAGTGGAGGTCCACCTAATTTTAAGGATTATGTGCTGGCTGACATCCAAAAACGTATTGCAAAGAAGTCATTTTACCTTTTTTATTAAGTATAACCTGTACCTTTCAAGGATTGAGGAAATTAATGCCTCTTTTCAGATTCAATATAAATAAACAGAAAATGTGTTTTAAGACCATTGCTAGATTTTGAAAATTCTGTATAATTTTATTAGATTTAGAAAGGAAAGGGAAAATACTAATACCCCGACCTAACTAGAAAGAGTTTGTCAGTGTAAATATATCATGATGAACATTATCTCTCAGACAGCGCTATTCGGTAAGAAATTTTTTTGCTGATACAAACCTCTTTAAAGCAGAACACTCTTCTGTAGCAAAGTATCAAATCGGCCTCATCAAACTAGGGATGATATAAAGAAGTTCTAAGACCTGAGCTGCCCTTAGGCACTCCAAGTTTATTGATAGTATTATTCATTAGATGGTTCAGAATCAACACAGAAATATTTATCAGCTGACTGCTCTTCATTGACTTTTGAGATGTGATTGATACTTAAAGGAGTTTAGTTCCTTGCTGAGTTGTTTGTTCTTACTTTCTAGTAATTTTTCCAGTAAATGGAACAGAAATACTTTGCTAAAAGCAGCAAAGTGCTCACGCTCTGTTAAGTGTGTCTTCTGGGTGGTCTGCAGTTGCTGTACATATTCTTGCAGAGGTCACGTTCTGAAAATATGTTCGATTTTGTGTACTTTGCTTGCACGTATGTGTGAAAACTCCAGTGCTCATGCACAGATTCAGATTCGTTTTTGCTTATTCCTGTGTAAGTAAATCAGGGTTTGTGTGCTCTCACTGGAATTTTCATGCATATCACTTCTAAAAACATATACCTTAAGACTTTGAAGATGCATTTGGTCTGCTGAAACTCAGCTGCACTGTGACAAATTCAGTTGTTGAACTCAGTCCTTAAACAGTATTAATATCGTAAGTTCTTTGGAGTAGGAATTGCCTTGGAGTTTATTTCTGAGCAGAACTACTACTATGAGGTTTCTCAAGTCTCATCAGAACCCATAGGTGCCAGCGTTACACATGTCGTAATACTGGACGGCACCACAGCTCCAGCGTTCGTGCCACACATCTGCAGTTGTAGCAGCAGATCACTATGTTGTTGTCAGGAACAGAATTAGAAATCACGCTAGTTTTTTTCTTTTTCTGGAAGCAGTGATCACACTGCTTTTTCACAGTAGTAAATCCACTGTTTACAAACTCCATTTTTAATGGCGGGGGTGGGGGGGGAGGGTAGTGCGATGACATTTACAAATGTATATTAGGGGAAATCCTGCTTTATTCGTAATCACTTCCAGTTAGATAAATCTAGGTGGATGACAGGTCATTCTGTTGAGCTTTGGTACCTGATATTAATACATGCTTTACCTGCAATTATTTGTCAAACAATGAAGTCTTATCTTTAAGTAGTCCAGAGGAAAGCTATTTGTCACTTGTATAATAAAAATGTAAACCTTAAAGCATTCTGCAAGTTGTCATGTGCTGTTTGCTGAAGTCACTGAATTTCTTTGCCTGCCATGATGTTTTTGTACAGAAGTTTGTTTGAAATAATAAAAAATTTGGTACAGTAAGCATTGGGACTGTCTGTATTTAGAGGCAACATAAACAGGTTGAGAAGTATCTCATTTAAAGTTTTGGATCTAAGATATAGTAGGCTTACATTTATGTATGCAGTTCGTAGTTTATTTCCAAGGCATTTAAAATGTTTCACTTGTATGCCACAACAATGTAACCTCATGTCACTTCAAAAATTTCTGGGTTTTTCTGATGATTCTTGGCACTTGTCTGTCGTCTTGACCAGGGGAAATTGTTGATAGTGCTTTACAGAGTAGAGAGCATGAATCCCTTCTATGACTTTTATATCTTCACATTAGTCATCCTAGGCTAAGGTGGCCATCTCAGGATGCATTTATAATCAATAAGGTCACCAGAAGATGATTCATTTAATCTTAAGATAAGTACAAATAAATTGCTCTCAGAAGAAGAGCTGTATAGACTAATGGTCAGAGTTACTGATCTCCATTTTGTCAGTGTTTCTTCTTATTTTGGCTCATCATTATGTAAGAATACATGTTTGCAGTATGATAAATATTTAAGCCTCATAATGACAGCATTTCAGAATGTCCATAAATGAGTGTGACTAACTTGAGTCAGAATAGCCCAAAAAAAAATGCTTGTTTTGTAGTGGAAGAAAGTATTATTTTAAGGTGGTATGAATTTGAAAGACTGTAATTTACTGCTGCAAACAAATGAGTCTGAAACATAATTTATGACTTCTAAGCTTTCTGCTGCTACTAGGTGGCTGTCACGAAGGATGGTTACTAAGATTATATTTACTGGTATGTGACAGACCACATCACTTAGATAAATTATCTAATGTTTTCCATGTCTACTAAGCATTTTTACAGAGCAACAAAGAGTCTTTTCTATTTTCTGTGTTGTATTTCAGCTAACTTTCAACTGGAAGTAAGACGTAAGTAGTTTATAAGAATGCTTGTGCCGTTACATTTACTCTGAATTGAAGGAGGACACAAATTCTTCATATGAAATGATCTCTCTTCCCCCTCCCCCATTTACTTCTTGAGAAGTTTAATGGAATCAATATATTCCTACAAAAATACAGTGCCAGTTAGGTGGATGCACATTTGCAAAATATGGCGTCATTTTTTCGTGCCACACCTGGTTTTGACTCAGACCAGTACAGATTCTTGTCTGTCCAATTCTCAGTCTGTCAGGGTCCGTCTGAGTGGCAGCAGAACCATCTGGTGTATCAACAGCTCCTGCCAGTTTTGTATCATCTGCAAAATTCCTGAGAGTGCATCATGTTTCTGGGTCATTAACGATGATGTTAAAAGGTATTGGTCCCAGAATCAACCACTGGGTATGCCCCTAGTGACCGGCCTCTAGATGGATTTTGCACTGCTAATCACAGCCCCTTTGAGCCTGGCAGTTCAGGCAGTCACTGTGTTTCTCTCATCCTATTTCATCAGTTTGTCTACGCAGATGTCATGGGAGGCAGTGTCAAAAGCCTTGCTAAAGTCAAGATAAACAAGCCTTCAGTGACAGTGGCCAGCTCTCTCAGCATCAGGTCCATTAGACTTGTGTATGTCCAGTTTGTTTAAATGTTCCCTAACCTGATCCTTCTCCAACAACAGTTGAGTCTTCCTTGCTCTAGACTTTCTGTCTGGTCACAGGGGTCTGGGATTCCTGAATGCAAATCCTACCATTAAAGACTGAGGCGAAGAAGGCACTGAGTTCTCCTCTTCTGTCTCTTCTGTCTTTGTATCCCATGCAATTCTTCCAACCAGATCTCTGAACAAGCCAAATTAAATCTTTCCTGTAAATCATTTTGTGGCTGTATAGTCAGGAATACGCTTTTTAAATTGCAGTGTTCTAGGACTATTAGAAGTGCATGATTCTATGAACATCAAAAGCCAAGAAATACAAGAACTTGCACATTCAAAACTTTGTTAATAGATGCAAATAGTTGGAAGAGGTGTTTTTTTACTTTAAAAAGTAGAACACTAATTACTATTCTCATACCTCATATGAATTCTCTGATGCAAAATTACAGAATCTATGAATTCATACCATGAAGTCGATTAGATAACGCAATGAAAGCCAGTGAGCTGAAATAGTGACATGAATTTGATTTGCCAGTAAGAGAACAAAACCCATTTTGGTTAAAAAGCCAATATAGCAGATGATGTATTTTAACTTAGTAGTCTGTAATGCTTCCTGCTACACACTAATAGAGGTGAATTCCTAACTGCCACGTAGTCCAAATTCTGCAAACACAGAATTCTTTCACACCAATTTGAGACAAACATAAGTCAGTTGATTCCAATAGAGGTGTTTCTTATTGGCATGGATGTAAACGATACCTTTTGTCTTTTCAGTCATGGCCTTTGACCTAAGTTGCTTATTACTGAGCAAATTGAGTCTTCTGATAGTGCAGATCAATGATGTAACATGATAATCTTGCAGAGATCTCTAGCGCTTACCTGCTGTGAAATTAAAACTAAAATGAACAGTGCAATACGTGTTCTAGAAAATCAATAAGTATATAGTTAAAAAGTAGACCAACCAAGCACTAATCTCTAGTTTAAGAGGAAGATAAAATTTTTCAACAGATCCTAAATTGGGGTCCAGCTGGAATTAATATAACTCTCTTGTCTTAGATATTTGGGCTGTTGACAATTAAATATGTAGACTTGGGTATTAAGAACTTGACATACCTCTTGAGATTTTAAAATTGCTAACAGAAGTTAAAGGTTAGATTATTTATATGTGGCTTGGATCAACATGTGGCTTGCTAGTACAGTTTAGGATTGTTCTCATTCTGATTCTCTGTCCACTAAAGTGAGATACTAGGGTTTAAAGAAATTTTTGATGGATTTTAGTGATGTGTCAGACAACTACTCTCTTACCTCCTTGAAAATTGTGGAAGAGTTTGTCTTCTATAGACATACAGAAAAAATTGGAAGAGGAC
Organism: Steatornis caripensis; assembly: GCA_013398225.1. Lineage (NCBI taxonomy): Eukaryota > Metazoa > Chordata > Aves > Caprimulgiformes > Steatornithidae > Steatornis > Steatornis caripensis. The sequence continues at coordinate 44,295 of VZSC01017622.1, read as the reverse complement.
AGTGGAACGTGATCAGCCTCAACTGTTTTAGGTCTTCCATGATGAAAAGAGGACAAAGCACAAGACTTGACATGGATGCAGTCACGGTGCAGTTCAGAAACTACCCTGTCCTTTGGTTGGGTGGCATGGCAATGTCTGAAGGTCAGATCGTGTTAGATGGACAGGGAGCTTCTGAAGGGCTTTGACCAGGAAAGGATTCTACCCAAAATAAAGAAACTTTACAGGCAGGTTTTTCAAATGCCATGGTAGGAAGAAGCTTAAGGTCACTTGCTAACCTTACCTGCCTTTCCGTGGCAGCAGCACAGCGCTGTGCAGAGCCTCGCTTTCCACTCCAGTTGCTGCCTGAGGGCCCACCTCAGGCTGTAACCTCTGCTCTTTGGTGCTTGGCTTTATCCTGTAAGGTAAAACAGTGTGTGAGGGAATGCGAGGTGGCTCACCTTAGCTCACCTCCATCTGCCTTCTGCTCTTGTTAACGAAATCTTCCCAGTGAATTCAGACAGATGGGTACTGAACCTCATTTTGGTAACATTTCTGAGAAGGTTATTGAAAAAAGTGATCTTACACTGGGTTTTCAACAGTATTCATATTTTATAATTCCAGATGTATTTCTAAATTGAATGCTGTGGGTTTATATTTTTTTTTCTGGTAGAATTTTTGATGCAGTTCCTATTTTATCTTTATAAACTCATAATAAAGAAATGTCTGACAGTGAAATACAGCAGTTCCATCATCTTTTGTGTTTGATTTAGTTCAGGGTGGCTTGGGAAAAAAAAGTTAAAATCCTTTTGATGTCTTTTTTTTTTTCTTTTTTGTACTGCACACAAAGCTGTGATTAATTATAGGCACTTTACCTATTAAACTCAGACTTAAATAGCATGCAGCATTAGAGCTCAAAGGGTCTTTAATAGAAACCTTCCCAAACAAGATACCTTACAGTGTGCTTGAAGTAGGATTCTTACATGAACTTCACCAAACATGCACACGTGGTCCTAGTTGCTGAGATACTAAATATACCAATATAAGACTGAACCAGTTATTATATCTCTCTATGAAAATTTTTAATTTGGAGAACGACAAGTTGTGTTATCTAGCCAACCTAATTAAACGATTCTGTGAAGTTTTTTGTTACGTGTATCAGTTGAAATGTACATATTCTGATTAATTTTGGATTATGCATACTCAGGTATACATTCATAATCATATGTATGATCTTCATACAATGAGAGATTATTTGTAACCACTGACTTAGCCAATTCTTTGCAGCTGTGTTTTAAAACTACAGTGTGAATGCCACATTTGTTATACACAGCCTGTCAAAAGTGACATTTGCTTCATTAAATTTGGAAGCTTAAAAAGCTAATGAAGATTCCTTTTGTTTGGTAGTTTCACATTTACATTGACACCCACTATTCTTATTGTATGTTGTACAACTGTAATTACTTCTACTGAGATATGCAAATAGGACCTTTTTTTCCTTTATTTTTATAATTCATGATCTAATTAGCCAGATTTTGAAATAATACAATCCAGTGTAGGTTAAATGAAGTCAGCAAAAGTACTCAAATGCATGCTCTCTAAAAATTAGTTTAAATTATTTTGTTGAAAAATACTACTTCTAAGACAAGATGATTTTTCAAACAAGTATCATTAGTCCTCCGTATTATATGTATTTTCCAAATAGAAACTGGGGTTTTACTGATAACAGATATTACCTGAGTATGTAAGTTTGAATCAAGAGTCATAGTGTTACAGAGCTGAGAAAGGACAGAACAATTTTGGTGGAGTTTGACACAGTTGCCCAAGCTACTGACCACCGTTCATGTTGGAAAGCTTGAGATTCCTCAGTTTTTTCATACTTCTGAAATAAAAAAAGTCTCTCCTCTCTGACCCCAAGAACAATTTGAAATGCCATTCTTAATAAAAATCAGCCAAATAAAGACTAACAAGCGAACATCTGTGGGTTTTAGCTCTGAGACGTACAGGCTTCAATTTAATTCAGATTATTTTTATGCCAAGTAGTAGTGGGACCATTTCTGCGTAAAACAAAACGGCCTGTGAAACAGCAGGGTTTTGGCCTCGTGGAAGGTCAGTCTAGGATTTTTTGTGTATTTGGAAAGTTCATTTCTCTTGGGATGTTCATTCAATTGTATGACAATTGCATTAGAAACCTCTGCTGGAAGAATTCCTCTGAGACATCTTTATTGACTCCATGGGTCGAGAAGCATAAAAATGAAGGATAGCGTTCTAGGCTTTGCAGTGATGGGTCATTTACCTCCCTGATTTCGAAAGCAGGATGAAAATAATTCATGGTCAGAGTACTGGCTTCGGAGCTGCTAAAAGGGCATTCTCTCACCTTCTTTTCAATGGCATTAATTTTTAAAATTTTTTATCATCTCTTTTCAAAATTAGAAAATATGTTTTTGCTTCCATTTGAAGCTGATAAATTCTTCCACAGCTTTGCTCATTTTGACGAAATACGCTGTTTGAAACATTGACTTTTAAGTCCTGCCTGCAACAGACATCTTGAAAATACAGGTGGCAGGTGTTCTAACCTTAATTTTCGTTTGACATTTCAAGGGACACCACTTGCAACAGCCATGGGCTTTGCCTGAGGTAGTAAATTATGTCCTCGTATGTGCAGTCTTCCAAAGACTATGAAGAGGCAGACCTCTAAAGACCCTCATTCTTTCTTCAAGTCGTATGTTAGGGTGGACTGAGGCACCCCTAGAAATGCCTCCGTCTCTCTACTGGACCGTGGAGATCCTGCATTATTTCTTTGGACGAAATGCCGACTCCTACGCTGATTGTCAGGAGAGGCAACTGAGCATCTAAGTGTTCCCAGTATCTGAAAGTTTTTGTTTCGAGCAGTGTCTAGTGCTATCCTGTGCTGAGATTTCTGCAACAACAAAAGAGAGGCAACACAAGCAGCAATATAAAATAAATGACGTGGTTTTCATTCTCATTTGGTTTACCTTTGAGGATCTGATTCAAAGCCTGTTTAAGTCATTAGCCTTCAAGTTGCCAAGCTGAAAACAAACCAAAATAAACCCACAAACAAAACTTCTTCATTCTTACAAATTGTATCTTTTTCTTCATGTGCACTAATAAATCATCTTTTCTGTCTAGTAGCACTCAGCTACCTGGCAGCATCACCAGCGAAGCTAATTTCCACAGCAGGGTTCAGCAGTTCAGCCTTACCGGGTTACTAGGAACTCCTTTTGACTTACTCCCTCTGGTCTCGTCCATCTGTATCCACTTTGAATAAACATCCGCTAAATACCGTGTTTTAGGACATGTTACTTTACATTTGCCAAAATACAAGTTTTGTGCTCTGCCACGGTAGCGGAGAGTTATCTAAAATTTCCTTAGTAGTGTCTGGGTGTGAATCTGCAAACTCATTGTACATTCTAGTTACCAGAATCTTCACTGTTATCTTTTATTACCATAAATTATTGTTTGATTTGAAATATTCAGTAGATACTCAAAGAAAGCATTTACATCAGCAACAGTATGCGGCAACTGATAAAATCACAGAGGTGTTTGATCACATAGATTGTAAAAAAGTCTTTACTTACAAAACCGCAGCATTTACTAAAATAAAACTAAAGAATAAATAAACACTCAACAATATATATTATTATATTGTGGGGGTTTGCTTGTATTTTAAAATAAATGTCTTCACCATTTTATGCCCATTATTGTGTTTGCGTTCTTTGAGTGTTGGCTGGTAGGATGGGGTTTAAGTGTGGGTTCCAGAGCACACAGAGGAAAGATCTGCTCCTCCTGAAACTACTCAAAAAATTTTGCTCATCCAAGGAAAGAATAATAAACATTCACCTCAGCTGAAGATCTCGGTGTCAGAACAAACGACTGTTCAGTAATAGCTTTCAAAGACTTGTTGGTATTTTGCACTGGAATCCATTGAAGAAAATTACAAACTACTGATGGGCAAACAACTAACATAAAAGAATTCAAATTTAAGTTGAGTTTAAACTTGAACTCCATTCAGTATAAAGACTGTGAATCTTGGCTGACTTTGGACCAGGTTTAAACTGACTTTTAATGATTACCTTTATTTTGAAGACAGAAGTAAAGTCACAGCTATTTCTCATTGAAAGTTTATTGTGATGATATGAATGAGAATTTGTCTGAGTAAAGTTGTGGGACTGGGTCATTTACTAAGACTGAATTTGCTATCGTGGCTTTTATTTTTCCCTGAGTTAGACTTGGTTACTGTAAACTGTTTTGACCTGCAAACTTTCTGACAACCATGGACAATAAAGTCTCTGCTGGCATAACTCTATTAATAAACAGCTTTTTATCACAGATATGGTATGTTGCATGAGGCAGAAGTCTGTAATGTGCTATTTCTACATCATGAAATACAAGACAGCATAGGGAAGGACAGAATTTGGCCCTTAGTTTAATTTTATTAGGCATTTTAACTTTTCTTGGTTTTCATTGCGAGGTAGATCTCTCTTTTATTACCAGGGCTACTCTGGCAACCTTTTTCCCCCTGTACTTACATTTCATAGAATTTTTTTTTACTTCTAGTCAGATCTGCTTTTGTCTTACAGGGAAAGAAAATTAAAAGACCAGTCTGTTATCTTACATTTCAGTTAAGTCTAACATGTATTTGCTTAGGGGTAAGAAAGGTTGAAGAAAAAAGGGAAATGTCAAAAGTGAATAATAAATAGCATATAAACAGAAGCAGATTTTCTGTGATATGTTACCCCTGATAAACTTGATAATGTTTCCCAAATGTGTCGCCTTCATTCAGATCCAAATCTACTGGTCAGGTTTTATGTGCTATTTTTAATTTTACTGCTTAAAAAACTTTACATCATCTTGTAGGAATTCCCTCCTAGTGCATAGCTGTATCTAGTTATTTGTAGGTTAAAATTCATCTTAATATGGATTCATATAAAACATGTGTTACTACGGAGGCAGCAAAAAGACAGATCTGGGTGCGTGAAACAAGCTGGATTTGCGAGGAAACTCTTTTTTTCTTTTTAATGAAATATGTTCTCCTTTGAGGTCACTCCGCTGTTTGATGTTGTAGACTCCAAGGTCTTTCCATTCAGTAAACTTAACTTGCCCTTTAAACAGTCAAATCAGAGCATGAGAGGCGAGTACAAACAACTAGGGATAGGGAGACCTGGAAATGTTTAGGATCCACAAAAAGCCACTAGAACTAGGCAATGAAATCAAGAGGTATTGCAAAGGAATTCAGCTCTTCGGAATACTTAAAACCAGAAATTGTCTCCTATAGGTACTGCTGCACTGACTTAGCAGAGTTAACTCTACTCTAGATTGATATTAGTGGAGATACGTTTAGAGAAAGAATCTTTCTCAAAATATTAAAGATGTGGAAACATTAAGTGGAGTGAGAAAAGAAAGGAATGATGCTTCCAATGGCACGTAGCACTGACAGTACTGATACAAGAAAAGGCAACCCTAGTGATGGAAAAGCTGTGCAGTGTTCCTTGCCCATCAGTCCATTAGCTAGTGTTTTTTCACCATTATCCCATAGCAAGCAGTAGATACACTGCAAGTAATAGCCTTAAATATTGAGTTCATGCTTCAGCGACCCAGCCTTAGCTAAATTCAGTATTTTGGAGTAGGTTGGGCCTGATGAACTTCATCATAAGGTATTTGATGAACTGGCTTAGCACAGACTGTAGTCACGTGTCGTTACTTCTAAAGGGGAGGCAAGGCAAGTGCCTGTCCTTAAAAATCAGGACGAGGTGTGCAAATAAGAGCCCAGTTAGATAACGGGCCACGTCAGACCATGTCAAAGCAGTGTAGTTTCTTTAATAAAGAGGAAGAAGCAGAGGAGAAGCAGCAACATCAAGTCATTTGCCTCTTTGAGGCTTTTGGTACCACCCCACACTGATTGCCTGTAAGTAGCTAAAGAAATGTGGTCTAGATAAATCTGTTGCGAGGGGAGTAAAAGCCCTTTCTTGAACAGAGACTCTCCAGCTGTACAGCTGTATGGGGCTAGGGCACGGGCCTGAGCGCCAAGAGTCTCTCGGTGCCTGGCATGCCTTCAGGTCTGCCTACAGCTCGAGCGTGTGCTCTGCCAGTTGTGACAATGTTGTTCTGAAGGCAGAGAAAGAATCAGGGTATGGTTGTAGCCAAATCATGCCAGTCGGCCCACCAGCCAGAGACTAGACCTGTTCAATTTATTAGTAGCAATGTAGACAACTCTTTATAGTGGCATGTTGAATCTCACTCCAGGTAACTGTGTTTCAAGAAGACGGAGGTGTTGGGTGGGGGAAAAGATTCATCAGACATTTGTTTTGTATTACATTATACTTTTTGTGTAGTTATTCCTTTAAACAAACACCAAAATACATCATTTTGTAGTAAGGAAAATGTTCAATTTTATTAAGTGGTATTATATAAAACTGTAGCCAGCTGATGAAGTACAAACTCTGCCACGCAGTCTAAAATGTGAGGCGCTTACATGTCATCTGTCATCCCCTGCTGAAACACCATAATTTATTTCAAATGTAAGAATTCATCCTGACTGAAGTTTGTGAACATTAAGGCAAAATGCTAACATTCTAACAATAATATTTTTAAAGCTTCAGTGGAAATTAATTAATAAGATGTCCTTGCGCTGGCTCTCACTGCGAGCGCCACCTTTTTGCCTTGTTTGCCATTTCGTGTAACAGAGATAATTATGCAAGGCCAGATCATTTAATCAGTGGGTTAACAAGCCTTGCATGCGTTCACTGGAGTCAGAGATTACATTTGTTTTTCTTCCTGAGTGCCCTTTAACTATAAGAGCGGTTTGCTAAAGCCATGAATTATAATTAATATAATCTGAGAAAGGTGAAGTGTGGCATAATTGAATATGGGTAAAATGTTACTCTCCCTCTTTTATTCCTGCTATATAATTATCAGCAGATAGTCAAAATAAGTAAGAACAAAAGAAAATCTAGTAGTTGTAATGATGGATTTAATAACCATGGGTGGCAAACAAGAGCTGGATTTTGCAAAGCGTTCTTTATCTCAGTTCCAGCGCTTCTTGATCTTACCTGGGGAAGAAAAGACCCTTCTCTCTTTTCTACATAAGCTGTTGAGCATTGTGTTTTGGAAGCAAACTTAAATCCAGTATTACACGTTTTGTGTTTTCTTTGGTTTTGTTTTTTTTTTATACGCCCGTAGAGTAAAACCAGGGGCATGTGAGTTACCACTGACATAGGCTAACTGTGGAGCCGTGGACATCCCCACCCTGTGGTTCACTTGCTGTCAGAAGCCGAGGGTCTTGGGATCTCTTTAGAGAAGCTCCCGGTCCCTGGCCGGGGCTGATGTAATGCTGCGTTTCTGCAGACTGCAGGCTGATTTAAAACAGAGATACTGTTCATGTGCTGAGATGTGGGACTCTGAGATCTGCTACATCCTGTAAAGAGGCCAAAGAAGGAAGCAGTATGCAGCAGCAGTAAGAATAAAAAGAGAAAAATGGACTGTGTATAGGATTGGGCAGGGGAAGGCAGCAAAACCACAAAAAGCCCTCTGGGTGGGTTGGAAGAGAAAACAATACAGCTTTACACAAACCACGCTCCATGGAGAATGATGTGTGTGCAGCTCAGAAGAAGGGTTTCCTCACTCAGGCACGCCTATGTAAACAAGGCTTAGTAGCCCGAGTCTCTTCTTTTGCATATTGTTTATATTCTAGTGTAATTCCATTAGTTTAAATGACATCAGAAGGTAATTCTTAAAAAAAGACAAAAAAAAAAAAGGCTTTCTTTTAATCTAAATGTTAGGAAAAGAAATTACTATCCCTCTGGTAAAAGCCTAAGAAAAGAAATCTCACGTTAGATACACACAATATCGCCCCATTCATAGTGGGAAGGTAATGAGGGCAATGTAGGAAACTATATAGGCCTTGTACCCTGTTGAAATATAGAACGGTGCAGGTACATCTTTGGGGTGCCTGTCTATAAAAGCAAATTAATATAAAGCCTAAATATGAGATAATGATACCTAGAGAAGGCAGCTGAGACCTCTGGTGAGCTGAACCCTTCCAAGAGCTTTCCACCTGAGTAAAGACTACTTGAAGACTGAGCAATGACCTCAGCGCCGGATTTAGCTGTGGATATAGGACATGAGAGACATGAAGCCTTCTAATTGTATTATTTAGGTTGCGATTTTCGCTTGTGAGAGCAGGTTTTTTGTTTGTTTTGTCTCCCGCCTTGTTTGAAAAGGCAGAAACTGCAGGCTGTACGTGAAACAATTGTAGGACACAAGGATTACTACAGATGTTATCTGCGGTAAGCATTGTCAGCAGGTTGAGTATCGGCTCACTGACTCGTAGAACAGCCTTCTCTCTGGTTTGCCTTAATACTTAATCATAACCAAACTGGAAAGGCAACCCAAAATTCGCATAGGTAGTCCAGAGGCACAGGATCAAGATGGTGCACTCAGAAGTCAGCGTGGAAATAAAATAAACTTCAAAGGGGGAACTGCAATCTTGTAATCCACCTACAACAGCCATTTATATTACTTAAGTACAGTACTTCTATCCTATTTAATCCTATTTTCAGTGAATTTCCCATTTGTCAAGATTATTTTGAACTCTATTTCTGGCCTTCAGTGTATTATCGAGATGCAATTACAAGGTCCCTTTACAATGTTCGTGGCTGACAAGGGCATCTCCCCCACCCGCCCCCAGCTCTGTTCACGCATTCCCACCCTGTTCCTTGTTCTGAGCCAGGTGTCATGTCCCTTCACAGTCTACAATATCAGGTTGAAAACTAATCCTTTCATGGGTTTTTTGGCCACATTAGTTCCAACTGCTACGTGAATGATTGTGTCTGAGGGAACGAATGGCCTGGGGGAAATGGGACCATTTTTCAGCAGCAAGCTGTGCCCAAGTCTTTTTGTTGCACTCTCAGTCCTTCCCAGATTGGTATTGTCTACAAATGTAGTGAAAGTGTTCTCTAGCCCACTGCCCATGTCTTTTATAAACATACTGAAGAACACTGGGCATTAGGACAGGCCTTTGCAAATCTTCCTGTGATACATACCTTCCCTCTGATGACTCTTACGTATGTTTTTCCTTTATGACATTAATTTAAGTAAATTATTTTGGATTAATCTGTGGTTTTAGGTTTGGGGTTTTTTTCGTTTTTATAGGTAAGTCTGTCTATACAACTGTGTTCATGTTAAGATGTTAGTCTGTAAAGTCTCTACTAGACAAATGGATTTTAAATAAATACTTCTGCGTGAACATCCAGATGTTAGACTAAAGAGGTTGTTCTTAAGCCTTAACTCCTGTCTGGAATTAGTGCTCCTGATATGGACAACTAGTGGATGTGCAGGTTTAGAGTGTCTATGGACAGGAGTTTTATAGATGCAGAGATTTTAAATCAAGAAATTGTCTGTACCAAAGAATATATTCCTTCCTCAGTCTTCAAGGATGCTGTGTCTAATTTTTACGAACTTTTTCTTCACATCATATCAAACCATCTCCTGAATTGGCACAAATCAGAAGAGCTCTATTTAATGAGCAACCCTTATTTATCCAAGTAGAGGATGTGGCCTTATCAAGCACTGCATTCTGAGGCAAAATACTGGCAGTTTACCTTGAACCCCATTTGACTACGTTGTTTGTGTAGAAATACGGGCTCCTATTTTTGGTGTTCAGTTATAAAACAAAAAAAAATAGGCAAAAATAGTAGAAGACCGGGAATATTTTGGGGTAAGCAGAGGATAAAAGGCAATTTTTACGTAATAGAGAGGCCACAGCACCCACAGAACTGCCAACACTAGAAGCAATGATGACTGGGACCCCTGGGCAACAGCAGCATGTTCATGGGTGCCAGGAAAGCAAAGCAATTTGCAAATTAAACAGAATCTGTGGGATGGGTTTTAGTTGTACTGGTTTTGTACAAAGTGTGGACAATTCCAGATGCATTTGTCTCCGAGGTCAGTGTTCGGTGCTGCAGACTTCAGATGTGCTCGAATCCTCTGTGGTCTGGTCCTCAGAGTAAAAATGGTAAAATAAGGGATGGGTACACCGCACTGAGTTCCCACATAGGAATATAATTTCATCATCATGTCCTATTCCACCAGTCTTTGCCAGGATGTACAACAAATTCAGCAAGTTTTGTCATTCCTATGAAAAAGAGCTGTAGGGGCACAATAGTGCGACTGTTTTGGAGAGAAGAGGATTTATCTGGCTCTGATGGAATTTTGTATTCAATTCTCAAATTAAAAAATTAGAGTAAACAAAAAAAAGCAGGAAGTGGATGAGAGAGATGTGCACCTTCACTACAAGAAAGCAAGGCTTTTACCTGAGGAGACCCTGGTTTTGGAGGGAAGAGAACTTACATATATGGGTGTGAGCCAAGCTATGATCTTTGGCGTGTTTTATTTTCAAGCACAGACATAGCCTGAAGTCATCAGACGTACACTTCCCACTTCTTAAAATCCAGTCTGCAGATGAAGTTGGGGAAATGTGAGTTGCATTTACCGCCTCTTCTCTTGCAAATGAGATGTGTGTGCAGTGATTGTGGCTTTTCTTGCAAACACAATAGCGCGCAGCTGGATCTAAGATGAGGGCAAGTGACATGGCAGAGTTTGCATCCATATACAGCAGGCCTCACGGTAGTAATTAAGCAAGATATTTGAGTGTATCTGCATTAATGTTTTTATTTAGATCGGGAGAATGGAGTTTTTGAAGCAACTCTCTTGCCCATGTGGTGGAGCTGTCTTGGAGCACACGAAGCAACTCCTTTCCCGTGACACTAAACCAGGAGATGCGCTCCGGAGGTTCACTTCACAGCCCTAGCTGCTAATGAGCGTTCAGTCCACGACACCAAAATAGTTCTGGCCTTAAGTAAAACCTCCAAAATACATATGCAGGGGACATCAGGTCAGCATCCCGTTGAGCCACACAGCTTCTTAAATTTGACATGACCCAAGGATGATCAGTTAACATTTTTTGACTTCATGCTTTGGCTCTGTTTAGTACAGACATTATGACTAGGAAAGGGCCAAATTTGTTCTCATTTAATGCTAGTCAGAGCTTTGGTATGCACTTCTTAATTGCAATGCTGTTTACCACTGTCAGCAGGACATTGTGGTAAAAGGCTCAGCATCTACCCTCAGTTCCTAGCAATCATAGGAAGATGTAGCTTACATCAGTACTCACCTTAAGAAAACACTTGTATCAAGCTGACCAGCGCAGCAGCATCTCAAACAGGAATGAGCAACCGAAGAAAGCCTCCCAGAAAACTAAACCAAGAACTAGCAAAGCTCACCTTCCCTCCAACCAGCTGAACTCCTGCCTGCAAACATCAGTTAGTAAAGCACACTGGTGTACATCTTCAAAAATAATCGGAGAAAAATAATCTTCCCTTTTAAAACCCTTCTGTTCCAGTGTTGCGTAACAAAACATAATCCAGGAGTCCCGTAAAAATCAGAATTCATAGAAAACTGAATTTTTACCTGTGTGTTCAAAGGTGCTCTATTGGAGGCAATTCCGCAGTCATGACTGAATTGGAATCCAGTTTAGGATGGTCACCCCAAGGTGCCAAGAGTAATTGGAGGAAAGACAATTCTCTCTCTGCTTTTTCCCCATGTTCATTATCTTGCTCCTAGTTGTTGCTTGTAATAATTTCCAAGTGTGGGAGCCTGGTAGGGTGAAACAATTAAGAAGGTTTTTGCTGTCAGCAGCAACGTGAACTAATTCTGCTTTATTAGCATTATTCAGGATAATTTCTTGCAGAGCTGTGAAGGCTACCTTGGGAATATTTCTGACAAAACCTGCTGAAAGTTGGTTTCATCGTGAGATGAAGATGTTTTCCAAATTCTGTTCTGGATATTCTCTGTCAGAAATCTTTAACAGAGAATCATAATCTCATTAGGCAATCTCAGAAATCCAAAGCTCATAGGAATGTTTTTTGTTAGTAAGAACAGTAGGGAACAAGTGAGTTAAAGTTTCAACACAGGGATAGGGACCATATATAGAAAGATCAGGTACTGTAATTTATGGTAACATATTATCAGGGCAATTTAAAATAAATAGTGTGACACAGCTAACTTTTATCAGTGCAGATAGCCGAACATTAATGGCACGATGTTATATAATACGGTAGTATTCCTTGGAAAATGAGATAAAAGTTGCACAGTTCCCTTATGTGAATAGTTTCATTAAAATAATCAGAAACCCATGTATGACTAAGCAAGCAGCTTTTTGATTTTAATTTAAGATTTTGACTGTGCCCAGCAGTGCCTCTCTGAGTCACAGTGAAGAGAGGTATTCCCAGGACTTCTGTTCAACTGTATTGACTCATTCTCTGCACTGAATCCAGCAGCTTGACACAACTAGCCTGCTAGAAACGTAAAGATCACCTGTGACTTAAACCAAAACTTGTGTACTTGCAAACAATTGTGCTCCACCATCCCTACAGCCTTATTAAAGCTGGTCTCAGGAGTGTAGATATCATAGCACCAGAAAGGAGAAAGTTAAAAGAGGGTGCGGAAGGGAACCTGTAAGGTAACAGAACACTTCACCTGGGTCTCAAAACTATCTTGATTTATCTTGACTAATCACAGTCAAATACAAAATGTTTAAACCATTTATCAATGAGATTAGAACTACTCACATGTTCTGTAAAGCATCACAGAAAATATTTCATAAGTACCGTTTCATGCCTTAAACTGAGCAAAAGAGAATGTTTGCGTCAACCAAATTCATCTAACAACATGGTGGAAATAGCAGCAATGGTTTGAGAATGGGCACAAATCTTACTGGCTGTCATCTGGAGACATCTATTGCAAGTTACAGAAATAAAGGAATTTGGTTTGGTTTATGTTTTTTTACATAGCAGCTGGGTTATTCAATAAGAAGGATAGTATTTGGTATGCAATGCTGACCAGAGCTTGAATTTTTTTGAAGGTTTCCAGCATTGTATCAAATCCAAATTTTTGTAATTTATTGTACTATCATCACTGTTTAAAATGGCTTCACTGCATCACTTTTTAAATGATGTTTATGTGCTGACAAAATCTAAATAAAACTTGTTCACCAGCAATACAAGCTGCTTTGTGAAATTAGTAAGAACAGATCTGTGTGTTTTGTGAGGTCAGAAAATTGCCAGTCTTAAGAAGCAAAACTGATAATCAAGCTTACCTTTTTACCTTTGAAAGCCGCAGCGGTTCACCTCAACTTTCTATCTTCTTGCTTTTCCAGTCCATCAAGCTATCGCTTATATTTATGCTTTCTTGTTCAGCATCATAGTATTATTATTCAGCTTAATGGCATGCATTCTTCATTGCTCACCTGAAGCCTGAATTTATAAAACCGTCAGCTCTGTAACACTGTGGACTCCAATCCCTCTGTATTAATCAGTTTTGCTGTTTCGTTGAAGTATTAGTTCTTGTGTAGGGACTAGTAACATAGGGAATACTGGGCACATCAATCAAAGTCTATCAGGAGGAAGCTCAGACAGTTTCTTGTTGCTTTCCCAAGCTGCTTTTTGTGTCTCTGAACCATCATCACCTATAGGTGCAACAACCCCACCACGTGTGCCCATTGAAGACAAACATTTAGTCTTCCCTGTGTTTTATCCCTGAAGCACAACCTCCCCCCCCGCCCCCAAATTAGCTATGCTCAATAACTGCGTTTGCAGGGAAGGCACAACCTTATGCTGATGCATAAAAAAAGGCCATGGATGTGATATATCTATACCTGTGGTAACGACAACAGATATAAAAGTTCTAAATTTTGTACACATAACCCTCCATTAAATTCAGCTCTTTCTAGAGATCACTCATTCTTCATTCAGTCCTTACCCCCTCCCAAGCCCAATTAATTACAGTATGACCTCTTTTATAATAATTGTACTTAATCCTTCATGATCGTTCTTGTCTCATTATCTGAAATATAACAGAAGGTGAGTGAAAAAATCCAGGTTAAACTGCAGAGAATTTCCTGCTTTCTAATCAGAGATCTTTCTTTAGCTCACAAGCAGTACTGTGCTACCAGCTATTTTAAAGCTTAATTTTATTCTTAGTAAGTATGACTTCAAAGCACATATCCAAGAAGACTTTAGATACTTTAGAGCATCTTAGACGATTTTGAGGGAAGTGATTGAATCAGAGTTAACTGTTTGTATCACTGGAGAGCTAAACAAGCTGCTGTAAAGGTGCTTAATGGATATTTCCTCATATAGAAGCAACTAGGCTGAAAAGCCTTGTCCTGCCAAGCAAATTATAGTTTTATAGTTTTGAACAAGCACCATCCGCACAGGTGAAAATCCTCCTGAGCTGAGACTTGTGAAGGGGAGGATGGAGCTGTCCTGTGAAGGACGGAGCTGGAGGAAGCCACCTCTTGTGCTCCTGTTCCTCTCCCCCCGGGAGCCTTGAGGGACGTATTCCGTAACATTTGTGCAATAGTCACATCCGATGGCAATTACGACCACAAAGCATAGAGTACCTAACAGTGACAGAGGACCGACTAGGGCGCTCGGACGCGGTGAGGGAAGCCAAGAGCCAGGGGAGGGGCACAGATCACCAAAAGGTCCACCGGCTTGGGGGCCCTCGTGTCCTGGTTTTGACTGGGATAGACTTAGTTTTCTTCCTAGTAGCTGCTATAGTGCTGTGTTTTGGATTTAGTATGAGAATAACGTTGATAACACACTGATGTCTTAGCTGTTGCTAAGTAGCAAAACTCTCCCAAGTCAAGGAGTTTTACTCAACTTTATCCTAAGTCAAGAGCTTATCCTAAGTCAAGGACTTTTCAGCTTCTCCTGCTTTGCCAGCGAGGAGGCGCGCAAGGCGCTGGGAGGGGGCACGGCCCCAACTCGCCACAGGGACATCCCCCACCCCGCGGCGCCATGCTCAGTGCAGAAACTGGGGGCAGCTGGCCGGGGGGACCGGCTGGGCGTCGCTCAGCCCGTGGTGAGCAACCGCACTGTGCATCGCTTGTCTTCCTTGGGATTTATTTCCCGCTTTGTTTTCACACCATTACTACTATTATATTATTATTTTATTTTATTTCAATTATTAACCTGTTCTTATCTCAACCCGTGAGTTTTACGGGCTCCCCC
>VZSC01017622.1:0-21923 GCA_013398225.1 Steatornis caripensis | reverse complement strand
GCCCCCCCCCCCCAAATACCCATGTGCTAAAATTCACAAAATTCTTTCAGTGAATGTGCCTGGGCTTATTTCTCAGGAGACAGGGTAGAAACACCGTTGCTTTACCCAGCTGTAACTGAGCTGTAAAGTTCTTTTGAAAGCACTGGTGGAAAAATTACTCTATGAATCCTGCATGAGATGATTGTAAAAGTCTGGTCTTATGCTTCATTTTCGTTACATTTCATTGAATTCTATAACAGACTGTTGGCTTTAACTTCCCAGTGGGATCTGACCCAGCTACAGTCCAAGCATCACCAAAGTAACACTGAAAAACTCGCAGGGAATTTCAATGAGGATTTAAAAAGTTTATGTATATTGTGCCTTTTGTTAGATTCTGGAAAATAAGATTTAACTGTGAATTAAAAAATGGCAACATAAACAGCCATATGTAAAGAATTCAATGATAAATGTGTACAGTACGGTATACTTCCTATCTATCATATTCCATATCTAGCACTAGGATTATTATTTAAGAAAACTGGTGTTCCCCAGTAACAGCAAATGAAACTAGTTTGTACTTAGGCTGGTGTTGTAGAGGCTTGACTGCTGATGCCAGGCAAGCTAGCTTGAGTATTTACACTACAAGCTGAAATACATGTCTTGTGTGACAAATTTTCAATGAACAATACCAAAACGCTAAAAATTGTCATTTATAACTTTATTATTTTCTCCCTCTATGACCTGTGGAATTTAATTCGTGCTGATACTTAAGAACAGCAATTTTCTAAAAATAAGCACAGCATAGTAGGGGTTTTGTGCAATATATTTCAGATGTGGTAATCTTTCTCTGGCTCCATTTCTTTCCTTGACCAGATGGGGGTGTTCTTGGCATAACATTTCTCGACAATAAGATCCACAAATACATGGCAATTCTCTGCTGACATCTGGGAAGAGTTGGTTTTAGTCTATGTTCCAGCTCTGACAGCAAGCAGATGGGATCACCATTTTGGCTGGATCATAGAAATGGGCTTATTCTGAGAGTCCTGTTACACCAAAATCCACAGCAATGAATCTGGGCCAATGTTTCTGGAGCAGTGCACTATAATTAATATAATCATTGGACACAATGTGGAATAATTGCCCTAACAAAAGTGTTCTGTTTAGTGTTTAAATCTCTAGCTGGTAGAAGATTTTGGGGGAAAAAGGTTTGTGGTTTTTTTTTTCTTAAAATTATTAACAAAACAAGAATTCTGCAAATATTTTTCTGTAGTTTTTAAAAAGTTAGGCTTTTTTCTGAATTCAGTTGTTTATCCTATCTCTGTGAGTTACTAAGTAGCTCTGGAACTGTATCAATCTTGATGTTTATATGGATGTATATAGACATTTATTCTTTAGTACCTTTATACTTAAAAAGACAAAGGAGTAGTAGTTTACAATGACCCTGTTAGTGAAGAATTTTACAGGGTGAAAAGTAGTACAAGATTTCAAGTCACACAGAAAGGCTGCAACCAAGCTAGGAACTGAAGCCAGGGTAGTGCTAAATATAAGACCTTCTTTCCTATTTTATTATCACTCTTTAAGTTTACTAAAAATAGGAGTTAAGTAAGTAGCTCATAAAATTGGTCCAGTGGTTCCAATGCCAAGAAGAACAGAGTGTCAAGAAAACTCACTCAAATTTTGCAGACCTTTACATTAGAGCTGTGGACTTTCTGTTGAAGGTGACTTCTGCTTCCTAAAAATGAAAGTTCTGTTGCCTGAAATAGCTGCTCTTTGGTCACACAAGTGGGATACCCAACAATTGTCAGTCATTGCCACCATCGTAAAAGGTAAGCATTCCTTAGCTTAGGAGGTAGCAGTCCATGAAAATGTGCTGTGAAATTAATGAAGAGGATACCAAATTTTGTAGAAATATGTGGCTGAGCAGGAAAGAGCGATGTCATTACTAGTCTAATCAAGTCAGACCGCCTCTGATCACAAGGGTGCAGCATGCTCTCCACCCACTGGAGAATTCACACAGAAGACAACTATTATGGCTGCCCCAACCGCAGGAAAAGTTTTAATTGATACTCACACCAGAGAATCCAACCACAAGACACAAATGCATAAAAAACCCAAGCTTCATTAGTTCTGCTGCAGATGGAGCTGCTTGTCTCTCCAGGAACCGGTCTTGACTTTATTTGTGGCAATTTCACCAGACTTTTCATCTTCCATTTCATTTGAGCTAAACTCTGTCCATTGCAGCTGGCCTGCTGAGCTCTGGGGAACAGATGTATGATGTCCTTGGCTGCTGCTTGGCAAACTTGGCTTTTGCCGTTTCAGTGCTGGTGCTGTGCCGTGCAGTTCCTCCACATCCACTCACTTCCCAATTGCTGAGTACTCTGAGCTATCACAATGCAGCTGTGGATCAGTGGATGTTTCACAGCAAGCCCTCTCACATTTATGAGGGGGAAAAAATGTCTGCAACTCCGTTATTTGCCATCTTTTTTCAAAAAGACCACCACCAGTTTCCCAATGTTGGCTAATGGAGCCAGTGAGTTGGTTTTGGAACAAACACATTTCATCCCTAAACTATTGCCAGTCATCTGAACAAGCTTGGTATAACCTCCTTTTATCAGTAAAGTGTTTTTCCTGTCACTATAAACCCCAGATTTTTCCTGTCTTTGTAAATTGCCTACAGGATCACCTTCTGCAGAGAAACGCAGGCATCTCTGAAGAGAGACATTCATGCCAGCTATTTTTTAGGACATTTTATAGGCATTCTTTGGCAGTGCCTGTATGTTTTATCGATATTGGGGGTGGGGAGAGTCTAGATAAGTGGATTAGATTAGATATCTAAACTTAAACATGGCTGAAAATGTGTTACAAAATCTTGTTCAAAATATATGGACTGTGACCTATCCTGAACATAACAAAAAGCAGAACATAATATCCAATTGAGAAAGGAGATTTTGAAGTTAAATGATTTTTTGATGATAACCCAATCCTCATTTGAAAGAAACTGGCATCAGCAGCCATCAAAATCAATAAAATCGTGTTAACAAGACACCAGCTATGGATGTGGACTTAAAATAACTTTATTTTATTTTCACTAAACTGAAAATGCTAGCGAAGCAGTTGTGCACTTGAGAAGAGCCAAACAAGTTGCCATACTTTCTCTATGCCCATCTCCCCTACCAGCAGATGAAGAAATGCTGACACACAAGTCTTGTGAAGCTTAGCATACGAGAGAGGAAAAAAATTCTAAAAAGAAAATCTCTGGTTTGTCAATTGAGAGCTGTTCTAACACCAACTCAAACAGGCAAGATGCCAGTGAGGTCAGCCCATTCCCACCCCAGATGGAAATGCTGCATTCTGTTTGCCAAGAGCGGGCAACAAGATAGAGTCCCACATGATGACCAGGGGTTCACAGAGATGTTAGCTGCACCCTCAAATTTAATTTGTAGTGCTCTTTACCTGTGGAAGAAGGGAAACCTTTAAGCTGTCATCCTTAGGTTCAAATCACATGTGCCACTTTAACTGGTAAGTTCTTCATCAGAGTCTTCTGAAAGTTTTCTCCTCTAGGTAGAGTTCTAGAAGACCTTGATTTAATTTATAGATCTGACAGGATTGGTGAATACAGTGGAACATAGTCCATTGTGTGTGATGCGTGCTCTTCTTTCATAAAATCAGCTAAATGGAAAGATGGAACCACAATAGCCCACCAGGAATCCTTCATGAACTATCCAAGGAGATACCTATCATCTTTTAATTCTCTGAAAATCTCAGAATACCATAATTTCCCTTTCTAACATATTCATGTGAATGTCAAGAAGGAAAGGACCACTACTGACAGATAAACAATAATATTTTTCTACCTCTGATGGCTTTTTGTGTACCCTCCAAAATCATGTGCATGGTCTTGGCAAAATGCCAGGCGTTTCTGTTTTTTTACATCGCAGCGCTGGCAAAAAGCCAAGGAATCAGCAGTTTTTGTTTCCATGAGGAAAACATTCTTCCCAGAGAGTTCAGATGTGATGGGATTTTAATGTGATCCAGGATGTTTCTTAGGTCAGCGAGTCTTTTCTAGGTGGTGAGACGAAGCATTATGAAGAGGAAGGCACTAAAACCTGGCATTCAGGGTGTTTTTTGAGGTAACTCTACCCCTGCTTTTGGCGTGTTGCCCCTCACTACATGCAAGGAAACTATTCATTTAACGATGTCCATAACAGAGGACTTCATAGAGTTGTGACAAATGCAGCTGACTGATTGCTTTTCTTAGGCTTTGCTTGCTCTGTTTCTCAAGTGCAGGCCAGCTGCTAGAAAATGATAGATTAATTCTTGCTGTAAGCCACAGCTCTTAGTATCGAGGTGGTACTTTAGCCTTTTCTGAGAACATCAGTTCTCCCAAACTGAAACCACAGACACTGTACGGGGGCATTTCATTCATTTTTCTTTTGTATTTTAAGCAGTATCTGTTAACATCCAAATTATTCTCTGCTTTCTGCAATGCTCCGTGAGATAAGAGTGGTTCAAGAATGTACGTTTGTGGTCATTAAACCATCACGAAAGTTGCAATCTCAGGAAATACATGGTTCTCCAGTCTTTTTTCCCTTTCTCTTTTTTTTCCTTCTCTTACCAGCTCCTTCTCTATTTATAGAAATACGCCTCACCATTTACATCTGAGGCAGTGACATGGAGAAGCAGATATTTAGAGGAAGTCCATTTGCTTGACAAAAACATCCATTACCTTTATCACCAGTGGAGACCAAAAAAGAATCAATTACAATACTTCACTTGGGAATGACTAATTGAATTGTGAAATATACTGACGCTCTGAAGTCACTGTGGTACGCTAAATCCCAGCACTCATAAAAGGCAGGAAATGCCGTAGATAAGATGTTGATTCACATTTGAGACTAGAATGCATTTTCAGTTTGTGTTGATGCTCTAAGCTTGTCTAACTTCCACCAAGTCTTATTAATCAAGGGTCAGGGAATTAGCTGAGAAGAGAGAACTGCAGGAGATTTGCACCTGCTTGGTTCAACTACGAAATTAGCTCTGAGTGCTAAATACACTGCATCCCATCCTACAGTCAGAGATCAGCTGTCAATACCTTATTCAATCACAGAACCACTTAAATTAGTCATTTGACTGGCTTTAGTGGTGCATCTATCATAGATACTCTATTATCCTCCTTCACGTGTGCTAGCACCTTCAAATTGTGCAGGTGATGGCAGAGAACATAGGCCAAGGGTATTGCTGGACAGCCTCAATGGGAGCGTGCCCCGAGTCCTCATCCTGTAGCTGTTCAGCTGTGTTGTATATTACTGTGTACTGAGTAGCTCCACTGAACATCCCCAGGGACTGGAACTTCATCATCTGTGCTGTTAAATTGTTAGGAATATCCTTGGGATGTCTTTAGGTGGGGCCAACCTCCCTATCCCAAATGCCCCAGAAATGGTTCAGAAGCTACCATAGGACAAATACCATTTCCAGTAGGCACTTTGGGTGAATGTCCTCCATTTGGGCATTCACACTGAGGGCAACGTTCTTGATTCAGGTTTTTCTGTGTCATTTGACCTCAGTGACAGAGAACATTCTGGCCTACATTTAATTTACTGGTGCAGGCATTGTTTCCCTGTTGCAACAAACAACTGTTCAACATAAAATCCTGGAACTCAGGAAGTCTAGCCCAAGGAATTGAAATTTTATATGTATACTGTAAAATTAATCAAATAATATGTTAATACTATTCAGTTAATTCAGATATATAAAACTGCACATATATATAATATAATTATTACGCTCACTTAGCAACAAGCATGTGGTTCATTACTGAAGGAGACTTGTATGTGCTCAGGGGATCCTCTTTTTCGCATTCCCCCTGAGCTCCAGGAAGGAAGAAAGGGTGACCTTCCTGCCCTGGTGGAATCCACCCTACAGACACATCCAGATCAAAAGGTAGTTTTTGTTTCTAGGGCTTTCTGAAAAGCTTCTGAAGAGGAAAATGCTTTGGTCTTTGCAATGTCCTAGGGGCCTGATCCAAGCACTTTACGAGCAAAGAGAATTGCTGAGTTTGCTACAGAAGGTGAAATCTCAGTGCCATTGAAATAAATGCCACCGTCCCCTTGATCCACCGAAGTTAGGATTTCAGTCCACAATATTGAAGAAATCTGCCTCCATATCTCTCAGCTTTAACTCTTTGAAATAAGAATAGTTCAGCAACATACTTCAGTGGTAACGTACTCAATGCTTTTTCTTTCCACAAAGGAAATAAAAGCACATTCTACAGATATACTTAATTGAAACTTGTTACTAATTGATTTTTCTAATATATTTTCTTTAAATGCTGAAAGAGCTGGCCTTTTTACAAAATGAAATAACCTATTAGATTCTCTGAATTCTTGCCCCTAAATCGACTCAGTCTAATTTGTATCTAAGCAATTTGTGATTCATCATGGTGTCAGAAAGAAATGTCCCTGTTGGAACTGGTCAGGTTGTTCGCTATAGCTGAAGAAAAAAAAAATCAGGAAATAAATGTGTGTTTATGACCTGTGATCTGAAGACGAGAAGGTTTGAGGAGTACAGACTAAGAGACTGTTTCTACTACTAAACTCAAGGTGGAGGCAGAGGGAAGGGAGGAAGGAGGACAGGTTAAAGGGTAATTTGCTACATATTTTTAGTCAATATTTACATTGCTAGATGCTTTGATGCTGGTCATCTCATGATAAATGGTATTTTAGGTACAATTTACCAGTATGGAATAACTGGTACATGTACCTTTCCTTTATCAGGCAGGCTCAAGGTGTAATTTTAAATAGTGAACATTAAATAGCACGTACATGACCCACTGGATGTCATGATGCTATTAAGTGGGAGTCAGCACTAATTCTGTGTCTAACACTGCTGAAGAGAGTAGTGTCCATAACTTAGATGGACAAATAGCAGGGGAACAAACAGCTGAAGCTGAAGTTGCCTATGGGCAGACAGCAGCAAGTTGGCAGGGCATGGGATTATACCTAGTTTTCTGACTCTTAATCCCATGCCCTGCTTGTTCAGTGGTAATGGGCAGAAGTGTAAAATGAAACAGAAATTGCAACAAACTTCTATATCTCTCTTTTCCCTCCTCTTTCCATTTCTTTGCCTCCCTATTTGCTTAAGGTAAAGGTTTTACTTTAAAAATTAATTCCTACCCAAACTGATCCCCTAAAACTCATTAAAATAAGCTTTGAATCAACCATGGTATGATTTTCTAAGACAGAAATGGCATTGATGGATGGACCACTCACTGGATAAAGAATTGGCTGGATGGTCGCACTCAGAGAGTTGCATTCAACAGCTCAATGTACTGGTGGATGAGAAGCTCAACATGAGCCAGCAATGTGTGCTTGCAGCCCAGAAGGCCAACCGTATCCTGGCTGCATTAAAAGAAACGTGTCCAGCAGGTTGAGGGAGTTGATTCTCCTCCTCTACTTCGCTCTTATGAGACCACACCTGGAGTACTGTGTTAAGCTCTGGGGCCCCCAATATAAGGACAGGGATGTGTTGGAGTGAGTCCAGAGGAGCCACGAAGATGACCAAGAAGCTGGAGCACCTCCTTTAGGAAGACAGGCTGAGAGAGTTGGGGGTGTTCAGCCTGGAGAAGAGAAGGCTCTGGGGAGACCTCATACCAGCCTTCCAGACCCTGAAGGGGGCCTACAAGAGAGCTGGAGAGGGGCTTTTTACAAGGGCATGTAGTGACAGGATGAGGGGTAATGTTTTCAAACTGAAAAAGAGTAGATTTAGATTAGCTATTAGGAAGAAATTCTTCACGGTGAGGGTGGTGAGAGAGTGGAAGTGGTTGCCCAGAGAAGTTGTGGATGCCCCCTCCCTGGAAGTGTTCAAGGCCAGGTTGGTTGGGTCTTTGAGCAATCTGGTGTAGTGGAAGGTGTCCCCACCCAAGGCAGGGAGGTTGGATGGTCTTTAAGGTCCCTTCCAAACCAAACTATCCTATGATTCTAGACAATTTATTTTGAGTAGTTATTTCTGTTTGTGTGTATGACATAATGTGTTTATTAATATATGGACTAAGCTAAGAGGACTAAAATGTAGCTGCAGAAAAAAATAACTTGAAGAATACAGACTTGTTAAATAGAGATACCAGGTCATCTGTGTACACAAATGCGGGGGACATAGCAACTCTGTATTTTAGAAGCAGGTTTTCACATATGATTTGAATGCCTAAATGCAGATGTCTTAAAGCTCTTGAAATTCAGCAAGTTTAGAAAACTTTGATGTCATCCTGAAAAATCAGATTTTTTTACAAGGAAGCTCTCAAAGTGTGTACAAGAACACGTACACA
Source organism: Steatornis caripensis (assembly GCA_013398225.1). Lineage (NCBI taxonomy): Eukaryota > Metazoa > Chordata > Aves > Caprimulgiformes > Steatornithidae > Steatornis > Steatornis caripensis. The sequence goes on along the minus strand of VZSC01017622.1, from coordinate 13,624 downwards.
TTTTTTCAATGATGTCACATGCACAAAAGGACATGCACTCCAATCTCATTTCCAAAAGTTTACGTCACATATTTTCAGTGCACCTGTTATGCAAATAAAAATCACACTTCCGGCTGAAATTTTGTCTGACCATGTCCACATTCCTTGCTTGCTACTGCAAAGTCAAACACTAGAGCCTGAGGATGGTACTGAAGAAATGCCAACACGTATCCTCACTTTTCCCATATTTTCAGTTACGTAGAGAACGAGCTTCTTGGATGAACTTAATTTTGTACAAATTAATTTTGGACAAAAAGGCAGTCACGAATATAGATGCACGTTGGGAAAAGGAGTCTGGCCAATGAACTGGAATGAGGTGGCCAGGGATGCAAACTGTAATTCCTCCAGACTCCTTTGGCAGCCTCTAGTTGTAAGTTTGTCACAAGACACAAACGATGTTTGCCACAGGATAGTCTGTTCATATGTGTTCTCTTCCTGTAGATCTTTATGCTAGCATAAATTTGCAGCACTTTCATTTCCTGAAAAATTACCTTTAGTAATCTCATCTGGGAATTATATCCATGTTGCTGTCAATATATTTTATATTGTCCATAAGAATGGCAAATGTGCAGTGTGCAGAGACCCCAACAACTGCTTAGAGCCTTGACAACTGCAAAACAAAGATGTTCTGTGCTGGCCTAAACTTGTGAGAATGAGAGAAGTGCTGGAGCCAACCGCATACTTTAGGAGTTTTCCAATTCTGGCAGGAAAACCATTTTTTTTCCTTTTTTTTGGTAACAAATAGCACTAATGAGAACAATGAATTTCAGTAATTAGGTTAAGAGGCTTAAACAAACAACCTAAATAGAACAATGAAAGATGAAGATGAGAATATAGATTATTGTAAACTTATTGTCATTGTAGACTGATAACGCCTTAGTGGGCTATCTGGCATTATTACAATTCATTTCATCACAAGTTTCATTCCAGAGCTGCCCATTTCTCTACCTGCTGTTCAGATTTAGAAGCAAATAACCTGTATAACAGAACTGAAAGAAACTAAATCTGAGAGCTGCTGGGGTGTGCATTGACTGCACAGGAAGTAAATTCCTTGTTCAGTCAAAGAACAGCTGTAATTTTTACAGAAAGGGACGTCAGTCCCCCAGTTAATGTCTCTAAACTTTTGGAGAACAACATTCAAACCCATACTCTGCTGCACATTTTGTGTATGATTGTGAACATTTCACTTGAATCTCAGTTTCCCACTAGCTAAAAACTACAGTAAAAGACACAAAAAATTCTGTCTTGCAGGAGTGTTGCAAAACTTACAACATGCTCGGATAAGAGGTAAGGAGTTCATTTGCACATCTTATGAACCACTGTAATATTTTGCAGATTACCCTACTAATTGGCTTCGGCTGAAACCTGAAGGATGTTCATGAAGGCTGGTGTTTTTGATGAGACATCTTTCTTTTTCCTTCTCTGATGACACTTGTTCAATGGTTCTTTACATGCAAAGTTGCTATACCTTTTCCAGATCGGCCCTTTTTTTGCTGTATAGTCATTCATGGCAAACATGTTTGCAAAGAGATTTCATTCTTAGAACAGTTAATAGAGACACTAGGAGGGACACTTCCTCTGGAGTGGGGACAACTTCATTTTCTTGTTAAGGACAGAGGCTGCTGTAATCATAAAAGTCATCATTGCTGACAAATTTCTTCAGGAACAAGTTGAGCTTCTTTCCATGCTTTCAAACTTCCACAGCAATGTAACAGGATGGGTTAGGTGATGGACAAATGTTTAAGAGTGGTGTTGGACTGAAAACATGCTGCATAAAGACCATTGATTGCAATTTGTCTATATTTAAGGTGTGAAAACAGAAGGTGTATCTCAAACATTAATTATTTTATATTTATTAATTACTTCAGAGTGTCTTCAAAAGGGTTCAGTTTACTAAAGCAAAAGCAGTTTGGAGAACCTGATGGAGAGGAGTGATTGGACAGGAAATTCAGGCTGATAATGGATTTTGCTTTAAGATATATTTGCTACATACCCAAACCTTCCAATGATTCATATCCAAGTGTCTAAACTGTTTATTAAAAACCTCTTGGTTATATTAAGAAGTAAGGTGACAGTTAGGAAAAAACCCACACAATTATATACAATACATAGAAATACCCATGCATGTAACTTGGAGGTTAAAAAAAAACACTGACAAGAGGATGTGAGAAGATAAAAATATCAAGGGAAAATGTTAGCATGATAAAATATAGTTTTTTAATATATCTCTTAACATGGAATTGTCCCAATGTTGGAAACAAATCATCAAATTCTTATTAGAAGGCATAGAATAGTTAAAATTCATAAAAAAGCTGGATTCCTAGAAACAAAATCCATATTATGTACTTCTACTATATAAGAGCAGCAAATTTGTTTCTGGCTTGTCATGGTCTGAAGGAAATATTAAACAACTTTAAGTAGAATGAAACACTTCCAATTCAGTGGACACAGATGGTTTGCACACAAATTGCTCTAGGAAATCTTTAATCCTCATTTTTAACAAATTCTGGAATACCAGGAAAATTCCAGAAGACTGAAAGTGAAGTTACGTTGTGCCAATATTCCAAAAAGTCTGACAGGATGACTGGAGTAAATGTAGGTCAATTAGTCTGACATCTGTTCCAGAAAATATAACAGAAAAGCTGGGAAGAGAATCAGCTGAGAAATAATTAAAGGACAGAAATCAAATTAAGTCCAGACAACATGGTTTTATGAAAAGCAGATCATGTCAAAGAAATCTCACTTTATTCTTTGATGAAATTGCAAGCTTGTTTGAGTAATCTGATTTTTGTAAAATATTTGAATTTAGCAGCACAGGACGTTCTGATTGAAACATTGGCATCATATACTATTAATAAAACAAATGTTTCATGAATTAAGAACTGCTTAAGTGACAGATCTTAAAAAGAGATTGTCTCCAGGAAATTATCAACAGCTGAACATACTTATAATGGAGTTTCATGGGGATCAGTAGCAGACCCGATATCATTCAGCGACTTCACTGATTATTTTTGAAAGTAAATAATAAATCACTTATGATAATATTTGTAATTAAAAATTAAAAAAAAAAACAACTTGGTAAAATGGTAAATAAGGATAAGGCAATGAGGCAAGATGGTCTGGATCTTTTCATAAACAAGACTCTGAAAAAGACCTAGGGATCAAAGTGAAGTAGCAACCTAATGTGAGGTCTCAGCATGGTAAAAGTGCTGATAATTAGCTCTAATTGTAGCCTGCCTGCAAATGCAGCTACACTGTTCTCTGGATTCAGGCTCTTCAACGTCAATCAGCTCTGGTGTTTCTGTGCAGCAATTCTCTACACTTCCTCTTCTGCTGGTTAGTATAAACTGAGACAGCTCGGATGCCTTGGATGCCTCTGCCAGCATGATGTAGTTATGCCCTTGATCACAATCACAGTACTTTCACAGGGAGAATGTAATGGGTATTAAATAACCCTTCAATCTAGGAGGAAGGAAGTAACAAGAACCAATGGCTGGAAGTTGAAGACGTGCACATTTGAGTTAAAATGTGTTATAGTTAGTATATGCACATCACTGGAAGAAATTATCCAGGGTACAGCCAGCTTTAGTAATGTCTGTGACTTTGGAAGCATAAAATTTTGTGAAAGGGGGTGGCTATTTCCATGAGACCTAGGAGAAAAACACTGTGTAACTTTCTCATTATTGCTTTTAAGAACAGTGACGTGGTGGCAATTTCTTGTTTGCTGCTCAGAAAGATCAGCTTGCTAACATTGATTTTAGACTGGAAGAAGTTGAAATTTGATACTCATTGGCAGAAGAATATAACATGTACGGAAGAATTTGTAAGGTAACAGAAACTTCATAATAGAAAGTACTAACAAGTCAAATCTGAAACTGTGCTCACAGGCAACAAGCCTGCCTGTTGAAAAAAAATATCCTAGAAGAGCCCACGGTTAATGCTTTTCAGATGACAGAAAGGGTATGACCTTGAGAGGTCATCGCCTATCTTAAGTCAAGATCAACTCCACTGAAAGCTGATTAGGAGAAAAATGAAATGCCAGTAATGTTAAGCTCACAGGTATAAAAAATGTCCTTGCTGCAACAATGTAAATGGCTTTAATCCACGGAACTCCCCCACTAACCCAGGTATCTCACAGAAGTAATAGCAGCTTCTCATACAACCTGTGAAAGTGTGACCCTTCCGGAAGAATCCTTAAAATTCCCCAAATCTGCTGTTTACTCAGAGATGCAGACTACAAAACTAGATGGCACTGCAGCTAAATCTGTGCTCTTGTAAGCTAGTTTGGGTCAAGGATTAAAAAGTATCCTGACTCCGACTCAGCCCAGCTAGTGTGGAAGTGCTAAAGAGGTTCTATTTCAAGAGCAGCATAAAAATGAGATCAACTACAAGTGACTGAACTTCTCAGCATAGACAAGGCTCCTTGTTCAGGAATATGCTCTTTAAATTCAGATTTATAGGAGGATTCTGTAGTCAGTGCCCCAGCCTACCTATAACTTTTCTTCTGTCCGCTTCTGAAACAACAAACCTTCGGGACTGCAGTTCCTGTAGAATCACTTATCCTATCTGACAATAGCATACTTAGGGAACTTTAAATTAAAGGTTATTGATTTGGAAAACCACAAGAGTTTGCAATTAAAGAATGCTATTGAAATATTTTCTTTGTAAAATGACCTTAAAAATCCTACCTTCTTCAGTGTTCTTTAGTTGGTGTATGTAGTATATACATCTTTAGTACAATTTCATTTAGGGTATATTGCGGTAAATTGGGCTAACTAGGGGAGCATGCCCTAGCAGTGTTCATTTTCCATTGTGAATTGTTTTGAGATGTAGCCTAATGCTCTCCCATTAATGATTTTCAAAGTTGAGTACAAGAAATATTGGCGGAAATATCCTCCATCTCTCTGGATAAAGTAATACAAGAATCAAAAGAGTTCTAATACAGTTGCTTTGGGAACTATCTGAACTGTTACTTGTGTAAGACAATGATTCACACGGTCTACTCAAATTGTGTCTTACAAACACCAGAAAGACTCTGAAATTGCACAAGCTAAAGAAATGTAGAATTTGGCCACATTAGATCAATTTAAATAAGCAAGACTTGACCTAAAAATAGTAATACCATGGGCCCTTTCTGCTCCCAGTCGCTGTCAACCATAGAGATGTCAGTTGATGATAGTGGGTTTGAATCTGCAAAGACAAAGACACTGAAATGACTTTTTAACATTTTATATTTGTTATCATAAAGGCACTTGCACTGGCATGAGTGATTAGGCAGGAAGAAGTCAGGGTAGGGAGAGAGCAGGATTAGCCTGTCAGCACAAGCATAGATTAGCTTAAAGTAGCTGAAGTCTCTCTTGTCTTGTCTCTTGTCTGCACTGGAGCCCAAACTCCCTGACGGCCTGGCTCTTGTTGTGAGCAAATGGAACAGGTCTCCAGGAAGGGGGCCTGGCTTACGTAGGACCTCTAGCTGTACGTCTGGTGTAGGCACAGTTGGCTCAGGCCCAGGCTTGATCTCGAACTGCTCACAGCGCTTCAAGAAAGATCTCCTTGGGCTGTGTGTGATGCAAACACATAACGAAAAGATTGTGCCTGACCCAGTTTTAAATATCTTAAAAGAAGTCTGAAGTGAAAGACAGGAGGTGGCAGAAACCAACAGATGCAGCACAAACATAGAGATGCGTGGGAATTGCTACAGGACTGCCAGATCACTCTTCTTTCCATTAACAGCTATTTATACGCAAGGTGAGAATCTAGCTTGAACAGTTAACATACAGCAGGCAAATCACTTTTCAAACTCAGCTCACATCGGTGGTGTCTTCATTTTCTCCTAAGACCAAGGGCAGTACAGTGGCAGCTTGTGTCTCCGTAGTGCTTTTTCTAATGGGCCTCCCAAGCATTCTTCCTTTGGGATAATGTCCACGTGTCCTATTGTTCACTTTGTAGTGCCAAACACACTAATGGCTTTCAGTAAACAACTCTGTGGTGACAGGCTGGGAGCAGTTTGTAATAATCTGTCAGCACTGTGTGATGAGAAATATTAAAAAGGTTATGCATTTACCATTCAAATTCCATAGCTGGGTGATCAGGAGGATGGACGACAGCCGAAGTAGCCACTGCCCAGCAGCTGTGGTGGATTACTTCCGCTCCTTTGTGGGCTTACCAGACTGTTTTCCCCAGGATAATAAACACAGGTGGAGGAGATCAAACTGATAAAGATATAGGAGAGGAATTTAAATAGTCTCATTGAAGGAAGAGATGCATTACTTTTGCTCAAGTAAAGCAAGTTCTAGAGCCTAATGTATCAAAAGAGAGGAATATGCAAAAGATCTCATGTAGAAGATAGAAGCATTCTTGCAGACTTATGTAATATCAACTCTTTCCTTTGTTATACTGTGTTACTTATGTGGAGATTTAATTACTCTTTGCTTTAAGAAAACTCTGTTGGCTCATCAGTGGCAGACCCTGAAGGGAAGTCTTTAAGCTGACTCAGGATACATTCAGTAAAAGTATTTCTCAGTTCTCTGTGGTGTAGAATGAATTTACTGCTCTGCTCCTCTTCATAGAGGTTACCCAAAATATATTCTTTAATAGTTCTGTTGGAACACTACTCATGTTTTACTATAAGGACAAGTTTATATTGCTATAACTTTCTGAGGAGTTATTCTAGCAAAAACTCACATACAGATTCAGTTACACGAGTGCACAGTATCAGCATATTCATGTATCTACACTAGCAAACCTCATCTAAACACCTCTATACTAACACTTCTTCGTTGCCTTGAACTGTAGCCATACTGTGCTGAATACACCACTATATGCAATGCCACTGTCTTTCTTGCCTGAGGCAAGAATTAACCCTGAATTTTTAACTTGAACCATTAAAAGCTAAAGGTGTTGCCACTGCAGAATGACAGCTTTTCTTCTGTTCCTCCAACTGTCTGTATTGCACTTAGCTTTGTAGAAGTCTTTGAACTTATGAGGTCCCTTTGGTGTAACGTTCATGTAAAAAGAGAGGAGGCTTCGGCTATGAGTTTCCTTACATCTGCGGGCTTCAACAGCCCGGAATGTTTAAACATTACTAAAAGTTATTTTGTTGATTCAGTTAGTATTTATTACGCGTAAATGTCAGCATGGTAGTAAGATTTTGTCAGAGAACACTTCTGTTTTCAGTGTAGTCTTAGGGCTTTTGTAATCAGGCATAACCATTGTGAAAGCAAAAGATACCTGCCAGCTCAGAAGACGGAGGACTGAACATTAAATAGGAGGCTGTCAGCCAACAGAACATGAGAAAAGAATTAACACGTTTTGAGAGGAGGGCTGCTGGCCTCTGGGAGATGATACGGAGGTCAGTGTTTCTGTCACTGCTCCAACTGACCGACCTACAGATTGGCTCCAGACCTGGGAAGATCTTGCCTAGTTATCAGCCCACAAATGAATGCTTCAACAATGGAGCATGTGAAATAGAGAAGGAGGAAAGGAATGCGCTAATGAGGTTTTATATAGAATTTTGTGAGTGGAATATAAACATAATGAAATAACGCATCAAAAATGGTAGGACCTGGGAGGGGAGAAAAAGAATTTTGGCTGGGCTCGGAAAGTGCTAAAGTTAAGAATTTAGAAAGTAGTAGTCATTAAATAAATAAATAATGAGGCCCACATAAACTTTTGGTGAAGAGACGAAAAATGAATAAACTTTCCAGACTTACATCATCAAGGATACTAAAATGAGTGTTAGTAATTATTAAATATACTTGCTGATTAATTGATGGCCTCTTTGGATCTGTTTATTTGGGAAACGCAAAGTCTCGTTCTAAATCCGAATAAGGTGGCATATTCACATGGAGACTGTGCAGCCCATGCAGAGGAGTTGCCTCAGCTTGCAGGTGTATAATTGCATCAGTTTGTGATGTGTCCAAGCAAATTAGTTCCTCAAGGGAGGAATAATTAACTGGTGAATAGAGGTGGAGAATCAGCCCATGCATTGTGTGCTCAAAGACTGAGAGAAAATGCATATAGTCTTGCTGATTTCTACACACAGTATGCAAAGCTTTATAAGCTACGTAAAAATGTGTGGAAGCTGGTTTTTTCCACCATTTCCTGAGCCACTGAAAAATAAAAATTTGAGAAGTACGATAACGCAGAAAGTTTCCCTACTATTCGGAGAAGTGAAGAGCCCAGAAGAAAAGTGGAGTGTAGACTCATGAATGTTTAAAGCTGAAAGGCAAAATATGCCAGGCTTGTGTGAAAGGTAGAATACACCAGGTTTATTGGCACAGGAAGGACTGAACACCAGTTTCCTCAGCGAGTGGAGGGTGCTGCGGCAGATGTGGGGTGAATGTGGGTTGGCCATTGCTACACCTTTAGGCCTTCATTCAGTAGTAACCTGTGGCATTGATGTGCTCAGTAAATAGATCCTGGATGATGCTTACCTCAGCCTTTTGGGAGCTGTGTTAGTGTCTCCAGGTCTTCTTTTCTGTCACCCCATCTTCTCCTGAAGTTCTGATAGCATTTGCTGCCTTAAGTGCTGCAGTCACCTCTGCCATGTCCTGGTGTGGTACCCAGTGAGTCCTAGTTAAAGACTGAGCATAAACCTGCTTTATCTGTGACTATTGACATAACAGGCCAAGCTATGTATCCATGGCAGCAGAGCAAGAAGTNGTCTTCTTTTCTGTCACCCCATCTTCTCCTGAAGTTCTGATAGCATTTGCTGCCTTAAGTGCTGCAGTCACCTCTGCCATGTCCTGGTGTGGTACCCAGTGAGTCCTAGTTAAAGACTGAGCATAAACCTGCTTTATCTGTGACTAATGACATAACAGGCCAAGCATCCAAGTATCCATGGCAGCAGAGCAAGAAGTTGGATTGCATATTTGGGACAACATTCTTCTCTCCTCCCTGCATTTAGAGCAGAGACTCAGCTTTAGAGAGAAGGACTCACTAACTTGGCTTTAGGCAGTCTTTTCCCTCTCAGTTTCTGCAATACCACAATAGAAGTAGGCAGGAAAAAGGAGAAGAAAATATAAAAATTTTGAGCACATCCGGAAACAAAGCAATTCTTGCAGGATGCATAAAATATGAATGTGTAAGCAAAGCAAAAGAACTAAAACACCTGCAGTGACAACGGCTCTTTTGCAAAAATACTTTTCAATATTTAAATAACCATTTCTGGTAGCCTTTGGGGCAACAATGCAGCTTGATTGCTGGCCATTCCCTACTATGGAAAGTTAAAGAGCACCCAGTATAATTTTACTGTAATAAATAGAATCTGAAAAAAACAAACTGTAAGGCTGCAAAAGCAGACTGTTTTCCTGAACTGCTTTGCCCTCTGAAATATTTTGATGGCATGACATACAATGTTTATTGTTTTACATGTCTTTATAGCCTTCAGCCTCTTGCTGTCAACACATTACTCTTCAGCTTCGTTTTGCTCTTCTCTCTTCTCTGGTGCCGTGGGAACATAAAGCAAATGTTTCTACTGTTCTCAGCTAGAAATTGTTTTTCATTATAATTTCAAGAGGGGCTTTGAAGTATCTACTTAGGCTCTCACAGCTAATAAGAGACAAGGCAGTTGCTATGCTACTTGTTGATTAAATGAAAAACAGACCTGATAACATGTGAAATCTTCCTAAGGGAGGTGTTTCTCTTACAGAGATGAGTACTGAGCTGTTAAGACCTGAACTGCAAAGTTGTGTGTCCAAGGTTAAATGCCTAAATGGTTACTTTAAGTTCTCAGAGCAATAAGCTGGCTATCTGAAGCCAGATTCTCAGCTGGTGTAAATCATCATTGACACTAGCTAAGCATTTGGGCAGCAGGGGTTTTGAGGTCAAAATGGCCGTTTTGGATTGTGATCCTTAAAAATCCTAAATTTTCAATTAAGAACTAAATGAAAAAAAAAGTATTTTTCTGAGGTGCAATGTGATAGAACATTCTAATGACACCCAGGAGAAGAGAAGATACTCAGCTCCGCCAAAACTTGGGTAGTGAATTTAAGGCCATAAATAACATGTAGTTTCATAGCTGTAAGTCGCAGTTTGAAAATTAGTTTTCAGGGGAAGCTCCAAAACAGAATTTATGTTTCTGAAATAGAATATAGACGTCTAAATTCATGACAGCAGTTAAGCTAAAGCTCTGAATCTGTTTAGACATCTGAAGTCTCGTGTGTTGTACCCCTTAAGTCAGACTTAACACGTTCTGAGTACATGGAGTTCAGAATAAAATGTAAGTCACAATGACTTCCACTGTGAAACACAGCAAAAGGAGGTGGTAGAGCATTTTGCTCATTAAAGAATTTACACAGTGGATAGGATCTGTATAATTTAGATTTTCATACTGAAAATTGCAACTCCCAATTTTTTCCCCTTACCCTTGAAAATTTGGAACGCTGCAGTGAATTATGTAAAAGCCATGAGAACAGAGAAAGAACAGGTAAGAGAAAGCAGAATTTTGTAGACTAGTGATTTAAACACTGTTGGGAGAGAGCAGAAATAGTTCTGCTCTGTAAGTAATTTCCTTTTATGTGTGTTTGTCTGTTTAAATTGAAATGCAGACGCAATCCACAGCGGCAGAATAGAAAATGTGGGTACATCTTATCCTGCTTTCTGTATATTTGGGCCCACACTTGTTAGCTGGACTGTGGTTACCATGTGAACTGCTTGAGGAGTGGTGAAGGTACCTATAAGCTTATGGTTATCCTCCTAGAGCAGAGGAGATATGAGTTTAGCTCCCTTAAGCTAAGAAAGGCTGTTCCAGTTATTGGCTGTAAACCACCTGAAATTGTACATGCTCACAAATCAACAGAGACAACAAGGTCTGCATTTTGGCTTAACTGAGGAGCAAACATCAACTGGTCATATACATTGGATGTCAAAACTCAAGACAGAGAGAGACACACATTTTCAGATGCATTTCTGTCTCCTGCTGGAAGAGCAAGCCAGCTGCTATCAGCACCCTTCTCTCCCATGTGTGAGTGGCTGATGTGTTTTCCACTCCTACTCCAAAGAGTCTAGATTTTAAGTGATGGTCTCTTGCAATGTGTCTTCTTTTGAACAGGGTTCTACAGAGAGGTCATCAAGATCTATTATCTACCATATTTATTTCATACATATGGTGTGTTAACATTTTGGTGATTGCCTTAATAATATATACTTGGTGACGAAGTAACAGCTCATTATGAATGTGTTGCTAGACAGCAACATTGGACTTTTTCTGAATATACCAGTTTCTGAAAGCAAAGGTACTTAAGATGGTAGAATAATTGGGAACTTACTCTATTAATTCATGCTTTCTGGAGAGGAGGTGAAAATAGGGAGATTCTCCTAGGGCTTCATCGTCCACATATATTATCCTTTTAATACNTCTGAATATACCAGTTTCTGAAAGCAAAGGTACTTAAGATGGTAGAATAATTGGGAACTTACTCTATTAATTCATGCTTTCTGGAGAGGAGGTGAAAATAGGGAGATTCTCCTAGGGCTGCATCGTCCACATATATTGTCCTTTTAATACCTTTATTTCAACTTTCTTTTCATTTTCTATTTTATATTATGATGTGGGGTTGTTGTTTTATTTCAGGCTTTGAATAGCTTCCTTCTTTTAAAACATGCACATCCTTTAACAGTTAGATACAGAGAAATAGATCAGTAATTTCAACCTCATAAAAGGAAATTATGTGCAGGGATAATTTTTTGTTTATTGTTTCACATTTTCTTTATTGCACTTGGCAATTTAATCCAATCTGTGCACTGAAAAAAGAAATTTTGTATTTCCAAAACAAACAAAAATTTCAGTTGCATAGTAACCAGCCCACATACTAAGCCCTAGAAATATCAGATCCAGAGGGCTCAGGACTTTGCCAAAGAATCAAAGTGCTTTTAACTGATTTCTTCATATGATAATGACTGCAACAGCGATTTTAACCACTACATTACACAAAATGATCATGTAGCCAAATTCTTTGCTGTCATTGAAGTCAAGGGAGTTACACCATTGGAGAAGAGGATTCTAGCTCTTCCCAAGCAGTTTGTCCTTGTGCAGCCTGCAGAGGGGAGTTTGCCTCCATCAGAGAAAGGAAATATCACCAGGCAACATGCTCTTTCTGTCAAAAAGGAACTTTCAAGGCATTGTGGACTTTAGATCCACAAAGTAAGAGGGCAAAAGAATGAAGGGCATGAGGGGAGCCAGAAAGGCCCCTCAATGTTTGCCATCCTTCTTATGTTACAGAACAAGAAAGGACACAGCTGCATGCATGAGTTTCCTCTGAGCATTTCACATTAACCTGATAGTTTCAAAGGTTGTAGTTACAGGCTGCCCTGATGATGTGGATCCTCTGGAGATATATTTCAAGAAGCCAAGAGGAAGTCCTGAAACTGGTATAAATGCCTTGCTAAGGATCGCAATATAGGGAACTATGATCAGAAAGATCTTCACTGCTCCCTTGAGCAAGGAGAAAACAAGGTGCCAAAGCAAAATTTCTTCCTCACAATTCAGTTTATAATGCTCTTTCCTGAAGAACAAGCTAACAAAATTTCTTATTCATACCTTGTGGTTTCTCTACAGTGATGAACTTGAGTAAATTGAGCTGACATCAAAGTACTCACTGAGGTATTTTTTATTTTCTGCCTAACACTGAATGAACCTCAGACTGGGACTTTCGCCTAATATTTCATCCAGTTATAGTTTTCAATTCACTTAAATCCTCAACCTTTAATCCATGGATAACAGCTGGTGGGACACTGGCCTAATAATGAAAGTAGTGTCTATGGCAATGTAGATATTGTGTATTGAAATCAATATTGTGTTTTCAACAGATGCAGCTGCAAGTATCTGCCATAATACAGCATTTCAAATACGGTAAAGATCACCATCATTGCTGAATTCATGTTTGAGTGGGAAGGGAACATCTGACTTGCACTGCCAAAGATCTGAGACTGTTTTGATTCCAAAGTGGTTTTATTTTGAACAATGGAGAACAATCATCATTTTTCAGCTGTTTTCTCAGCCTGAACACACACACAGTATTCAAGGGGCACATTTCTTCACAAGTGTATGAACTCCAGAGGAGAACTGTTAATCTTTGGTAGGACTGGCTATTGAGTAGACTGGCAGTGGCGAATCTTTGCTGAAATGAGCCATATTTTGTTCACACTTGTTGGTTTGTTTTGTACATGCCCCCAGTTCTGTGAGCAACACTCAGTCCTCAGATTTGCCACAGTTCAGTCCAACGCAGCTGCTTGTTGCGGCCCAACCCATGTGGCGTTTCTTATTGCACCTCCTTCTCTACTTCCTGTGCCAAGTCCTTTGATTATTTTTAACTCTGTGGATGTGACAGAAAGCACCTCTTTTCACATCTTCAGGTCTGTAAATTTATCTCTTTATTTAGGTGTCTTCTCTCTTGCTAGCTGCAAAAGTACTGACTTTCCCTAGTGCCAGTAACACAGCTAGGCTTGCCCAATCTCTTCGGACCCAAATTTGCATGGCACAAGAGCAATTCTGGATTGCTCAGTGGTTGGCACTAAAGGATCTGTCCTACCTGTGCTCTCCGGGGTGGACCAGCAGACTTCTAATGGACCAGTTTCAACTGGTATG
>VZSC01017620.1:281161-299420 GCA_013398225.1 Steatornis caripensis | reverse complement strand
TACCATTCTATGATTCTATGATTCTATGATTAGTGACACTGCTGATACAGCAACCTGTCTTTGGACAAGTGAAAAAGAATAGACCATGATCTGGTAGTAATAAAGATATTTGGTAGAGAAACAGAGAGAAGCGTGAGTTGCAGAACTGCAGATAATAGGCAGAGAAGTACCTGGAANGATTCTATGATTAGTGACACTGCTGATACAGCAACCTGTCTTTGGACAAGTGAAAAAGAATAGACCATGATCTGGTAGTAATAAAGATATTTGGTAGAGAAACAGAGAGAAGCGTGAGTTGCAGAACTGCAGATAATAGGCAGAGAAGTACCTGGAATAAAGTAATTTAACGCAAAGATCAGAAAGCAAATAGGCTAGGGTTTCTACTATAACAGCTATAAAAGGAAGAAGCACATGAAGATGTTATCAGTTGTACTTAATGAATAGAAAATACATTTGATTGATATCTAACATGCATATGAAGATTCATGTGAAAAAGTGTTAATGTAAAGGGGTATTTTCATGATCTGTTGATTACAGGCAGTTCAGACACATTGCAGGAGGAGGGGACAGAACAGTGGGAATCAGCTGAAAAATTAAATGATTAACTGGAGCACCATGCTACCCTCTGGATATTGACCTGTTATGAGGGACACTGGCTAAAGACCAGCATAGAGACTCGAATCCTACTAATGTCAAGGTATTGTTTCAGACACTTCCAGGTTCCTCCAGGCTTTTATGCTGATAGCACTCTTTTTGAGGAGTAATGACTGTTGGGTAAAGAGAGGATTCACCTAACAAAGTGGGGCATTAATGTCTTTGCCAGCAGGCCTGCCAGCCTCATAAGGAGGGCTTTAAACTAGGTCACTGAAGGGTGGAGAAGCATCAGGCCTAAGCTGGAAGAGAACTGGAAGAGATGGAAGACATGTGCTGGCAGAGGGGTAGTGGTAGATAATGGGAAAGTGGATGCAGGATAGCATGATGGCAGAGGCTGTCCCTCCCTGTCTGAGAAAGCAGCATGCTTGGGGCCCCATCCCGTGTTCCTGCAGAGAGACTAGCATTTAGGGGGACCTCAACAGGCTGGAGAAGTGGGACGAGAGATGTTTGTTTCATGAAGTTCAACAAAGACAAATGTAAAATCTTGCATGTAGGACAGATGGGTTTTGGCAAAAGTGGCTAGATGCACATCTGTGCTAACTTACAGCCCATCGCATTTTTGACTAACTTGGACTCTGCACTGGGCATTATTATTAGGGAGTAATGTCTACTTTGAACTCCTACAGCCCTTACTCCCTGAAAAAAAAAGCAATTATTAGAGCTATTTCCCTTATCCATTTTCCCTGCAAATTGCATCTCATTGGCTTGTTTTAATATTTCCTCTTAAATACTTGAAGCAGCAGGGGTAAAATATGCTTTCCTCATCTGATTCTTCTTTCACTTGTCAGCACAGAAAATCCACCAGAATTCATCTAGGTAAATTCTCATTCTGCAGCAGAGTTATATCATCCTTCTGTAGTTAACAAAACCAGTCTTCCCTGTCTTGCTCCAGCATCAGGTTAAAGGAAGCTATTCATTTCTTTACCTTCATCTCAGAAGCTCAAATTCCATCAAACAACATTATAATAACTTCAGTTTCTAAAATATAGGGTAACTAGAATACAAATAATATTATGGAATACTTCTACTACTTCATATTTCCTGATGTGAGTAGATAGCTTTATTTTTACTAAATATTTGTACACACACAAAACTATAAAACAGAAAATAATTTTAAGTTATTTTGATGATCACAGTCTTGTTTCTCTTATTCTTGATATGTATAATTTGGATTTAGGCAAAAAATTACATATTCTGAAGACCATTAAGTGTGGCAGTCTGCAGAGTGAAGACACTGTTCAGTTTGATAGGAAACCTTCACAGATCTGCAGCGTGAGAGACTGTACCTTGAATTAAAAGCACATTTCTCTTCTAGGAACTTTACTAAACACGCTGGACTTTTTAGCTGCAGAGGTCAAATAAAGTTTGATCTGAAATCTCCAGCTGCCTGGAGCTGTTTCTTATTTTCTGACTGAAATAGAGATTTTAAAAAAGTGTACAGGGGAAAAGTGGAGGGAAATTGTTTTATTTAAGAAGAAGACACTGTCTGCAATTAAAGAAGTTTGATTTTGAATGCAGTGAATATTGCCAACTACATGCAGAAGTCATACAGTTGAGACACTAGATCCTGCATTCCTTGAGAGAAAGACACTTTACTGGGAGTCTTAGGCAAGTAAAGAATGCAATTCTGAATCCAAAATTCATATTATTCCAGATGTGGGTGGGGGAAATGCATATTTACTGACTAAACTGAAAAATCGTGATTCTCAGCTGCCTATCTGTTGTTTCTTGCTCTCCTCTCCCCTCTCGCTCTTCTGTCTGTCTCTCCCTTCAGCCACAAGCTTCTTTTCTAGCTCTGGCTTCTTCACATTCCCGAGCTCCAGGTATTGCCCAAACACGCTATGTGTTTGTCACTGCTGTGCAGGCTTTGTGTGTGGCCTTGCATCTTTTTTTCTCTGTTATCTATGGACTTTTTGTGAAGTTAGGATGCCTGAGGAATAGGGGCAGTATCTTTCATACACATTTGCAGATCATGAAGTCAAATTAAAGAAAGCCGAATCATAGCTTCTTATTGCCAGAATGTAGTACAGTCCTTCCTGAAGTTTAGATCATCCCTCTTACCTCCGCACACATTTCTGGTGCATGCCTGACTTTCCTCCTAAGAGCAGCTGAGACATTAGTTCACAAGTGCTACCAGAGCTTCAGCCAGTTGCTCATTTAGCCTCAGATGTGAATGCACCTGGCCCGGGCCCTTTACCAGTCAGTAAAGACAGGGGCTTCTCCAGAGGGAAATTGCAATTCACATAGTAAGTAAGAGTTGTTCTAGAGACGCTCTTCTCTCTACACGGACAACAGAGATGGCCAGGACAACTAGGCTTGTGTCCTGCTTAGGCACATTGGTTAGAAGGCTCAAGTTGGGTGAAATGGTTGCCTGAATTTTATGATCACCTTGTTCAGAATCAGGAAAAAAGATTTGTGCTCTGGCCCGATGTTTCAGGCTCTGGCAAAGCCTCTTGGAGCCAAGACAATTCAATTCAACATCTACTCTCTAACAGGAAACACTGGTGTCAAAACAGCACTTCTCCAATGTTACACTAACCCTCATCCAGTTGGAAGAACCTGATGATGTCTACGGCTAACACTGCAAAGCTCAAGCGCTCAGGAGACTTCACGCAGTGTAGCTTTTGGGACTCTGCCAAGTCAGAGCCTACCTGGGAAGAAATAATTAAGCAGTGTTGTTTTATGTGTCACATGAATTTTGAAATTGATTTACCCCTGGTGTTGCTGGACCTATCTGCACAAAAAATCCCACTCACTGCTTTCAGATCAGCAGTCTCTTAAGACGCCTGTTTATATTTAACCAGAAGTGTAAAACAAAACCCCATGATGTTCAAAATACCTTTTCTACAAGCTATTGAGGGAAACACTAACTTATTGTTTGAAGGAGAAAAGGGTCCCTGACCTAAAAAGAAATGAGAGATCTCTGTTCAAACATTTTAGCTGCCACTCACACCTGGAGCAATGTGATCTGGCATCCAGTTTCTGTCACTGAAATCTCTTACAGTTATTGGATCAGTTTGTATGTATTGCTCTGAGGATATTCGCTATCTCTTTGCTGACAGTGAATTTTCCTGATCCTCTTCTTGAGGCTCAAGGTTTTAATGTATCAAGTCACAAGGGTGAACCGATTTAAAGCTCCCTTATTTACAATCATTATTTTAATTTACATTAAGTGAATGACTTAACTTGTGTCCACATTCTAGTACTACGACAAAGCACGAAAAAGGAAACAAATACAATTAAAAAAAAATACCCAAAACACATTCTGGCTAATGTAGAAAGACACAGGTTTTAATACTCCAGCTTAGCACATTGCTATGTCTTTAGTAGTCGATCTCTTACAGTTCTTCTTCAATCCTGCAAGGCTTTTCCTGAGTCACTTTCACATCACATTCGCTCATACGGTAGCACTAAATATGCTGCAATAACTGAAATGGAGGAAACCATTTACATTTCCACTGGTAAAGCTGACTTTCTAGTCCAGGTTAGAACAGTGTTTTCAGCACCCCTAGTGAAAGGACCAGATCTTGGTCATTTTGCAGGCATCCAGCCTGTCTCCACATGCCAGCATGCACCCATCATTATGTATCTGTAAAAGTGGGCTAACAGCTGTTTAATGCAGTTAGTATAAAGTGGGGAAAGGGTGGGGAAAAGCACCTCCCCAGGGCTCCAGAAATACTGCAGTTCATTTGGTCTTACCACAAGGACTTGTACCCACGTAGGACAGGAAAAAGTCTTATTTTTAATTAGTTTCTGGGTGATTTTCCCTTTAAGAGTAGAATTTGCCAGACTTACTTCTATGTAAGAAAATCTATCTACATCTGAAAAGTCATGAAAGGTGTCTAACACATGTTTTGAAACACTGAAAGGAAGGAGCTCAGACATACGTTAAAATGCACTCTGTCAAGAACTCTACTTTTGGTGGGCAGCCAGAGAATCAATGAATTTTTTTGACACATAATTCATACTCAGTTCAAAATATTTCAGTATCAGGTATACTTGCATTCCGTTTTGACCAAATGGTACAATAACTTCTCATGTAACAGCATTGTGACATGACTGCTCTTTTTCTTTCTAATTTGCACTGGTTCCTAAAAACTTCATCATCATTGTTTTGAGCAAAATGGATAAGTATCAAAATTGATAATAATAGACAAATTGAAAATAGCAGACAAGTAATACTATGGGACATGTAATTGTCTTTCTGCTGTGTCTTGGCACAATGGTATCTACAATCCTAAGAATAGCCTTCCTCACAGCATAGCTAGCTGAGACAGGTAAGCTGCATGGAAACTTTCGAAAAGAGTGAAATCATACCCAGAAAAAGGTTGCTTTATGCTTTTGGGACAGTTAGGGAGGCAATAATATGATCCCTCACTTGAGGGGCATTCAGTGAAAGAAGTCATGCTTTCCTGCAGTGGGATAATATGGCCAGGACCTGTTCCCTTAATTGAAGAGGAGCAGGACCAGCAGAAGAACAAGGGGTAAAAAGAGCAAACTGAATTGCCAAAGGAAATGTTGTGTTGATTTTATCAAATCTATGTGTGGATCTACAGAAAATATTACCAACTATGTACAGTATGTGGAGTGTCCTTCTCTGGAGATATTCAAAACCCACCTGAACGCATTCCTGTGCACACTGCTCTAGGGGCACCTGCTTTAGCAGGGGGTTTGGACTAGATGATCTCCAGAGGTCCCTTCCGACCCCTACCATTCTGTGATTCTGTGACTCTAGAGGCTCATGGGAAGCACCACGGCAGCTGACTTGTCACATCCGTGTCATTAGAATGATAATTAGGGAGATTTCAGAGCAAGCGAGAGTGATTAGATAGAGCTCACTGACTTCCCATGAGAATTGGCAACCTAAGGGGCCTTCGTCCCTTTGATAATAAATCTGTATGTACTTGCTTTTCTAGATGTTACGTCTTACCCATTCAGCTCCAGGCTCAGTCAATACGCTGTTTACATTTGCCATCTAAATTTTTCTAAAATTGCGTGTTCTGCAGTCCAGTTTCTGCCTTACAGATGAAACTGGTTTCACTGAAGTCTCAAACGACCCAAGACTCAGAAACAAAAGACTCCATCATTATTCTTAGTGGCTAGTTGACATCTTCCATATCATATTGTCAGATTTGTATCACTGAAATCTTGTCTCACTTGCATTTTTATGTCAACATCGACTCATGATTCTCCCATTTTTCAGCATTGCCTTTGGAGGATTTGTCTTACTCCTTCACCCTTTTCTGTATACCCTCCACTTCTTACCCTCTTTCATCTAAAGCACATGTTGCCATCTTTATCAGAATTACTCACAGGTCTTTCTCTACCTCATATGTGTTGCCTTCTTTTCAAATTAAGATCTCAGCCTGTCTTTGACTGTCAATCTGCCTGTGGGTGTCTGGCTTTCAGCCCACGTGCAACATTGTTAAACACGGTTCATCCTCTTTCTCTCCATACTCCTTTAGGGGCCACAGCTTCCTGCCTGTCAGTTAGTACCTATGACATAGGCGTTATGATTGTCTCAAACCTCTCAAAGCTTTTCTCTCAATCTGTCATAAGATCTGTTATGCAGAACTCAACTTTTTATCTAAGATAGAGTCTTGTCAATGTATCCTATAATGCTTACTATTGAAATTCTTGCCCAGATCTTCACCTTGCGTCTCAGGTACTGAAACATCCTTTTTTGTGGCCTTGAGAAATACAATTTAATTCCCGTATGCAGTAATTTAGAAAGTCTTTGGAAAGGTAATTTTTCTGGAATTTCAGCTTTGACAATGATGTCACCTATTTTTAAATTCCTTCACAGCTTCTGCATTTTAGCAAACAACTTAATGTGACTTTCTTTACGGTTGATGCCTGCCTTATCTTTTGTTTAATACTGAGAAGCTTGATTTCTTTTTCTGAAAGGATTGTAGCAATTTCTAAACAGGAGCTATCAGCTGTGCCTGCATAGCTCAAGAGAAACACAGTCCAGATCTTAACAACTGGTCATGGGTACTGGAAGCTGCATGGCTGCGTTAGCATGGCTGTGCATCTGGATGAGTATATTGTGCCTCTCAGCCGGGTAAACAGCCCAAAGAAAATATTTCACTAATGAATTTGTTCTGCTTCTGGTGCCATGTTAACTCATTCAGAAGCAGCTCAAATATCTGTGCACGTCATTACGTTAGTACTGTGCAGACACAGAATCCATGTTTCTTCCTATGCTCCCTCTTCTGCTTGAAAAAACTTTGCTGTTAGCACCAGAAAACTACCTTGTTGTTCTCCTTTAAACTGTTATTTGCTATGGTATTGCCAGAAAAAAGAAATCCCAAACAACAACAACAATAATCCTTACAACTGCTGAGCTAGTAATGCACTAAGACAATCTTCTAAGCCGTTTAATGCTTGTCTTATGGCTCCTGTGTATCTATCTCAGATGGAGCTTGCCTGCTTTAAAACTAAAAAAAATCCAAACACCCCAATAACAAAAATCTGTGTAGTGGAAACTAGACAAGAAAACTTCTCGTTTGTGTGATAAGTACCATCAGTTCAAGCCTTGACAAAAGAGCTGATATCCCTTTGTAAACCTTTATTTTAAAATCCAGTTTTAAATAACTAGTACATCAAAAAGAACCCGTAAGAATTCCAGTAAATCGTATGTCATAATAGACATATCTTCCTGCAAATACCTGTTCTCGAATCTTTCAAAGTATTATTACTGGAAAAGTTTACTTTCCTCCGAGTATGTTTCCTAATGTTGATTTCTGAGTGACTCATTGCATCCTATACTGTTGAAAATGATCCAGTTGAATTACATGAGATGACATCTATGTTGATGGAAATCCAGGATGTAAAGCTGTAATGAAATCTGTACCAGAGGGAATTTTCTAAAGAAAGATAAAAAGTCCTTTATATTTTATTTAAATCTGCTTTTCTGAAAGTGATATTTTTATAATCTTGCCCTGATTTTCACCATAAAGAAGGAAATGTGTATATTGCCTCTCTACAGTGAGGACACCAGAATACTTAATTAGTCCTTCGCAGGCGAAATGGGTACATGCTTGCTGTGATCATGCAGGGGAGAGATTTTGTGTGATTCTCCTCTTGCTGGCAAAGGGTGGGAAAGTCCCCCTTCTTCTTGCTAAACAGTTACTATGAGACTACTAACACACTGAAAGGAGACAGTAACTTTTGGAATACCAGGACAATTTCTGCAAAAAATATTGTCCCCTTAGGATCAGAAAAAAACACTGTTGCTGTTGTGTTCCTGCTTTCATCCATAGACTGTACATGCCCAACAATGAGTAAAAGCTGAGCACAAATACATTTAACTGAGTTACCTTATCACAATTTCTTGACTAGATTCAAATATCTGAGTATAAATCAGAAGATAAAATATCTAAATAAGTTGTTTGGAAAATGTAGTTAATGTTTTTTTCCTTACCAAAAGCTATCTTGTGCTAGTTTTTAGTTGCTACTGAGTGTTCACTGTGAGGGTTGTTCTACTTTCCTTACTCAGGGAAAAGGATTTTTTGCCAGAATTAGGACTTGATGAGCAGGTCCTGTACATGATGAACCAGCACGTGGAAGGTCATTAGGAACTGGCAGAACACTGTGCACGGAGGCTGACAATTCTTTTACTCTTTCCTTGTGCATCCTGCCAGCACCTGATTTTTTTCCTTATGTATCTGAAAATCATATTTTTAATACTGCCAAACTGCTTACATTTCTGGTGTTCATATCCCTGTCTGCACTGTTAATGCCAATTTTTGGAAACGGAGTGACAATCTGTATTAATTGACACTGGTTTAAAAAAAAAAAAATCAGGAAGGTTTAAATAGTTGCATAAAATATTTGCCTAAACTATGAAAGTAAATGTAGGCACAGTAGAATTAAAAGTTTTTTGTATCCTAACTAATTTCTGAAAAGATCAGGACAGTTAAGTCTGGAGCAATATTAATTTTATCTTTTGGTCCTTTAATAATTCTTTTTCCATAGTAATGATTGGAATTTGTAATGGCAGGGGAGATTCTACCCACAGATAATATTTCACAGGTTTTACTGCTACCTTAGCAGAGAGTCACAACTGTTGGAGTTTATTCAGAGTGCCAAGATGTTGAATTAATGGGATATTTTACTCGTGATGTCGGTAGGGCCTGGATTCTCGCCCTTGTGCTGTGGCTGCACAAGATGAAATTCTATCCACTCTGCAGTAAAAGACAAACTTTCTAGTATCTTCAGTCAGGACAGAATTTCACACTTCAGGGGTAACTCAAAATTAATTCCCTTTGGTAGCAGAACCAGTTTTAGACTCATCTCCGAGCTCCCTTCCCCACTGCAACTGTGCACATTTGTCCCTGCACCACTACAGTGGAAGAGATGATGTCCTGGTATCTCTGGGACAGAATAACAGAATCAATTTTCCATTGAGGAAAGCTACATTTTTGAGAAGACTGCAGCACCCGATTCGGTGGGAACCAAGCTGATAAGGTGCTTTGGTTTAGCTCGTGGCCAACTGTGGTCTGTGGGTTTCCATGGCGATGAAGGCCTTTAGCAGTTTTGAGTAAGCCAGGTGCTAAAGCTGGGAGGAGCGAAAGCCTGGGCAGCTGACCCCGGCTGGCCGACAGCAGTATGCCATGCCATCAACGTCAAGCTCACTATAAATCAGAAAGTTTGCTGGGGGCAGCCCCCTCCTCCTTCCTCAGTTGTGGCCGTCCCTGGAGGGTCTCGCCTGTCCTTCTGCTCCCGAGGCCTGCCCTCCGCTGTGCTGTGACCGTCACACTGTTGCTGGAGCTGTGGTTCTCACTGGGTTCAACACCCTGCACTCACTGCTGGGGGTGTGCAGCTCGCCATTGCTGCATGGGCTGACTATAACTTTGTGTATTTTGTATTAGTACTGGCATTAATAATGATGTGGTTTTATTATTTTATTAAACCTTTTCCCATTTCAACCCATGAGTCTCCTTTCCTTTTCCTGATTCCTCTTCCCAGGTGACCAGGGGTCACTGGGTGATAGAACATCTGACTAAATGAAGACAGATGAGAATAAGAACATTGGAAAAATTTAGATTAACAAAAATAGATTAATGTAGGGGTTTTTTTTATTTCTGGTCATTTTAGCAAGCTACCTTACCCTAGGGTCCACAGATGGCTCCACACAACAGATACGGATGCAAAGCGCAATGCAGATTTGATCAGATCAGTAGAACACAGCCCATTGACTTGATTTGGCTTGAGCTGGCTTTGCTGCCAAAAGCAGTGCTACATGAATCCACAGCCTTCACATGTAAAATAGCTTGTGCACAATGGGAAAAGGTGCTGTGTTGTTTTCATGATAGATGGAGAAGAAAAAGACGTTGAAATTTCGGGTAAGAAGATGGTGCTTCTTGGGTTTATAATTATTACACTCCTTGACTGTCATGGACAACATACCCAATGACCAAAGAACTGTGGTCAAAAGTACTAAGAATACAAAATCTAAAAAAACATATTGAAAGTGATTTGATAGCCTACTTCCCTAAGGCTCGTGTGACTGTGCTGTCAGCCATTCATTGCCCTTTAGCTTTTAAAGTCAGTGACCAATTTCAGCCGTATATGACAGAGGATAGTGATCTTAAAGACAATTAATGCCTTACAAGCTTTGTAAAAAAACCCACAGTTGGGTAGAAGAGAAAGGAAAATCATTCTTTAGCAGAGGGAAAGGGAGGCTCAGCTCTGTTACTGTCCTTTCTCCAGGTTAGGCACAGTACATGCTCTTTTGTGTAGGGCACGTGCCACAGAAGACAGAGGAGAACCTGAGATTACTGCAGTGGAGGAGGAGATTTCAGGACCAAAAGACACAGATCTTTACCAAACCAGACTGTATTAGCTGTGCTGATCAGCAAAACACTTGTTGTTTCCTCATTAATGGCTACTGAACTTCTCTGACATGAGCGCAGTTGAAAACCCACTAGCTCAGGATTCTCTGACAATGCAAAGAAGCTGATTGATTTTCATTGTGAGGTAAAAATAAAACCATTAAAAAAGAAGTAAAGAAATAACTTCCTAAACAGCTTGAAGGAAACAGGAGAAAAGACCTCCCTTTTTCCTGCTTCTCTCTTTACCGGATACAAGGCTCCCAATATCCTGAAGCATAACACCTATGAACGAGTGGAATCTGATAGCACATTTTTAACTACCCCCTTCATCTGCACTTCTGCAAAACACACAAACAAATTAAGAAGCCTAAAGCTGGGCTTACGCAGGGTAAACCTCAGCGTTCATAGGACTGAATTCACCACACTTCTCCTCTCGGCACTGTTTCTCTTTTCTTCATTCTGACTTTTGAATCTGCCCTGATGCCCTCATCTGACACAGCAACTACATCAGGGAGAGAGAAAACAGGATAGGCTTTCACTTTTGTCTAGCAGTACAAGCTTGCATTCTGTGCTTTGGAGGTTTTCAGAGGCTCTTTATTCCATGTAATGTTCCTGGAGTGGAGAAGCATATCTTTTGTTCTTCCTTATAAAGGGATATTTTTATACACAAAGATATACAGTACACTGAATTACAAGAGTTTTTATGTATTGGATTGTGAGGCTTTAACACAGAAATTCCTGATGATTCTTTAATTCCGCCTTATCCAAGGCATTTAACTTCCAAACCTTTAGAGCATAGATGAATCAAAGCCTCAGAATCCATCCAACACATCAACTAATTGTAGTGACGTCAAAACCAGAATGAGACTCTTAATTTAAACAGATTTCACTCCTAGCCTGCTAAACATGCAGCCCATGTATATGTGCTAAGCTGTATTATCTCGGTATAAATACGTATGTATGACTTTATATACTTGCAAGTAATTAAAATGAGGGAGGACAGACACATCTTCTCTGCAAATAGAAAGAATTCTGTTATGTTTAAGCATATCTTTGTTGTTTTAAATGTAGCTTCCACGTTTTTGCTGCAAAACACTGTATGTCCAAAGTGTCTAAGCCTGTATAGGTCTTCTGATTCCTTTAATATTGTTTCCATATTAGATAGCCAGATGGTGGAGAGTGATAATACTCTGTACTAATCACTTAGGAAGTCTACAGAGTGGTGCTTTGAGATTTAGACTCACAGCTACTGCCATCACTCTCTTGATGGGAAGCCGCAGATACTATTCCAACCAATTGCATCTTTTTAAATATATCAACACCGAACAAACTATCTAAACAGGAAAAAGACTGATAAATACCATTCAGTGCTAATGAACAGAGGGTTTTGTCCAAAGGAAATAATTGCTTTTACAATGATCAGAGATCAACATGACAATATGCAATAGTATTTACACGCTTCTGAAAAAATATTTTTGATTCTTTATAGCCATCACAAATAGGAGAGAGATGTGCATTGCTAAGTTACTTTACAAAGCAAAGAAAAGTCTAAGAAGTAGAATAATTATCTCAATGAGTTCCTTAGTCCTGGATTTTTAATTCCATACTGATGTTCTCTTCTGCCAATTTTAAGATTTTCTCATTCCGACAAATTAATCAGCAGAAACCTTTTTCCTATAGCAATCTCCATTTATATACAAAATATAAATTTATAAAAATATTTTTTTTGTTTGTGTTTATACCTTGAAAGTACTTGGTTTCCTTTATGAACAATGCATTGTTAGTCTGTGGGACACGTTTTATAGGAATGAAATGTCAGATGTGCCCATTCCTAATACCATACATTTTTTCTTATGCTTTATTACTGCTATTTCTGCATAAGAAAGGGAAAATATTTCTCTGTGCATTTTACTTTTGTTGTTAAGCCTTTTATAAAACCCCACAGCTCCACTCGAGGCTGGCAACCAGAGGCTCTGGAAAAAGGGACTAAGGCAGCACTAATCAGCAATCAAATATGATAAGCAAGCAGTCTAAACATGTAAACAAGTTCTGTGCTGAGTGCTTTGTTTTGGTAGCACCGATTGTCATTTCAGTAGAGGAACAAACAATCCACTTCAGCCTATCTATCTGGCTTATTAATTGTAGAACACTTTAAATAGCAAATAGAAAACACAAAATAATGTTATGGAGAAAGGTTTGTAATCCACTTCTCAGAACCAGGCTGCTCTAGCAAGAATTTTCAAACAGCAGCAATGTTTTACTCCATCCTTAGGGTAAAATGAGCATCTTCATTGTCCTAATATTTGTACAGCAGTGTACTAATGTTGCAAAGACGGTGAACTTCATAGAATCTAGCTATTCAGCGTTATCTTTTCAGCACTACTGAAAAAATATTTGCTCAGCATTTCTGAAAATCAGGCTGGTTAACATCTGAGGACAGAAAACTAAAGATATTGTCATTATTTTAAAAATAATAATGATGTATCTTATTAATGCAATGTGTATTTTTCCTCTTATTATGCTTAGTAAAAATAAATTAATGTTTTGAATGCGACTATTAAATTGCTAATTTTAATTAGTTTTTTTCTCCTCTCCTAAATCTCTTACTCTGTATTGTGTAGTGTGTAGCATTGTAGATTCATTAGTTACATTACTATGCAATGTGGTATTTCGCGATGCTGCCCAGTCAGCCTGAAGCCTCCTTTTAACCTTGAATGACTTCATGGAGTTATTCTTAATACATGCTAACATATTAAAAAACAAACACTGGGTCATAAATTGTATAAAACCAGCACTCAGCACATACTCCTGTTAGAACATGCAGTTGTGACATACAGGTGAGAAATAAACAATGCATTAAGGAATGTCTTTAAAATGAGGATGGTGCAGGCACATGGAGAGGAAGAGCATGTAAACAAGTGGTGGAAAAGAACAGATGTGTGCTGTTTAGACACACAGGCAACTCGCCCGAGGGAAGTTTGGATTATTGAGCTAACATGGCAGAGTACGTAGTCTGATCACATATAAATCCTAAGAGGTTTTGTGCATGTTGTGTGAAGAGTGTTCCTGCTATTTCTCTAAAGTATTTGATTTCTTAGAGTATGCCACGGTCATACATATAGCCAATTTACAGTTCAGTTTGCCTAGAAATTCCCTCAGAAATGCTGCTAAGTGCTACGCCTAGTACAAAATTCAACAGAGATGCAAGTTACAGAAACCTCTCCAAGATTGCTTCCGGTCAACAGAAAAAAATGCTTTAATAAGGACAGTAACTTCAATAGATGTTACTGGTTTTGTTTCCACAGATACAGCATCCCCATAATATACCTTTACAACTTTCAGAGAGTAGAGAATACAGCTCAGTGCTTTCATTACTGTTTGCAGGTTGTCCTGGATATACTTTTTGTTTGTGAGGCCAGCTTCCCATGACAGTTGTGCATCATGAAAAAAACAACTGATGGAGTGGGAAGGGGAGAAGAGAGAGACAGGTAACATTTCCAGCTTTGATGGAAATAGTCCAGAGAGTCACAGACCACAAAACTCATCTGACTTAACTATCCTGCCTTCACAGTAGTTACAATCCTAGTAAAAAAATAAAATGGACCAAAGAAGAAACTTACAATTTAATCCACATTAGGAGACAAGAAAGACATAAATTTTTTTGGTTCATTTTTAAGTCTGTTCATAAAAAATGGTACATAAAGTATGCCAAGCCACGAGAGTACCTAGAGGAGAGAATCTATGATATAGAAATAGCAGCAATTTGTCCACAGTGAAATTAGAGTCAAAGCTGAAGATTGTACAGCAATAGTCAGTAGTTCATTGTCAGAAAAATTACTCTTCTGTATGACTCAGGCTTGCACCTTCTCACCAGTGACAGAATCTTCCCTACCCCTTGTCCCTGCCACATTTTATCACTCTTCTGAAGCTTTAACAGAGAGTAGGGATTGAACACAGGGTCTTGCAGCAAGTCAGACAGGGAAAAGAAGAGTGGAAAGAGGCTGCAGATGAGACAGGCGACGCTGAGTGAGGAGCAAGTTTCAAAAGGAGCAGTGTTTCATGCAAGGTGCCCTGGCAGGGCCCTGAAGGCGTGGACGGACATGAGTTTCCCCAGCAACTCCAGATACAGTATTTTCTCCTCTTAATGAAGGAGAACTTAAGAGGATTTGTAATGTAAGGGTTGCGAGGTATGCAGAACTGTTTGCGTGCATCTCCACGTGCTGTTAGCAGACTCTTAGGAAGGCATTTGATTACCCTTTCTCCCTGCACGGTCACCCCCCTACCCTTCCGCAGCATCCCATTACCCCTCTCTGGGTCTTGCACTTCACACTCTACTGCTTGGCTCCAGCTGTTTTTACCGAACAAGAGAAAAGAGTTCAGTGCTGCCATCCTTCCGCAGGCCCTGTGGGTATATTTTTGCATTTGCTATGGCAGCTTCCCATGGCAGCTATGCACAGTGAGACTGCGGAGTGATGGAGTGGAGGAGGGAGGAGAGGGGCTGCCACCACCCTGGATGCCTTGCACGATAAGACCAGAAGAAGCTTGAGGGTACCGTTAAAGGACTCTCCTAATTCTCCTGATCTTGCCTACAGCAAGATGTTGCCCTCTGGCTCACCACGGAAAAGTGGAGGAAAAGAGACAATATGATGGTGATGGGTAGGGAAGAGAGCCAATAAACCATGAGATTAAAGGAACTCAGTGTGTCCTGTAAATTGCTCCTCCTTTTGAATTAGTCAGGACAGCTTTTCAACAGAGCCACACTTGCCAGAGGACTAAGAGGGTGACTGAAGCCTGCAGGAGCAGGGAAGCTAAGACCGTCAGGCTTCGTGTAGGACAGAGGCTTACTGATTTTTGTTGAGAGAGGGAGAATAAGTAATGCCACTAGGCTGGAAGCCAAGCCTCTAGGAAATAATTGCGGCGTAAAGGGGAATCCAGGCAAAGTCCCTGCACACCACTGCCTCCTGACAGATTCGTGAGAAGCTGCTATTGCGTGAAGGAACGGCTGGATGTGCCAAGAGATACTCAACCTCCCTTTGCAAGGTTGTGAAAAACTGTTTGTCTTTCAGGTAAGCGTGCAGTATGCCATATAAAACTCTGCCATAAAGTAAGCATAACATCATTTATACATCTTTTTTAATACCTACTTTTTACACCTGTACTAAACAAGGTTGACAGTACGTGAGATTACAGACCAATGCTTGCCATGAGTTAAATTGCATAGCGTCTGCAAACAGTGCATAAATACGCTATATGATACAGTGGAACGTCACTAATCCACAATAACACAGGGAAGCCCAAGTGCAGATTAGTGGGGTTTGTGGATTACGGACTGGGAGGGCATTCGAGGGGAAGTCAGACATGTCTCACTCCAGACTCCCCTTCCCTCCCAGTAGTGCGGTGAGTCAGTGGAAGGAGCTGCGAGGACACCGCTGTTCTGCTGGGCTCCAAAGGACATTACAAGCAACGTTGATGCTGCTGTCACTTCTTATTCAAAAGCTGTAGTAGGCTTACTCCGAACAGAGAATCGCACTCCTGGTCTCCCTCAAATCGGTTTAAACACTTTGCACACACCTGTTGGGCAGACACATTAAATCACTTTAAAGTGAGGTTGCTTCGTGCATATGGAATTGGCAAGAAACTGTAACCTGCTCTGAGCACAGCTTGCGTGGATATGCATGGGTGTGTGTGCAACTCAGACCTTGAATGCAAAACCTAGTTTCTGAGACTTTCTGGGCAAAACAGTAGTGATGTAAACAAATATGTTGTGTTACTATTAGTCTTTGATTTTATATATATATAAGTGCTATTTCCACTCACTCAAGGGACCACAACGCTGCCTAATTCACATTAATCTAAAATTGCATATGGGATATCCATGTTTCTCACTAGTGATACAACCAGTCACATATATTTTTAACAGTGAAGGATGCTTTTACTTGTATAAAACTGAAATACTGCTAAATGTCATATGGATAATAATCAAAGTTAGTATCATGGTAAAATGTCAGTATAGTAACCATTTTGAGTAAACATTTTATAAATACATGCAATATTACAGAATTTGAAATTATTTATTGGTATTCCTTACTATATTCATTGTAATTTCTTGCTTTCAAGGAATGACACGAATAATCCATACTGAAAAAAAGAAGAGTGTGAAGCTTTTGGCTTTCGGTCAGGCAAATTTTAAATTATCTGAAAATCAGGATATTCATTGTTTTTGATACAAGACATCACAGATGTCCTGGTAAGGTCATGGCTATACATGGTACTCTTTTTTTATGCTAAAAAATGACCTGAGGCAAACACTTGGGATGGATAGATGATTTTAAAGAGATTAGCTCTTCATGACGCACATTTTCCCCTCAGCACTCTGTAGGTTCAAACAATGAGTCTGTGCATTTTGACTTTATTGACCTTTGTGAATACAGTACTTGAAAACTGGTAAGAGATTTCTTTGAAAATCAATGCCAATTGTGAAGCTGTTCGATAGCCACTGTTTTTTCTTGAGTGTGATTAATTAAAAAAAATCATATAAGTGAAATCGTAAACTCTAATTGATTAAAAACGAAGTATTATTTCCATTCTTCCTGGGAAAAGCAAAATGTAAAGGAGATGGATGTTTTATCTGGATCTCTCTCAGATATATCTATACTAATCTAATTCATCACAGCCCAAGAAAACTTCCAATAGTAAATCCTGATCTTCCATTAAGAAAAGAAAACACTGCGTGGAAGTTTAATGTTATGGACAAATGCCCATGTGATAGTAGAAAACAACTAGCAAGCTAATTTGCTTCTTCAACTTATTTTGGTCTAAGCTCCCAAAAGACATAAAGTTCATTCACAGTGCTGGGCCATATTTAAGTGTAAAACATACAGGATAAAATTCAGGTCCCCCTGCTGTCAAGAGACGTTCCTTTTTAGTGATCTGGTGAAGCCAGGATTTGACCTTTGTTTCTCTTACCACCATTAAAGTCTTACATGGAATAGTGAGAATTAGAGACATTCACATAAGTAACAGCTTTTCTTTAAAATATATTTTTCTGACAGCAGCACACATGGCCGTTCCTCAAGGAATTTCCTGTTAAGGTATCTAAGCCTAACTGGCTGCATGAGAGATCTCTCGTGGGCAAAACTAGTTTCTAGCTCTGCAAACAGACTGAAAATATGAACTATGTACCTAAAGGTCTGCGGGACTGAGGCCTTAGCAACCTTGGGCCAATCAATACAAACGTTAAAACCCAGTTATAAGGTAACTTGCCAATAGCCAGGTTCCCCGAATCAGCCGTGGTTGTAATACAGATGGGGCCCCCGCGAGCTGTTCGAAGAAAACATTGCAAAAGCTGCTTGCCATTTAATGATTGCCTTAACACCATTATCTGCCACCTAATCGATGCTGTGTTTGACAACTTTGCAAATCAGATTAGCTTTCCGCCTGTGAGAGTAGCGTGGATAGGAATGGAAAATTGCGTGGGCCCCAATTTATGGCAGATGAATAACAGTCAAAGGTATAAACCAGAAAATCACTGATATTGCAGATTGATTGTAATGACTAAAACCCAGAATATATTAAAATCACCCCTGTGATTTTATTCACAACTTGCATCCCATGGCTCCAGTGCTGCTCACATACAGCAAGGGGAAGTTCCCACCCAATGACATCATAGTTTGTCTTTGGCTGCAGCCAGCTACATATTTTTAAAGAGGTCCTGTTTGTTCCATAACTGAACTCTTCACCTTTTGATTATATGTTTTGTTGGGGGG
>VZSC01017620.1:245382-272163 GCA_013398225.1 Steatornis caripensis | reverse complement strand
CGGCGCCGGAGAGGCCCGGCTGAGGAGGAGGCGGAGGCGGGGCGCGGGGGCGGGCGGGGCGCCGATTGGCCGGGGGGCGGGGCCGGCGGGGGTTTCTCCCGGGCTGGGCTGACGGCTGCCGTTGGGGAACTTCAATTTCGTGCGGGAGCGTGAGCGGCGGTGGCAGGTACTGGTGGGGAGCGGGTCCCTGGGTAGGGAGCGCGGCCCGGAGCGGGGCCTCCCGCCCGCGGTGGGGAGCGGGTGGTGGCGGGGAGGAGGGCGCCGGGCAGTCGCAGCGCTGCGGGGCGGGGGCGGTTGTGCGCCTAGGGGCCGCTTTGCCCCGGATCCGTCGGCGTTTTCCCCCGCTCCGCGCTCGCCGCCGCGGGATGTGGAGGCCGCGGGCGGGGCTGGGCTGGGCGCTCGTCCTACGGGCAGAGCTGCCCCCTTCCTCCCGGCCCCGGGCGGCTGCTGGGCGGGCGGGAGGTCGGGGGCTGTCAGAGCCGGGGCCGGCCGTGGGAGGAGCGGGGACGGCAGGGGGCGGCAGCAGCGCCGAGGAAGTGTCGGGTCGGAGCGCCGTCCGCGGAGGCAGAGAGCCCTCCCTGCCGCAGCCCCTCCGCGCGGTGGGGCCTTTTCCCTTCTCCTCGGGCGGGCAAGGGTCTCAGAGGGGGCGAACTCCTGCCTCCCTCCTTTCCCCGGAGGTTTGGGCGCTGGTTCCAGCGAGGCGAGCCGTGCGGAGCCGCTCCTCGCCGCTCGTTTCAAATCTCCCTCGCGGGGCTGCCGCTGCGCGCAGCGCCCGCAGCCTCCGGCCGCCCCGCCGGGGGTCGGCACGTCGGGGGGCCCCGCCGGGGCTCAGCTGCTCCCCCGGTGGTGGCCGCCCCCGCCTCTGCTGCGCTTTTGGGGCTCCCCCTTCCTGGTCTGAGGCTGCGGGGCGGGAAGGAGAAGGGTATTTCCCCCAAAATACTTGTCCCGGTTTCTGTGGGTTTGTCTCCCGCGCCCCTCGTGTGAATACTGCGCGAGGAAAGGAGATTTAAAAAAAATTTGTTCCTCCTAGAGCACCGCTCCTCATTCTGATAGCTTCATCTGTTTGCATCTTGGGCTGTTTCTTTTTCAGCTCTAAGTGAGCAACTGCGGAGAAATGAGCTAAATAGGACCCTGTACTGAAGCTGTTTATCAATAATTAGGGGATGACATTGAGAAGGACTGTGCATTCCTAATTTCCTTTCTCCTCAGGATTAGAATAAAAATCAGTGTATGATCCTATTGTATGTTCTTTATCTGCTATTTAAAAAAAAAAGTCTACCTTTCGAGATGTGATGACCTGGCCTGGCGTGAACATTATGCACTGAGATATTTAAAAAAATAAAATAAAAAATATTAAAAATATAAAGATGTTATTTATAAATTTAACTCCAAAGTTCTTTTCCTATTATTGTTCTTTTGCAAGGTTTTGATTAACACTACTGTGAAGTCTGAATACTCTCAGTAGAGCTGTTAACACTGTGGTAACATTTTTAGTGCAGCGTTTTTCCACAGGTGAAGATCCCACTGGGTTGAAGTTAATCTCTTTTGACGTTAATAGTATTGTGCGTGCATGTGTATGGCTAGAATGGACTTAAAGGAGGTTACTGTATGAATGATCATGTATGTATGAATGATCGCTGACTGACATAATGAGAGGTGGTTTCAGGGTTTGTCATCGTAATGGTTATGATTTCCAGAAACAGCTTCTGAGATAAATCACTGCCAGGGAGCAAGCAATAACCAGCTAGGGAATAAACTTGGGTTAAGGTGCTTTGATACCAGTAACAACGCGCAAACATTTCAATTAGGACGTTTTTTCTTCTTGTAAAACTATCTAAGACCCATCTTTAATTAAAAACTTGTAATTTATGGCTTTTTCATTGACATATAATGCTTTGCTTAGCTTTACTGCCTCATTTTCCTGTCTGCTAGCATGGATGCTTCCAGAGTGTTAGCGAAATGGAATAAGCATGTAGTTCTGCAAAACTTAGCCTTCAGCAAATTCTCGTAAACTTGCATATTTCCAGATCTGGAGAGTTTGAAATGACAAAGTAATTCTTTAACAGCAACTATCTAAAAAAAAAAAGCCGCACTTTGATGTGATATTTTCAAGTTTCAAACAGCAGATAAATTCAGTCCCTAAGCTATGGAGCCCAGCGGTTATAGAACAGAACCAGTTGAGAACCAGTTTCATGGTGTCCTCGGTTACACAGGAACAGCCCTGAAAGGGTGTTGAGCTGAAGCATTCTGCTTCAGCTGCTACTCTCCTCACTTCCAACAAGTTTCCATTTCTGCTTGCCATGCTGTTTTCTATCTGGAGTTATGATGGGAAGTTGAGCTGCTTTCTCGTGCTTAAATTGCAGCGTTCTGCTGAGTTTGATTCCCTTTGGGCTTAGAATAAGACCTTCCCTTCCACGGTTCCAGAGGTTATGGATCTGAAAGTTTATCAACTGTTTGTACCTGTGGCAGATGAGCTTGTGTTCTAACAATGTCATTTAGAATGGTCTAGCCAAGACTTTAAGAAATGTACATACTCTGTGTGTGCACATGTCGAAAATGGAGAAGAGGAAGAGTTCAAACTTCTTAAAAGTCAGGGCCACACGGAATACACTTCCAGGCTTCATTCCTTTGGATCCTTTTGTTCCAATTCTAATTAGATAAGTCTGCAGCAATCGCAGTCAATTCATAAGAAATTTCTAAATTTATTACTGCTTCTTGATACGATTTTAAAAGTAGGAGCAACTGAAGGCAGCTCTCTGAAGCCAGTCTGACCCCTTGGTGTCTGTTAACTGGGTTTCAGTGACAACATCTTGGACTGAATAGCTCTCATTTAGAGAGGGTAGCTTGAAGAAGAATTGTATTACTTGTTGTATTCAATATGATCTGAATCGCTTAGTGAGTGTTGATATAGGCAAAATATGCATTTTTCATGTGGCCAACTCCCAAGTCATACATTTAAGGATGAGGAATGTGGGTGATAGGTGGAGAATGGGAATGTGTCCTGTGAAGTACAGACATTTAAAGGTGATATTGTGGGTTGTCATTAATAATAATTCGAACATAAGTTCTCTTTAAGTTGTTATTAAAGAAAAAATCAAACTAGATGTATAAACAACATGTAAAATATATTACAAGGTAATAAAATCTTTCTCTAATTGGTGCTTATGGGATTCCATTTTGAATTCTGTGTTCACTTTCGGCATTAAACTTTAGGAAGTTGATAATAATAACCTGAAAGAATTTGAAAGTTACAAGAACTGGGAAGCGTGTTTCAGTACAAAAGATTGATCTATTTAAGGATTAAAAAGGGAGGGAACAAAGTAAAAAGGTGATAGATGCACCTGTATTGTGGACGAGAGCAGATAATAGAGGCTATGAAAGGATTCAGTGGTAGGCAAAGGATCTGAATGGTTTACGTTTTTAATAGTTATGTCTGTAGCGTACAGCATTAATTATTGAAAGAGGACAAGTTTTCTACATTTTAGTTTACCATGTGTACATTTCAGTAGGGTAAAAATGGTTTTACCAAAGGTTGTAGTGTATACTGTATTTGCCATTAGATGTCTTTAAAGCAAGACTGAATGCTTTCCTGAGAAAGATTTACTAGCTCAGATGGTGGTTTCATTCTGGAACTGATCTTAACTAACCCAAGAAAAGAAGTGTTGGAAAAGTGTTCAGAATGGCTGGACACAAGAAAAGGGGTGGGAGCAAGAAAAGGGGATGTGGGAGTGTGTGGTTGTGTTATAGCCTGGGTTATACAAGAAGTCAAACTGCATCATAAGGGGTTATTTCTGGGCTTCTAAATTGAAAGAAAAGACTCTTCTTGACTTTAAAATGAACTTCTATGTTTTAAAAAGAAGTAAAATCAAAGTGCCAGTTAAGTGATTGTGTATTTTTTCCCTTCCTATTAGGAAGGGTGTTCATGTTTAAAAAAGATATTTCTCATTTAAGCACAGTTCAGTTTCACTTATCTGATTTTCTAATTCACTCGTCAAGATAATTTTTGGTGTAATTTGACTCCAAATTTAAATCTCTTATAGGTAAAGAAGATACTGGGCTGTTATCCAGTTGTCATAGTTGATTGCATTCTACTAATCTTCAAGACTTATATTGGATTCAAAGGTAATTTGTGACTTATTTTTTTCTAATATCAGAAAATTCACAGTAGGAAATTACTAAATAGGCAAAGTTCTGTGTTCTGTTCTAACTTCACAAATATTTTTGCTATTGATGTGATAAATTTACATAGTTTGTCAGTTTTGTAATATTATACAGGAAAGAACGTATTAATAATACAGTAAATGTATTGACCTTTAGCAAATCTTAAGTTCTGAAGAAGTTTGTGATGTAAAACTACCTTCACAGAAGATTTTGTTAGTGACTGACTTCCTCCGTAGACTTCACCTTGTCTTTGAGTGCTTTGTAAAGATTTACAGATTAAGGGAAGGCCATATCAACAGAATATTGATTAATTACTATTGGGTAATCCAAAAATAGCCATTCTGTTTGGCTAGTGAAATGAGAAAAGTATGTTGTGTGTATGGTATGACATTATGAACTTGGATGTAATGGAAGTAGGACAGCTCAGCAAGAATATGTGCTTGTTTATTTTAACAGACTTGGGGGGGGAAAAAGTTTCTTTTGTGTTGCGGTAGTGTCTGATGTTTTAGTGGCACTCTGCAAAGACTACCTTACAGCAACTCTGCAAGTGCTGCTACCTGCCCAGCAAGCTGTATAGGCATTGCTGACAGTAATGCTGAATAGCACTCTCTTAATTTCATTTTACAGCTTGTAGCTTGGTTTTTCTCCATTTTATATTCTTTCACATATTTCCTTACATCTGACATACTACCTTGAAAATAGAAACAATCAAAAGAAATTATGGACTTGATATGTAAAACTTCAAAACCCAACAAAACACAACTCAAATCCTGTTTCCCTTCTCAATTCTCTTCACCCTCTTGCCTTCTACATTCCTGTACCCTGGGTTTTTAACTAGTTCTGGAGGAAAGCTGGGGCTCTATCTTCTATCATTCTTATAAAACTAGAGGACTCAATTATAGGTAAAGTTTGAGGTTTCATAAAGGAGAATTTCAGATGCCTACCTTTTGCTCTGTGCATTACAACTTCATTTGATAATGGCAAGATGTTTTGTGACTGGACTCAAGTATGAGATGCTTCGAAGGCCTGAATTCTGTTAAGTGTGCCTCTTGTATAAAAACTGATTGGCTGTCTCTGAATATTCCCAGAAGCAGGTAGTAGTGTTTTGTTGGGTTTTTTTGTTTGGTTGTTGGTTTTTTTTTTCTAATGCAGATAAGGTACTACCGCTGTTCATCTATGTAGCGCTTTTATTAATAGTAGCTTCTCTCTTCAGAGACCTTGTTGTGAAGGAGCATTGCAGGAGGATCCCATCTTTAAAACCAGAGGCTTCTTTGTCAGTGTCTAGGGGGTTAACTGAGTGGTTTACTTGATATTTTGTTTACTATGGTGCTTATATTTGTCTGTGTCTTGGTTTGTCCTCCCTGAATTCTTTCTGAAGGGGGTTATATGGCCTGTCTTTTAACTTACTTACCTTGCTCTTACTAAGTGATGCAGCCCGTGTGCTCTGTGGGGTCATTTTTAGAAGACTTTGGCATTGACTCGTAAAATAGGGTTAGCTAAGGACAGTTTAAAGGGAACTATGGATTGCCTTGGTGCTCTGGGTTTGAATCTTCCCTTTTGCTTCTGACATTGTGTATGTGGTTTTCTGTTTTCTAAGCAGTAGTTCTGGAGAAATGTTCTGTAGGAAAAGATGTTCAGTTACCAGAAAATAAAAATAGACTCTAAAAAAGAAGTGTGGACTCTCTGAAACATGAGTTTCATCCTAAATTGCTTGCACTGATGACAAAGCAGAGTTTAACCAAATATTTATTGTTGAATTGACTCTGTAATTAGTAGTGTTGTACAGCTAAATGTAACACCAGATTTTACTGTAAATTACTGCTATCCCATTACCGTGGCTTGAGAAGTATAGACTATTACTGTGGTATTCTTTTTAGTGGCCTGGATAAGAATTTGACTACCATGTTTTAAGAACATAGTTTTTGTATTTTTAATAACATTCTTCAGTATGTATTTAGAATGCATGATGTGATCTCTTACCACAACGGAAAATTAGAACAGCTTTTTCTAATTTGAAATACTCAATTATCCCGTATATGGGACTTAAAATATATTTTCTTATTGCAAACTTTTGAATTGGTAATAGGCAGACCTTGAATTCTGATTGACTCAGCATGTATCCTACTCCTTCTGAAAATCAAACTGGAATTAAAATCTGATGATAAAAATAGACACTTGGGTTTCACATTTCTTGAAACATTTTTATTGCTTCAAGTTACTCACAAAAGCAAGCATTTACTAATCAAATATTTTAGAATATACTGAGTATATCCTGCAAACTCCTTTGAGTCTGAACATTTCAATTTTGGATCTGAAAGTTCTTGTTCCATTTCCAAATACAGTGTTTTGTACTCTGTAGAAACTATTTGTGAACGAGCTATTTGCTGTTTCCTCAGTTGAAAGAAGCTGTTTTATCCCCTGTTTGGCTTCCTTCTTTTGAAGCTGTACTTAAAAGCTGTACTTAAAGAATACTGTAACTGCTGTTGTTCCATCATCAATCAGTTAAAGAAATGTGGCAAAATGGTAAGCCTGTATATCATTGATCTTCTCCCAGACGTCCGGATCCTTATTCTTGTATGGCTTTTGTGGTACTTTTCCTGGTAGGATGTTGCATTATTGAACCATGAATCTGAAGCAAATCCAATGTCTGGAGGAAAAGAGGAGGGTGGGAAAACCCACAACCAAAACCGAAAGAATGTTGTAGCATAATCTTCATACTTAAGTCCATGTTTGGTTTTAAGGCTGCTTTGTCCCCTCTGTAGTCAACACTTTTGTATTGCAGTAGTCTTTGACAAGAGGTTAACTGTGTAATGGTCAGAGGTAGCTGCTTGGATCAAGACTGGGATTGCTACATATCAGTGCTACTACTCCTTTACAAGCCCCAATTGCAAGTGGTTTTAGTATTGAACCTGTTCTGGACCTCTAATTATCTCATGTTGATTAACTTAAGCTGTTTTGATATTTGGGCTCACTTTCACAGTGCTTTCTCTACTCTTTGTGTGCCTGAGGATGTGTCTTATAGAAAGCAATTAATGTTTAATGAGGTCTGTGCACTTCGAGATTTATTTTTTTTCCTCCCTCCTCCCCTTGAGTATGATATTTGCTTACAACATGAGACTCTTGTAACTTTTTCTGAATACATTGAAATATTTTCATTCAGAAGGGTAATACACATTTCTGAAGACTGAAATCCATATTCTCAGTCTCTATCTCTTAATTCCAATCAGTATGAAAGATGAAACACATAGCATATTAAAACATTACATTTTTTTTTGTCACAGTTGAATCTAGTCTGTGTCATTTCAGAAAGTAAGGATGCTGTTTAAGTTCCATGGGATAACTGCAGAATAGAATAATGACTTAGTAACAGACATCGAATACTTGGGGCTTCGGAAAAAAAGTTTACACTGCTACCAGCACATTGTTTTTACTGTAGCAGAAATGAAACTATATATAAGTGAATCCTGGAATACTTCAGTCCTATGCTGTAGGTGAGAAAATGCTTAGAGAAAAGGTGTCTTCTCCATAAAAATGCTCTGTAAAATTACTTAAGTTGCCAGGGAGATCTGTGTTTAAAGGCCTCATCCAAACACAAAATGAAATCTTACTACAAAACACAGTAGTGAATGACAGTG
The DNA here is from genome assembly GCA_013398225.1 of Steatornis caripensis. Taxonomy (NCBI): domain Eukaryota; kingdom Metazoa; phylum Chordata; class Aves; order Caprimulgiformes; family Steatornithidae; genus Steatornis; species Steatornis caripensis. Next base: position 264,367 of record VZSC01017620.1, on the reverse strand, counting down.
TTCTGACTTGGGGAGAGTGCCAGTGTGATATATTCAAATAATCTAGTTTTAATAAATCATATATAACAACTTTAACTAGGTATTCCTGCTTTTTGAAGACCTGAAGGGGTTAAAAATAGAAACTTCTTAACCAGTGCCTCTCTGTACCCACCCAAGCATGTTTGTTTTAGCAAATTCAGTATAAGATCCATAACCCTATATTTCACTTTCATCCTTAGACCATTATAAGCTCAATAATCCTGGCAGAATATTTGCAGTTTTAACTAGAGACCAGGTATTAAATGTGAGACAGATCCTTCTGGAGGAAAAGTTGTGCAATTTTAGCTCTGATGTGAAATGATGATGCTAGAAGCTGCATTATTTCTTGTCTCCATTGTGTATTACGGACTTCTGTTTCTTGTATTTCAGAAGCATATGAAACTTTATAAAAACACACATACGTTAGCTGAAGTATATTTTACTGTGCTGGCTTATTTCAAAGCCTTCACCTTGAGGAATCATGAGATTTGAAGTACTGGGCTAAGAATGAAAAGCATTTCTCTTACTGCCTGCAAATAGGTTTTTAAAAGCCAATGTGAAAAACACAAAGCATGCTTCTGATATGTTGGAGCAGATTCGCTTCAGCCATTTTTTTTCTTTTATAAAAATGCAACTCCTGCATTTTTCATACCTTTTGTTCAGTTTTCCATGATTTTTAGTATGTATTTTTCTCCAGTCTCTTAACTTGCATTCCAAGGCAACACCTACTATGAATATGATTGGTTTACCATAAAATTCCCCAGCTGTTGGTGCTGTTTTAGAGTAGGTCATATTCCTTAGATAAAGGGCGAGACATATACCTATAACGTAGCAGTGTTAAAACTTTGGAATGGGACCAGATGAGAACAGTTTTTATTGGATGAACTGTTCGGTCACTGTCATGAGCCGTAATCTTCTGGCTTGAAACATCTTGTATCCATAAGCTGTTGAATGATGTGGGAAGATTAGTTTGCCTGGTGAAGTGTTGGGTTTTTGTTTTATTTTTTTTAAAAGAAAAAACAAGAAATCTACTATGTTGTGGTTTAGATGTTAAGCTTATTGAAGTTAAAATCAACCCACTGCTTTCTTTTACTGCTGAATGATCTTTGCTTGCTTGCAAAGGATATTCGCCAGAAGTCCATGGATCCTTTCTGTTCAAAAGCTCACCAGGATGTTCTTATTTTACTAATTTTAAAAACAAGTCTGTTTTGCTTTGACTTTTTTTGTTTAAATGTTTTAAGACTCCATTTAAGTAGTTACATTAAAGAGATTTTTCTGCAAGTGTTATTTTCGAATTCTGAGTGGGTTTTTATGTTGTATTGTTCCCAAGGTTAACAACCTCATATGATACTGGCTAGAAGGATCAGTATAGAAGCAGTTAAATTAACGGCACAAGACACAACAATTTTCAATTTTGTGAATGTTTTCAAACCTTTGGTTATATCAAGAAGATAAAAGCGCAGGCATTTCTTTTGGAAGAATACAGTTTTCCTCTGGCTGGTTCTTTTAGGTTTTTGGTTGTGTGGTTGGTTTTTTTTTTTTTTAATTCCTGACTGAAGATTTCAGATAACTCGGGCAGTATGTCCATAGGTGGCTTTTGGTAAACCAATCACTTAGTTATGGTAGCAACTCAAAGGAAAATAAAGTTCGTATTCTCAGAGATCCTATTCAATGTAACTTTATTCTTTGCTTTAAAAATGAACCAAATAAAACCAAAACTAGCTTTATCCAAGGATATGGGTAGGTTAGCGTAGTAGAATTAAATGATGGTCAGAGCTGTTCCTGGTTATAGGTTTCTAGGAGATACTGTTCTTGTGGAAAGCTCTTAGATTTTGAGGTAAGTGTCCGGAAGTTGTTGGTGATTCAGAAATTGTAGAAAGGAAAAAGTGTCATATAGGTGTAGGGCGAACAACTTTTCCGCAGTTCAGAGTGAACAGGAACCTAACAAAAATAAGGTATTGTACTTCTGTTGTATTGTCTGTTTCATGGATCGTTATTAGGAGAGATGGTTAACTGATACTTTTATTTAAGAACTTAAAGGTAGGCTCATTGACATGAAAATGGTGTTGATAAAAACTTCTTATAGAAGATACAGGAAATTTTATGAAGTTTTGTTGTTTTGTGTTTTTTGCATCACATGTTCATGTTGGAGGTGAATTCTTTGCTCTGTCCATACTCCTTCAATATTGGACTGTGCTTTTGATCAACTACTACTTCAGAGCTGAAATTGCTGTATTTTCAGCAATGATAAAAATCTAAGCCTGGATTTTTTTTTTGTTAGAATTTGTACTATGTAGTATATGAAGAAGTTATCCTAGTTCTTGTAATAGGGGAAATGCTTTAAGTTCTAAGCATGAGGAGCCTAGTGCAAGACAGTATTATAAAATACATTGATGTAGTCATGGGATTTTTTTGGTTGCTTCTAACCTTAGTAAAGACATATGCCTTTTTTTTATTAGGAATTAATTGTATTTTCCTTGAGGAGTATTATAGAATCATAGAATATCAGGTTGGAAGGCACCTCAAAGATCATCTGGTCCAACCTTTCTTGGCAAAAGCACGGTCTAGACAAGATGGCCCAGCACCCTGTTCAGCTGAATCTTAAAAGTGCCCAGTGTTGGGGAATCCACCACTTCCCTGGGGAGATCATTACAATGGCTGATTGTTCTCATCGTGAAAATTTTCTTCTTGTGTCCAATTGGAATCTCCCCGGGAGTAACTTGTACCTGTTAGCCCTAGTCTTTTCCATGTGACTCCTTGTTAAAAGGGAGTCTCCATCTTCCTTGTAGCCACTCTTTAAATACTGGAACATAGCAGTAAGGTCTGCCCTTAGCCTTCTTTCCTCAAGGTTGAACAAACCCAGTTCTTTCAGCCGTTCCTCACATGGCAGGCTTCCCAGTCCTTTGATCATCTTTGTGGCCCTTCTCTGGACCCTCTCCAGCCTGTCCACATCTTTTTTGTATAGTGGGGACCAAAACTGAACACAATGTTCCAGGTGTGTCCTGACAAGCGCTGAGTAGAGTGGGATAATGACTTCCTTATCTCTGCTGGTGATGCCCTTGTTGAGGCAACCCAGCATCCTGTTGGCTTTCTTCGCTGCTGCAGCACATTGTTCACTCATGCTGAGCCTGTGGTCCACCAGGACCCTCGCGTCCCTTTCCACAGAGCTGCTCTCCAGCTAGGTAGATCCTAGCCTGGCCTTTTTCTTTTGGTCTACTTTCTATTTGTTACTGGATGATGTTCTCTATTAAATTTGAATTAATTTTAAATTAAATTTTGCAGTTTTGCCTCTTTGAGGTAACTTTTTAGTGGAAAAGGTTGTTTTTTTAATTTTAGTAAAGTTAGGTGATTTTTTTAATATGCTGACTTGAAACTTAGTAGTGCAGCAGGCACTTAGAGCTTCTTTTAGAAGAATATCCTGCTTTATCAACTCTTTCGAATTGCACTGTGTTAAGTAGTACTTACGTGTTGCCCGTGGTTTCTGCAGCTTGTCAAATCTTGCTTATTCTTCCCTCACTCTCTTTTTTAGCGTAAAATGGAATAAAGACAATCCCTCATTTTTGGGTAACATAGTGTGGGTTTGGGGTTTTTGGTCCCCACCCCCCCGCCATGGGTATGAGGTTTTTCATTTCTCTTAGAGAAGAGCAGCGTCTGCTGACTAGCTCCAGGTTCTGTCTCTCACCAATATGTTGGAGCCAGTGGCTTACCTCTTAAGTCTATTTCTGCCGTGTGTGTGCAGAGAATCTGTGCGACAGCGCTCTGTTGTAATGACATTGGTCTGCTGTCAGATGACACTTTAGTTCTTGAAAGTATCTTATACTGATTAGAGGAAGAGGGCTCCTATATACTTGTGCATTGCAATTGTGTTTCATGGCAAATGAGACTTGGATTAGTCTAGTTTTGTTACACAAATTCAAAAATGCATGATTTTGTGCAACTAAATCTTTTTTTTTTCCTGTATATGCTCAGGTATGGTATTGTTCTCTGATAGTTCAAGAATGTAACTGATACTTGAATAATTGTGTGGAAATTCTCATATTGAAGTTTCTTTGTATTGTAGAGGCTTGAGTAACTTTCTCATGTGGCAGAACAATGTTAGGTTTCTATACAGATATAAAGTTGGAAAGTTTTGCAATGTGTATTTTTTTATAAAATGAAAGAGAAATAAAATCATAAAATAGCAACTTTGACATCTGTCAAAACAAAGCTTTATGAGTATTAAATATTGTTATTAGAACAGCAAAATTCTGCTATAATGGGAATTCCACCTGTACCGTTTTTCTAGTTGTTTGCTATTGTTAGGGTATTAGCAGTTATCTTTTATTTGTAGAAGACGAACCATGTTTTTCAATCGGATTTTTGCAAGGTTAAAGTTATAATTATTTCTACTTTACAGTAGCATAAAGTAAAATTATAGAAATTTGGGGTTTTTGTACATTTTTACAGAACATTATTAGTCTGAAATGGTATGTGAACTATGATGGCATGGAGGGAAAATGCACCACTGTGTAGGAGTGAATTGGAGCTGGAGACACTGGAGACATTTTTGTCTATGATTCATTATTTCTTTGTCTGCTTTGGTGAGCTTAGAGAGCAGAATGTGACATTCGTACCTTTGATCATATGCATCTTGTATGTGCAAACGTTTGAACAGCAAATTTGGCCACTAACTGGAGTGTAATTTTTTTCTTCAAAACCAAATTTGAGCTTATTGAAGTAGTGATATCAGTGGGCAACTCCGTATCCATGGATCATTCAAGGACAGTACTTTTGAACTATTGCTCCTATCACGGGACCTTTAAGACAAGAGCGTAGTTACAAAGATGCCTTTAAAATAGGTGGCTGAGTATCTGTAGTCTGTATGGAGGTTACATCAAGCAAATGAAGTTGGGCTTTCATTTATAGCATTAGATGTACTGTTTTGAGCATGATTTCTTTTCCCTCCCCTCCACTTCAGTTTATCCTCTAAAGGCACGGTTTGCCCATATTTTCTCTCCCCTTCATCCTTTCAGCTCCAAGCCCTTTGTAACCTTTTCCTCCCCACTTCGTTTTCTTCTGTTCTCTTGTCTTTTTTGTTCTCCCCTTGAATTAACTCTAAAGTAAACACTACTGTTGTTTACAAAGTCCTGTACTACTGAAGAATTGAAGATGGCTTTTGCTCTACTAGTCATTGCTAAAGAAACATTTGTAATGAGTCAAGAGTGGTCTGAGGGCGAATGTGTCAGAGGTATGCAAAACTTTTTGTCTCTGCTGTGAGTAGTAAAACGTTACCTGATTCACAGCTGGGATTTTTAAATGCTACAGTACTTAAGTATGAAAGGCTTCTTGTTGCTTTCTATGAAGGTGATCACATTCTGGGCTTCAGCTGAAATTGAAGCAGCCACCTCCGAATTCTTTGTTTAAAAACAGTCAACATAATCTAATGTAGGCCTCACATCAACATGATTACAATATGAAGACTCTTCTCTTGCAACATCAAACTAAGCTGAATATACTCCCATGCAGTGCTTATAACCTTTTGTTTTGAAAACAGTTGATGCTTCTTTCACTCTACTAGACTAAGGGAGAAGCCTTGTTATCTTTTGAGGTGTGTCTTCCTTTGCATGAAAAACCTTTCCATTTCCTGACCTGTCTCTAGGCTTGAAAAGCACTGCCATAGGCTACAGTTACTTTTCAAGAGCATGCAGTTATTCACATGACAAAACTGTCTTTGATGCTGATACATTGAAGGGCTAAAATATTCTGCAAGAGTTTTGTCAGCAATTGAGTGCTTTTCACCCAAGAGAGCATGTGTACTATAATCAGTTTTCTGATTTGATCTGCGGATTTGGTTGTAGTTACTTTTTTGAATCATTTGTGTGTTTTGTTATGTTGCTGCTATTCTTCAAAGCACCGTTGCAAATTTTAGTGTAGAAGTTTAGAGGAACCAAGCAGAAAGATCAAACTTTTCTTTAAATTTTTAGGTTGCTGCTGCACGGGGAGAAGGGATAGGAAAAGAAACGTCACTAATGCCTGTGGAGAGCATAGGTACAAGCACCTGGGCTTTGACTTCCACTACCTTTCCATTTCTGATTGCTGTGCTAAAGAGAGCATAACTTTTGGGGTGAGAAGTGAGATAAAATGAGGAATCTGAAGTTGCAGGATTTTTTTTTTTCTGTTTTGTGTTTGTTTGGGGTTTTTTCGTTCCGAAGTCACCTATGTTGGTTTTTTTTTCCTTCTTCAGCCCTCCCTCTTAGGAGAAGGTGTACTTGTTCTTCCTCATGAGTAAATGCTACTAGTCTTTTTCTTCTACAGCTGCTGGGCTATGTGGCTGTTTGTCTACGATCATAGTGCAAATGGTCATATTCAAAGGTCTGACTAGCAGGTAGTTCTTGAATAGCATAAAGGAGAAAAAGTGAGAACTAGAGATTTGCAGTCTGATGTGATGCAATGACTCTGCATTTTTGTGGTTTTGTGCTCACAAGACATTTGAGTCAGCATAGCAATGTACGATCAGTAAGACACTGCTTTGTTTCCTGGGTATGGCTTTATTTCCTCTTATGTAGGGAATTTTGACTTAAATGTTTAACTCTGTCTATAAATATTTCTAAAACATTTTCAATGACTGTTGTTGCTGTTTCTTAAATTTAAAGAATGTATAAGAAATACGGGAGTATTAATTAGCAGTACTAATCTCTTCTTCTGCTTATGGTAGACTGCCATTTTCTACAGTAATATATTTTTAAACTGTGTGACTTCTCAGTTAAAAGAGTTCTTGCATTAAAAAGGTTAGTTATAGTGACTTTCTAAAATCACTACCAGCAGTTTGCACAAGAGAGTGTATTGAAATATAGCAGTTGATAGGCAGGCAGAAAATAAATTTTTGGGGGGATTTATTGTAGCGAAAATTATGATTCTTTTACCCCAAAATGCAAAGATCGATGCATTAAGAGATTTCTGAATGTTTTCTAATGATTTTTTTTGTGGTCTTATGACTATTATATCTGCTTTGTTCTCTAGGTTACATAACCATTAGGAGACTAGACTGTTATTAAATATGAGGTATCTCCTGACCTTTCAGAAAAGGTTGAGATGCCATTATGAGAGTTCTAAATCAGATCTGCTGAGTTCTTGTAATAAGATGCCAAAGACCCTTCACTTCTATCTCTTCCTCATAGAGTGTCAAGAGAAATGTAACTTTACTTACACTTTTGTTTTCTCTTCTTCTAAGTCAAGAAACTTAATTAAGCAGCTTAAGCTCTATGCAGGCTGCAAATGAACTTCTCTGATCTATTTTATGACAGATACCTCTAACATAGCCTACTGAACTTGGTATGTTCTTCAGAAGAAAAATATATGGAAGTTGGTATAGTCAGCCCTCTGGGTGAGACCAAAGTGCGTTATATGTTGTCTATATGTGAAGATGTGTCTGTGTCTAAACTATCAATGCAGCTTTGAAACTGTCTGTTAGTGCTTAGATCGGAAGTAGATGGGCTACCCAGCTGTGAGTAAAGGCAGCCTTTTGATTCAGGACATGATGCTTCTGTTTCCATACACAGTGGTTGTGCTCTCTGCTTCCAGTCTAAGAGGTCACCATGCCCAGTAAAGTGAACTGAAACAAATTCTGTGCTCTTGTGACAGGGGTACAGAAATGATACCATGAGTTATTTGTAGTCTGAGGAATTGCTGCTGCCAAAATTCCAGGATGACTGTCTAAAGTTTCATTTTTCTCAGATTTGTCAGCTGCAACAGTTGAGGTACTTTGATTATCAATGTGAACTAACTCAGTTTGAACACTTGCAGAACCATCATGAATATTTGACCAAAATTATCAAACTAGCAATTCAGGAGACAGAATTTTTTTTTTTTAATCTACATCATCCTCTCTACATTATCAGTTCAAATACCTGCAGCAGACAGAGCTTTGCAGCCCTCTCTTCATGGTTTTATGGTCACGTAACTGTCCATGTGTTTCTGAGTGCAGATTCTTTGGGTTAAAGACACAAATTAGTTTGCATTCTGAGTGTAAGGGTAGTGGATGGGGAAGGAAGGGAAACTCTACTCTTTTTGGTTTTTTTTCTCTGCTTCCCTTGGAGAACATGATTAGTCATTTTATTTGTGCCAGGAGTTATAGAATCATTGAGGTTGGAAGGGATCTGTGGAGATCGCCCAGTCCAACACCATCACCTGCTCAATGCAGGGTCACAGAACCTTGTCCAGTCAGGTTTGAATGTATCTGAGGATGGAGACTCCACAACTTCTTTGGTTAACTTTTTCCAGTGTTTGATGGCCTCCAAAATAAAAAAGATATATTCCCCCCCTCCCCGCCACATACCCCCTTATGTTTAAGTGGGATTTCCTGTATTTTGATTTGTCCCTATTAGCGTATATCCTTTCACTGGGTACCACTGTGTAGAGCTTGGCTCGATCTTCCTGATTAGCCCCATCAGGTATTTATACACTATGATAACATGCCCTGACCCCAGGCTTTCTCTTTCCAGGGCTAAAGAATCCCAGCTTTCTCAGCCTTTTCTCATATGGTAGATGTTGCAAGCCTTTAACCGTATTTGGTGGACTTGCTCCAGTAAGTCCTCAAGTTTCTGGTACTGGGGAGCCTAAAACTGGATGAACCTGCAAACTATAATATGCATCAAGAATGTTATGCCAGAAAATAATCTACTGTGAACCTACAGGCATCTGTTAGGTATAGGAGAGGGTCCGACTTGTTTGTCTTGTAATGCTCTGTCATGTATGGTCTGTGTATGTTTTGCCTGTGATTACCTTGGTGCTCCTTGTAAGGCCAAAGAGTTCATATTTGGTCCTAAAGACCAGATTCCAGGCTTGTATCTGGTATTTCCGATAGTAGTAATAGGGTAGGAGAGGATTAGTCAAAAGAGGATCAATACAGAGAATGGGTTTCACTTTTAATAACGTATGTGTTTGTGTATGTATATATATATGTATATATTTACACATAAAAAGTTTTCCTAACTCATGATTTATAAACTAATGGTTAAAAAGTTACATGATATAGCTTCTAAAGTGAAGGCAAGAGATTTCTTCTGTTTTGTTTCACTTTGATCATTATTTCTTTGTACAGATATGTCTTGAAGAGATGTCAGATGGGGCTTCAACTTTGTGTGTGAGGCACAGTTGTTAGACTTAGGGCAATCAGGGAAATGATGTGACTGGGAGCCAGAAGGTAGTGTTTCCAATTTCAGTTGAGAATTCTGATATACTTTAGCAGGTTTTTTCCCTTCTGAAATCTTTTGCCTGCTTTTGCTTCAAGAATTAATACTTCTGGTAAAACTGAGTATTTGTAAACTGCCTTTTGCTGTTAGGCAGATCTTGCTGCTATACAGACTCACTCTGTGTGGTGTTGACTTTTGTTCCAAAAAAACATGTTAATTGTTTTGCTATATCCTCTGTAAGGTTTTAAGTTCACTCAGCTGAATATATCTTATTTAACAACTGAAATCTCTTGACAGCTTGTCATGAGTAAAAGGTCTTATTTCCTCCTTTTTTGCAAATAGGAAAAGATGTTAACTAGCAGAAGGATGTTGCAAGTTAGGGGGAAATACAGTCATGATCATTACCTTAATAACACTTAAGTCATTTGCTGGGCATCTTTCAGTACATGGACTATTCTGTTAGATCTAAATGACAACTCATTCTTCTTTGGATGCCTTATTATGAAAGTAAGACTTTTCTTAAATGCGTCAAGATTATTTTTAACACTGTGTTTTAACATAGTTGTTAGTATCTCCTTCGCATGTGTTCTTCAACAAGATCTTTTGAATTTATTGTTAGTTACCCGTAGTTTTTCCTTAATTAGGGCTCTTGAAATTCTAGCCTTGGTTTATCTAGTATTTTACTAGTATCACTCATACAACATTATACTAAATTAATTACTAGAACATTGCCATGCTGTAGTAATGAGACAAACTGTGAGTGCCTCAGCACTGTAATGCTGTCTGTTACTTGATTCTCCGACCCATGTATTTTGCTTTTCTACTTACTATCTTTCTGTTGCCTTTTTAAGCATCAGAAGCTATCCATCAAGCTGTATGTATCCTGTTATTTAATTAAAATCTCTAGCATGGAAAGTTTGTAGCAAACTTCCCCTCTCCTGAAGATTTTAACCAAGGGCATGCCATGACTCAAGTGTAAAACCCATAGTCCCTCACAGGTATTCCTTCACTGTTTCAGACCAGTAGAGAACCTACTAATCAACCATACAGTAGAGTGGGCTAGGCAACAACTGGCGCCATATTCACCAAATAAATCTAACCCTCCAACATGTTTTGAAGTGTTTCGTGAGTAACAAGGGACAGAGATTCTGTGTTAGATCCAAAAACTTGTCCTGGTGGTTGTCATCTTAGTTGTTAAGAAAATACAGAATATGATTGATCAAATGAAACTGAGTATTCCAGGCAGACAATTAAGTGAGCTTCTTTTAAACGTGAATGCTGTGCCATTTCTTTTTCTCTGACCTTAAGCACGTGGGAAAGAAGATAGTTTCCAAGCAAAGGGAAAAGGAAATTGTCTCATATTTATTAAATCCTTTTCCTATCAGGAAGTATGCATCAGGATTATATGCTTGGCAAGCAAGAGTACATATTTTGGCACATAGTTCTCTCTTTGTAACTTTTAATAGCTTGCCAGCATTGCAGGCAACACTAGCAGCAGTCTGTGTCCCAGACAGTTTTGATTATAAATCCCAGTGCCTGCAGCGAGGGAGAAAGTGCCATGGGGATGGGTCTCCTTGGCTCCTTTTACCTTCCTAGTACACTGGCGCAAGAGAGGATAAGGAATAGATGGAGAAGCCAAGAAGATGGTCATGGTGCTAGTAACCCGCTTTGCATCCCAGTTAAGTATCCTGTGAATACTGCCTAATTTGAGGTCATTCCAGGCTTGTTGCAATGGAACCAGTGGTCTGCAATCTAATTGCATCTGAAAGATCTTCTATAAACCATTGTTTGAGTGCACCAGCCCCCAGAATTACAAATGGCATTGCCCACATAGACATTCCAGAAATTTTGTACACAGTCTTTTCTTATCACATGCAAAGGTGATCATTATTTTCAAGTTTTATGAAAGTTTATATGGCTAAATCTTTTGTAAAGTTCCTCTGAGGCCAAACATAGTGTTATGAACTTTAGTCCTCAGTCAGTGATCATCTCTGTATTGATAACTGTGCCATTTGATGTACAGTGGCTTCCCAATTTGCACAAGAACAGGAGCAAAAAGAGTTGAGCATAGTTATGTTTTCCGTTAAGACTCTGACAGTGATGACCATGCTGTTACAATAGTTTATATATTTTAAAGGAAGCAAAACTTCTGAAGTGTGAAGAGGGGCAAATTAAGAGAGTAGAAAGACTAGATGTCTGGCATACTTCAGTTTTCAAGAAGAGTTCAGTACAACTTTTATGTATTTTTTTTTTTAGAAACTCCAAATTGTTAATATAGATGTGTTTAATAAGGCTTAGTAAGGTAGGTAAAATGCTGCGTTAACACAATTTGAGTGTTTTATTTAAACTTGTTCTTCCAAATAATAGAACACAGTTCTGAATTTTTATGGGAACATTCCATCTACAAATACATTTTATCTTCATTCTGTGAAATGAATGTGAAGAGTACCAAATCATGGAATCACATATGTCTTTCCAACTTATGTCCTCAAGAAGAATTTATTGTATTTAAAACTTGCTTTAAAATGTGTAAAGCTTACATCTTAAAATCTAGCATATTCCCTTTAATATTAAAGTTAACTCTTCGAGGGACTGGAGATAGATGTGTACGGAATATTTTGAATAACTAACTTGACTGTAAACTGCCCTTATGGAGCAGTTAAATACATCTTCCGGTTTTGGTTAAAATTAGGTGATTTTTTTTTTTTTATTCTGTCTTTTTTAGGAATGATTTTTAAAGCCCGTTTGTTTTCTGAAATACTAAGGAGGTATTTAGGTTTTGAATAGCATCTTAACATAAAATAGAAACGTATCTGCTGGCATGCTTTTTAACATCATATAAGCTATGTATTGTGGTATATTTTTGTGGCATGTAAATTCCCTATCTACATATTTGGTTGGTTGTCTGACAACAACAAACTGTTGGTGTTCATAGTTCAATTTTATCACGTATCTGTTAGTCTGTAGTTTGATCTTAAATGTAGCTTTTTAAGGCTGCAACAAGGAAAGCTGAAGATATGAAGAGTAGCAACTTTGGTTACTGCACATCTAGAAACTCTCCACAATTCGAAGGAACTGGATTAACACAACAATGTATTTGTTTTTCTTCAAGGGAGAAATGAAGTGCTGCCAATAGAAGGACTGATGAAATAACTGTAGAGTCTTCCATAGTTTCAGTTATCTACCACATGCAGAGTGGTAGATACCTTATTATCAATGCCTTATTAGAATCAAGCTATTGAACATGACTTAGTCACAAAGGTAAAGGGGGGTTATCTAGTGTGAAGTCTGAAAATTGAGTTCATAACGTCACTAATATGTCTGTGATGCTTCCTGAAGTTATTCATAAGACTAGATTTCTCTATACAGAGATTCAAAAAGTGCATTCCCAAAGCCAGTGCCACAGCTTGTAAGGCTTGATCTGTATCTCTAGATATCTGTCTTGAGTCAAGGATCCTGAATCTCATTTTTGAGGACTGGATATTTCACAAGAGATTGTAGCTGTAGAAAAGACAAAAAAATACATTACTATTACTACTTGCCTTAACCATATCGTACAGTTCATTTGTGAAGTTGATATTAATTAGCAGAAAAGGATTATTGTTGATTTTGCAGATTAAGTCTCTATTGTCTTTATAGCAATAGTCTCTATTGTCTTTATAGCATAAAAAAAACAGAAAGGTTTGATTACTTGTTATAATTCCTTTGGCAGCAGTTTTCATTTAGGAAACTTCTGCCACTGTACACACTTTCCCTGTATCCTGACTTTCCTTTACAATGTTAAGAGACTGCTGCTTCAACTTTCTCCATGTGTCCTATGAAGATAGAGATATTTTCCCTTGTTTATTTTAGTTAGCTGTTTAGGTGGCTTCTCCCTAAACCAGGTATGTGAAATAGTTCATTTTGGACATCAGCTGGGGAGATGCATCTTAAACCAAAATCACAGTCAGTTAATAGTAGCCTTATTACATGGTTCCTAACAGCCTTCTTCCAGGTATGGAACTGGTGTTCATTCAATTTGTTAAATTTTAACTTGGTTAGGAATGGGCACGCTTGATGCAATGATAAGTTGAATGAAAGACCATTTTCAGTTAGAGGTATCAGATGGTGCAGGATTTAACTGGATAGATATCATAGTTTAAAAAATGGGGCTATTTTTCCTACCAGTACAATTATATACCTGTTTAGTATTCCTGAATGAAAGTAACAATGCTTCTTACTTTAATAAGACCCCAAAATAACTCTGAAAATACTATTGAAAATACTTTGTGCCTATGGCATAATTCTGACTAAACTGCAAAGCTCTTAATGCCTGACAGATTTTTGCAGAATAGTGGAAAATAGTTTTTAAACACTAAAGAATGAGCCTATGACTGAGAAATGCTGGCACATTACAGATACTGCAGATACAAAGAGTAGTATTGAAGGGAAAATGCAGATGTCATACAATAGTTCTTAAAATTTACATGGCCTGAGTCTGTGTAAAATGGAGGTAGCTGATGGCAGCAGTTCAATTAAATGTAGGTGTAAACGGAGGGACAGCTGTAAAGGAATGAAGAATTTATAGCATAGCTTTGTAGAGTAATTGCAAGCTTAACACAGAAGAATGTTTCCTGAGGCGCTTCAGGAGGTTCCAGTGAAATAATTCACTGTAATAATTTAGCTGTAGCTGGGAACAAACTAATTTCTCTTTGTTTTGTTTCAGTAGTAGTGTTAGCCTGTTTTCTTCATCTACCTACCCTCACGCCCCCAAAAAAAATGAAGTTGAACTTAAATGCTTAGTTTAAATTAAACCCCTGTGACAGCTGATAGGAACGATTACACAAAACTTTGCCAAACAGCTGGGTTTTTTTAACCAAAAGTTAATGTTGTGGGCAAAGTAATAGTTTTAATGTTTTAGGAAGGAGAAGATATAGACCAAGACTGCCTTTGTTATATGCTTTACTTAACTGTCTTTTTGTCACAGAATTGATATGTAGGGTGGGGGGCTGATAAGGGCAGCAAAACCTCAGATGAAAACAGAAGAATGAGATTCTCAGGGTGGAGTTTCTGTGCTTTGGCACAAAATCTGCTTGAATGGCTCAGGGTGCTGACACTGAGCAAGGTCTGCAGCCCCCTTCTCTGCCTGTCCATCTTGTTCCATCCTGTACTGGCATTTATTAGCTCTCTGAGAGGCACAGGCAAGCTAGAGTGAAGGTTGAGTCTTGCAGTATCCTTACCTCTGTTTCTGTTCTCCTGGTTGAAACCAGACAGATTTCTGGGAAGCTGTCAAAGGTCAGAAATTCAGACAGAGGAACCAGGAGCACAGTATGAGGGCAGCTGGAACGGAATCACTGTGCAGTCAGACTAGGGAGGTCACTGGGGCTCCTAAACTATGGGAGGAAGGATGGCAGTGGGAGCTAGTGCTTCTGCTGCAACAAAACTGAGTTGGACTGGAAAAAGTTAGTCTTGTCAGTACTGCTGAGAAGCCTTGCATTTGCGCTGCTCTGTCCCTAAACTTCCAAATTAATTAAATGGTTAATGGTCTTACTTAGTCATGTGACTGGTCCGTTTTAACAGAATAGACAAATCTTGAAAAACTAAATATCAGCTGTGTTTAAAAGTGTCTTTGTAATTAGCTTTTGAAAAGGCGTTCATAGTGAGTATCATGCATCTTCTTATCATTTCACTTTTCTTAAAAATGTTTCCTTTTAATTCTTTGGCGTATCAAGATGCTAGAAATAGGCGAAAAGGTTGAAGGAATCTTTAAAAGCTTTAGTGTTTCAATAATGCGTACAAAACTTAAAGCTAAGGTAATTTGAGAAATGTGATGCTTGACCTATGATACTTCTCTAGCTTGCTCTTGGAATCAGGTGAACTAGCCAAACCAGTAAATCCACTGTGTAGAAAACAGTGGAAAAAGACCTCCTTCAACAAATCCTTTATAAATCAAATAAATATGTTAACTAACATGAAAGGCTGTAGTTTCTTTTAAAAAGTCAACACAGAATAACTAGTTTAATACTGGAATAAAGCTGGTTGTGTCATGACGACAGAAAACTTTTTACTACTAAAAATTTCACTTGTCAAATTTGCTTCTTCCTAATATTTCTGGAGGTACTAAATGTTCACCTTTAAAACAGTTTTCTATTTGTTCTATAGTACAGCCATTTGAAGAGAATTTATCATTAGTGTTTGCTGTGCCTGACGTATTACTTGGATGTCAGACTTGAGGTTGCCCTGACAGTGAGTTCTGAAATGATCAAGTGTGATTTGATCACAGACCACTGTGACTTCTAATGCATGTAATGCCACAGAAAGATATTTCTCAGTTTCAGCAATACAGTATACATCAAACTGGAACTGATTACAGACTTGCACTATATTCCAAAGGCAGCCTGAGGTTAGACATATTGAAAAGTCAGTCACTGCAAAGTAAGGTGCTATGTGTTCCAGGATAAAATAAGTTTTCCTTGAAAATTTTATTTCTATGGAATAATTTTCTCATTGTTCTATGGAGTTTGATGCAAGCGGTTGCATTGTGTCAGTCTACTAGAATTTTGACAAGTAGATTAGGAGAATCTATCTTATTTTTGATATGGGTCTAGTCACTTTCTTCTTTTTTGCCTTATAGTAAGTATTCCTTTATTTTGAAAATTTCAGAAATACCCATCATTTTAAATAGACATTGAAACAGATCTGGTTTAGCAGTCAGTAGGAAACTGAATTGTTCGTAGTTGTCTAAGGCCATCCTAAAATAGCACTGCTGTTGAAGCCACAGTAAACTTCTGTGCCATGTGAGTTCACACAAAAATTTTTGTCTGGCTGAGAATTCAGGAGTCGTACATCCTTTCTCAGCAGAAAGAAGCATCAGCAGTAGTTAATGAGTGCTGAGTGCAGTGGATCCACATGGACCCACTGCACCATTGCTGAGTCTCAGGATGATGCTGTGATGTCCCTATGACTAGTGCAGATTCAGGTGACCATGTCTGCCCCCTAATATTTGAGAATTAACTCAGAAGGGGAGCCACTTCTAGGGTACCAGAAGCTACATTTGGTGAGTTGTGGACTGGCTGGGACTGTGTCGTTGCTCAAGGGGTAAAGTGGAGTTAATTATATAAGGCTTTTATAAGTCTTACATATGTTTGTCTTATGCTTAAGTCTACAGAGACATTTCTGAAAAACAACATTGCAGTTCAGATTTAATTCTGAAACTCAAGACTTCTGTAGAAGTGACAACTGGCAGTTTCTGGGATTTTATAATTAAACTATATCAAATACCTGTGTAGTGTGTGTATATAGTGACATATACAGTCTGGCTGCCATCGGTGCTTTCTGATAGCAAAGAACTTGTAGATCAGGGAGGTAGCAAGGGCACAAAGTTAAAAAGTTAACAACCAACCAACCAAACCCCACCTTTTTTGAAGAGAAGCCTGATAGCCTAATTTTGTGGATGAGATTGCTGGGGTGGATTTTTTTGTTGCTTTGTCTCGTTCAGAATTTACATCTATTAATTGACAAGTGGCAGAATTACATTTTCGATGCATGAGTCCCAAATGTGAATGTTTCTGAATTAGATTCTAACCGTGGTCAAGACGATGTATTTACTAGTGTTTGCTTATTGCGGTGCAGTGTGTCTGACCTAATTGGGTAGTAAATTCCAGCTTTTGTTCTCAGCCTTTTTCTGAGTGCTCAGCAGACTTTAAAACTGAACACTGCATGAAAAATTTCTTCTCATCCACTGCTTTGGAAAATTCAACAATAGTAACCTTTGGAGCCTGAAAATGTTTCCTGGAAAATATTGGCTTGAATTAAAGTTACTTCAGTTTCTGCAGGTAGTTGTGGTGCTGCTCTACTGCTTTACAGTTTTGACATCTAAAAGTGGAATGGTATGGTGATTTGTAGCTTAGTGAGAGAGTAAGCAGGAGTTGTGCTGTATTAGTCTTTTTTTACTTAAAGATATAAATAACTCAGAGTATAACTTTTAGTTAACTGGAAAAAGTTGTATTTCATGATACCAAACACTTCTAGAGGTTAAATTAAAATCTTTAAATGGGGGAATAGGCATGATGCTCTTCATACCAGTTTTGATGTGTATATATACTTGCTTAGACATCTGTGATACACTGTGGATTTCTTCTGGAAGTCACTTATTAACTTTCATTGTGAAAGCAGTTGCATTCAAAGCAGTTTTTTTTTTGTAGCAGCTAAAAGTTCGCTTCAAGACAAGAAATACCTAAGCATCTGCCTAGTACATTGGCTCTATTAATTAGCTGGAGTGCATTGTAGTAAATGATCGAGTGTCCTTGTGGAGGATTAATTACACTCTGACTCATAGTCAAATCTTACTGCAATAAACAAGAAACTTCCTCTGATTTGTCTGGGAATCTTTTCTGGCAAACTTAAAGAAATATCTAACCTCTGTAACATTGCATTGCTGTTTTGGTCAGGTACATTGTGGAACGCAGCATAAGACAAACCAGAGAGTGTACCAAATTGTCAGCATCTGCAGGACTTCTGCAGTTTTTCTCCAGATAAATGTGTGGGGCTTTGGCAGGACGAACAGTGATGTCTGCCATGTCTCCCACGTAGGTTACCCCGTAGCATCATACTGCTGCCAAAAGGATGGGTGGGTGAGGCTTCTGTAGTTTGCCAAAGACCTTCAATGGCAGAGTGCTCACAGCAGTGCTTCTTCAGTTGGATTTCTTTTTAAGCTTGGTGGTAGACCCATTACTAGATTTATCTGCATATCCTGACTGAAAATGTTAACACTGGAAATTTGGGTGCTTTTTTTAGCACTATGTTTTTAATTATATCCTCTTTTTAAAATGGAAGAGATGATGGAACTTTGAGGAGCAGGGTATTGTGCAGGTATTCTGCATATGGCATACAAAAAGGCTGGATTCAATGAGCTACTCTATGTGAATTTTTTTTTTCAACCATTCTATTTCAACAATTATCAGTTGAAAAATCTTACAAAGCTTTAGGATTTAGAGTAACATGAATGATTTTCTGACCTATCTTTATTATAATAGAAATTTGTATGATTTCTCATGTTGGAGGATATTTCCTGAGGAATTCTTTGCTGATTGAGAGATAAGACTACTGTTTACATACGTGTGTGCAAACATTTAAAAAAATGTGTGCATGCATATGTTTCTTGTCTGTAGCTTCTGTGGAAGTCTTCAGTCCTTTAGTAACTACTAATACATAAGGGAGGCTCTTGGATTAGCAATGTCTGGATTTCTTAGCACTATCTCATGGCTATTAGTGATATGACTTGCATGGCTATTAACCTGACTGTGTGAGTAGGGCTTGTTAAATGTGTGCAGGTGTATTGGTCTGGCTGCTATTTTGCAACTCCTGATTGTTGCGCAGCCTGATAGCTCCCAAGCCTTAGTGTACCTTCTGCAGCTCCAAACCATTACTACACTTCCAATGGCAGCTATGCTTTTGGTCTCTCAGCATGGACAACTATGCTACTTGTATCGGATGTCCTGTGAGCTACTATGATGATAATAAGCTGATGTTTTCTTCCATGAGCCCCTGATTTGAATGAGATATTACTGTAACTTAATATTAAAATTGGAAGTTGTAATTAGCCTACTGTTTGTGTGAGTGTGTGTTGAAGTAAACACTAGGACTTTAGCTTGAAGGCTTTCCTTTTTCTCCTGTAAAAACTGTATGAAAGACCAAGAGACTTCTAGATTTAGCCTATGGATAATGAGAGGAAAGCAACTTGTTGGTTCACAAACTTTCCAGCAGCTTGGTAATGGATCTCTCGTGGCTGATACACGTGACTATATTGCTCATAAATT
>VZSC01017620.1:196919-245212 GCA_013398225.1 Steatornis caripensis | reverse complement strand
GACCATGCTTGAGTGCACCAATGATAAAATAAATGAGTGGATTATTTTTCACAATGGGCTGTTATGACTGACAGTGATTAAATTGTGAGAGATTGCAGAACACATTCTTTGAGCGGCTACAAAGAGAGTTGTCTGTTCAAAGCAGCAGAGAAAGTACATTGCGTTTCTGTGTTCCTGTTCTGAAAGAGTAAAGTGGTGAATAAAGGAGATGCTGAGCGCTATGACAGCAATGTAAGTTGACAAAGTCCTAGTTTCAGTTTTGGTGAGTGTTAGGATGTTTGAATTGTTAGCTATTAAAGACTTGGAATAGGTCCCCTGCGAATTGAAAGGAAACATCACCTGTTTCAAGACCTTTGCAAGTGCCACTGAAAGGTTGCTTTGATTTGTTCATCTTACTACTTTTAAGGGAAAGCGGCCCCAAAATCTCATTCATTTGTTGCATGAAAAAACTCTTAACTTATATTTAATATAGTTAGTCCAGAAATTTATACCCAATCATTTTTATATCAGAATTTCTCAATTAAACTCAATTACAATTTCTGTCCACTGTAGTGCTACTGTGTAGTTCAGGTTTCCTCATCCAGTGATAGGGGAACTCTGAAAACTGTTGTAGCTTTTTCATTACACAAAAGAAATGGACGTAACTTCTGTATTTATAGCATACTTTTCTTACTTTTATGGTAATATCACTTTTATTCAGAAGTAATGTGATACAGAATATTCTGTAAGTCAAACATATTTAGAGACATCATTAAGAATTAACATTAATCACCTTAAACTTCTTGAGCTATTTTGATTTTTTTTTTTGTCTTTGCACAAATAGAATTTGTATTTTATTTTGGATACTACAATATATGATCTGCTAATTAATACTGGTTGTTGTGGTGACTAGTGGAAAAATAACATGACAGTTACGATTCATCCTTTATTTATAAGTTTTTATTCTCTCGTCCCATGAAACATATGGAAACAGGGCAAATTGAGTTCTGCACAAAGTACGAAAATATGGTAGTCTGTTAGTACTGAGTATTGCATGAGCTAGGGAGTTGCCACATCAGTTGGTTGATATGGCATACCTAGAGTAATATTACTGGCACAGATATGACTTTGTCTTCTCAGTAAGCACTGGTAAATCCTTTCTTTTACTACCAGGTCTATTTTTTTAACCTAGAAGATGGGGAGAAACAGAACAGTGTTGTGTGCATTTCTGTGCAAAAATGATGCAGGTATTGACTAAAACATGAAAAGGACTCTTCACGGGGAATCAGTTTTCCAGTTTATTTTCTGTCAGTGATTTGGCACATGTTATGCACAGCTCACTTTCTAACAGGTCTTAATTGGCTATTTTGTAGATGCTGTTTAAGTGTCAGGCTTAGTGTGCTTAGTGAACGTCATACATTACTTTTTTCATGTACTGGCTCTTGTGCAGACTGACACAAGATGTCCCTCCTAAAGTGACTGTTCCAATTTACGGGTATATATTCAGTTCAGACTTAGCCAAATGACATGAGTCATGAAAGTACTCGATACAAAACAAGAGTGCTGGTTGCTGCTTGGGGTGAGCCTGCGAGGCCTGGCGCAGCACTCTGCATGCTGCCTTGCTCTTTGTCAGCTTCCATCCTCTCCTGGCACCTGACCTGCAGCAAGAATGATGATGCAAGAGGTGGGCTATGCTGTCCAGCACCTTGCATTTTCCCTTTGTCACGTTCCTTGGAAGTAGTCTGTGTGTGGCGCTCCAGCAAAGAGCTGGAGCAGAGCTCTGCTGTGCGGAGAGGGGCTGCCAGCCTGGTGGAGGGTTGTGTTGGAGTCAGCATCTCAAGGTACTGAGGTGATGTGAATGGAGGAAGGGAGTATACTAAGGAGAAAGGAACACTCACTTTAACTTTTTTTGCCTAAAATGTTTAATGTTATTCACAGATCTAGTGGTTTCAAAATATATTTTGATACAACTGTTGGGAAAAATTTAAGTTGTATTGCACACTGCTAGTAGACAGAGACAAATCAGTGTGTCTGCACTGTGTAGAGCACAAGAACAACTAGGTTGTTGATTATTTTAGCTGTAACTATTTGATCTGCAAAAAAACCCAAGAAATCTTAAGGCATAGTGAGAGGTTGAGAAAACACCAGCTTAAAGTAAAGGTTTGTTGGTGTTCAGTCTTAAGTTCATCCTGTAGTTAGGCAGCTCCAATAGAAAGGGAGTCACTTGTTTGTGAAGTCTTCTGGCAAGATGGAACTACCTTACCCATTTGCTCGTGGACAAAATTGTTCCTCATTTATGCTATTCAGCTGCAGAATTTGTATGAAAACTTTCCTTAGAGGGTTCATTATCCTGAAGTAGCAAAACACATTGGATTTTCATATGAGATTTGCATGAAGGGCGGTACCTGGGAAAGAAGACTTAAATGACACACTTTCAGAATGGAGAATCTGGTTCAGTAATGGTCTGGTCCTTGTTTTTTCTTTCACATTTTGCCCACTAAGAAAACATACGTGATTTCAAGTGTGAAAAGAAATCCCTGTATTTAAGGAAAAATCTGTGGTGCTGCTCAATTTGTTAAACTTAGATAAGATATGAATAGGATAATGCATATTAGAGCCTTGTTCTGTTTGGGTTCGAACAATATGGAAATTTGATAATGTATTCTGTAGGGATCAGAACTCATTGTATCTTTCCTGGCATATGTAACTTCTTACTGGTGATACCTAGGTTAAAGCTAGGGAGGGTGTGTTATCCATATAGTAGTTATGCTGCTTGTTCATACTGGAAACAAATCTGTTGGCTCACTAAGAGCACTCAAGGTTCAAGTCAAAAGACTCTGATTTCTGCGTAGAGTTAATGTCATTGCCTGCTTGCTGATTACATATTTGTAATTTCACAAGATTAAGGAATATAGTTCTGTAAGGGGAAAAAAGTTTGACAGAGCTTCTTTCCAATGGACAAGTCTACACTATTTTTGGATGTTTCTAGAATGTGTTTATTCTACAGTCAAAAACGTGACTGCAGCTGGTATTGATGTAGCTAAGTGAATTGGCTGAAATACCAAAAATGCTGCAACTCGGGCTACTGGCCCCAAAATGTAACAGTTGTATCTGAGTTTTACAGTTCTTCCTTTATAACCATTGCTCGTTTCTGAAGTAGTTTGGGTGTACACAGCCACGTACTAGCTGCTTTGAGATGCTGGAGAAAGGCAGCTATGAGAACATGTATTTTCTAGACAAATGTGATTTTAAAAAGGGAAATTTTGGATTAAAAGCACCTTGGTTTTAATTTATTTTCAGCAATACCGTTTTTTGAGATATGGTTAGGTCAACAAAAAAAGTATGTAAAGTATTGATGCTGTTCATTAGGTGCTAGCCTAAATACAAGTTCATGTGCTGATGTACATATTCAGAATTGTGATACAGAATCTGTCTGAAGCTGTATGTAGTTTGGTTTAGGAACTAAATGCTTGTTGTTAAGTATTGACATGAATATAGATGCTTAGGCACAAAACTTAAATTCAGAAGACGGATAGCCAAAACTCCTTTTGGATACTTCTGTACTAATAAATCAACCTGTGACAAGCTTCTACCAAGCTTGGTAGAATCTATAATACACCATCTTCTTACCCTTCAAAATAGGGTGACGGGCTGTTAGTGCAGTGCTGGAGCTGTAAAGGACCAATGCAGGAGCTGGGAGAGACCTATTGCAGACCAATAGGTCTGCAAGAGACTAGGGAGCAGGAGTGGGGAAATGACCTTGCTGCTTTGTATACTGTGACTGTGTATTAAAACACTATTAGCACTTTCAGTGTTAACAATTTTTAAAAGCATGCTGAAAAGTGAAGAGAAGAAAACTAATTTTAACACTCTTAGACAATAGTTTTTAAATATTTTGACCTGTTGGGTTTATCAAAAGTAGTTTACCAGCAAGAGATTGAGGTGAGATGATTTAATATAGAAGTACGTTAACAAGGGAAAAACAGTGAAGACCCTATGGGCTGCTTAATCCCTGAAAAGAAACATCCATCTTCAGAGTCTGTTTAGAAGCTGGGCCTGACAGACTTAAATTAAAAAGCCAATCTCTATTTCGTAACAACTGTGATTAGTTTTGAAATCAGATTTGAGGATAGCGATACATTTTGTGCACACCGAGTCTCTATTCAAACTGGGTATCTTTGCAAAATTTTTATCTCACTGATGTAGTTTGTGTTCTATGCCATGTTTTGAAAACAAATTACAACTCCATTCTAAATAGTATGATGCATTAATCACAAATAAAAATAATTATTATCGTTTAACATAGTGACGTTAAGAAGAAAAATAAGTATATATTAAGGTAAGCAATGACTTGAATGTGTGGGTAATTGATTTGTCACAACAGGATGCCAAATGTAGTGTTAGCATTGCATTCTGCTGAAATAATTTTAACAACTATGGAACAAAAAGAAATGGGTGCTTCTTAAGAAAAATCATGAAAACATCTATGTGCAGGCATATGCATACAGTTTGGTAGAGCATTACTGACAACTAATTCAAGTCATGGGATGTATTCTTTTAAGAAAGTTTTGTCTTCAAATTAGTACACCCTGTGTGTTTAGTCAATCCTGAGAAATAATGCCCTTCCACAAGCTGTGCTGACCTTAGAGATAACCCCCTTATTGATGGACTTCATCAATGGGTACAGAGCAAGTGATTTGAAAGTAGGATGTATAATATATTAGAATACTTATTCTAGTTGTTTAAGTTAAGAAAGATGACAATAGATTCTGTTTCAGTCCATAAAGTAGTAATTTCTAGCTCTAGAATGCAACTCGAAGTTGGCATCTAACCTTGAGGTTTTTTGATGCTTTGCCATACATAGGACTTTATGGTTCCTGGTTATGCTTTTCAGAAAAAAAAACCCACTTTATTTCTGGAAGATTAGACTGAATACTTTAGAAGGGCTTTGCAGATGTCTCAAATGACAACTTTGAACATTTTTAGAAAGTGGCTTTGCCGAATCTTATGGTCACTTCATTAATGAACTTGGATATTTTAATGTTTTAAAACTAGCTGTCAGATCTGTTTGAGCACTTGTGACTAAAGCAACCTAAAGGAATTTTAACAACACAACAATACAAACAGAGCTATTTCTTTTCAAAATTGCCTTTTTTTTTAGTAAACAGCATTTATAAATATTAACTTTTTCCATCAACTTAATTTTTAAATACTAAGGGCTTTTCTTGGATCACTCTCAACATAGTGCTCAGAACTAGAATAACTTGCTCCGACACAGCTTCTTAAAATTTGTTTGCATTCCTCTTACTCTTGCTGTGTTTCCTGAAGGGATTAAACACTAAGAAGTAGAAATACTGTGCAGCTTCCAAGAGACTTTAGTATTCTTTCTTTTTCTGCAGGCCTGTAATGCTAGGAATTAGTGAGAAGACAAATGGCATCTCTCCCTCTTGCAGTTTTTCTTTTGATAATTGATTTTTTGTTCCTGCTGGGTTTATTTTCATTTACTGAAGGATATGCTAAGGATTAGTTAAGAGCCAATTCTTAACATAGTGTCACGGGCAAAATTGAGAAGAAAAAGTGTGATATTTCTACCACCTCTGCATGAGGTCTGCAAATGGTAAAACCTGCTCTGAGTAATGCAGAATATATATTTTTCCTGAAACTTTTATATTCATTCTTTGAATTGGAAAAATTACTCCTTAAATAAATGCAGTCCTCAGTTAGAGCGAAGATGGAGAGATATTCTTTGTCTGCTGGGCATGAGCAGATTGCAGCTCTCCACATCTCTCAACTTGTAGACAGATTAATGTAGCCTGCGCAGCACAGCATGCTGCTTAAACCCTGGCTCAGATTGAGCAGTCATAAAATGGATTGGTGACTTAGGCTATTCATCCCAGCCATGACAGTTTAAAGGAGGTCACTGACAATGTCAACAGAGCATCCAATCCTTTTCTTCTAGATAGGCTTTGCCTTGGGTTTTTTGTCAGGCAGATTCTTTCAGAAGTATTAAGGCCTTCCACTTTCATCGCCATTAATCAGGGTTGTTCTGGTAGAGAGTCCTTATGAAAATAGCTCTAGTGTTGAGTTTTGATGCCTGTAATCCCTTCAGTTAGGGAACGCTATAGTCTTCATAGGCTATGGATCAAGAACGTAATCAATCCATGTTTTTCAGAACAAGATACTTTGGGAGATTAGAGCAGAAAAATCTGGTGGTTTATACCATTCTAAGATTTTATTATCTCTGTTTTAAGAGGATTTATGTCATTTCCCCAATTATTGGGGGTTGAGAACACTAACTGGAGCATACATTGTGATGCACAGAAAAGGAAGAACTGAATTCTCTTTGTTTCAGCCTCCCAGGACATCTTTGTCATATATTTGCTATACTGCTTTGGGCAGAAACAAATCCCCAATACTAGGTAGTAGAATAGTTCTGATTAAAAAATTAGCTGCAGAAATGCATTCTCTGTTTCCTAAGCTGTCTCATTCATATTGCATATTTTCCAGTGGCACAATTCGTGATTAGTTGAACAGCTTTTAAGTACCACATTTGAATTTTTTCTGTTTTGATCAGTTGGCAAAAAAACGCATTCACATTATTTTGAGAACAGCTTATTTTGCTTGTTCTCCTGTGGATATGTTTTGAAAGAAAAACCCAACTTGCATATTGAATCACTTAAGTTCTTTTTGTTCAGGTGAGATACTAAACTGGATCTAAGCTAGGCTTTTGACACAGTTTGGCACCCTGGCTTTCTAGCGATGGTGATGGAACTAAGAGTGCAAGGCATAGGATTTAATTGCTAATCAGGAAGACTCTAAAAAAAGTAAATAAGATTAAGTGAAGGTATAAGAGGGGAGGGAGAGGAAAAGAGGATGAAAGAGTTGTTTATACATGAAACGAATATGAAATGAGAAGGGTGTTTGTGTGTTATAAATGGTGAAGCCCACACATCACAGCTTAAAACAGCCTTGTTGCTATGTCTTGGGAATTTTAGGGAATCTGTTTCCCATTACATGATTATGGAACATCATGCTCCAACATCATTCTTTTTTCACCATTTCCATCTAAATGTCTTTTTATTGTATGGAGAGATATATATGTATTTTTAAAAAGCTTATCTATGCATCTTAGCATGGGGTAACACAAGCTGGTAATACATTTTCAGAGTAAGAATTAGATAAATAACTTCTCAACTTTTTTTGAAAACTTTTTGGATAGTTAGCGTACTTTACATTTTATGTGAAGTATGGTACAATATTTTGGTTCATATAACCTTTGTGGGATGAAGAATTATTTTGTCTTTTCAACAATTTGAAACTCTTACTTGGAAGTCACACCAAGCATGCTGTATTAGTTATCTGTGTATCTTAAGAGGAATGCCTGAAGTTATGTTTCTCTCTTTCCTTTTTCGAGTAAACTTACTTTAATCTTTACAATTTTTATCTCAAGTGTTGTAGTGTATTTTGTAGATATGTGCAGCCTAAAATCCATTCTCGTTTGTTAAAAATGACAATGAAACATTGTTCTAATTGGCATAAGAAATGCATGAGAAATGCTGCAATTTTTCTTTGTGGAAAAAAGCCTGCATATTCATTTTGCTTCAAGTATTGAATTGTTTCTGTGTAAATGTGGTCATGGCAATTAATGAAGTTGCAGGGAATCACTTGATGACAGCAGTACCTCATCAAAGGAATCTGCCAACATTTGGTTCATTTGTGCATAACTGTGATGAATTAGAATTCTGTTAAATTGAATGTATAGTTAATGTGTCTGTATCTTCCAGACTCAGATTTGACCTTGGATTTTTAGTGATGTCATACAAGCATGAATTAGCTTGGATTGTTCAACGGGAAAGTGTTACATCACTTGACAAGAACAAACTTCTAGCTTGTATAATGATCTCAGTGGAAATTGAGCTAGGAATACGTCTGTTCCAGATTACAATTTTAAAAGCAAAAAAGCTCATTTCGTAACTTTTTATAGTTTTCATGACTCCCACATAAGCCAGTGCTGACACTCTGTGCATGTAATACAATTTTTGTGCACATCTAGAGGATCTGATAATGTAAACAGATTTAAAAGACTTGTCTCCACTTTCTTTTTTCTGGATGAAGTTTGGAAGTATAGCTATTGTCTAAGCAAAACTGAACTTCTCCTCTGGACTGTCACCCTTATATTTCTGGAGAGAAGTGACCTCTGGGTTTCAACTGAAAATAAATGAAAGACTATGATGTTGTCTCCTTACATAGAACATCCAGAAGTACTTCATGTCAATATGTAAGAGAGGAGGCCTTGAGACCTGCTTTTGTTTTGGTTCTACTACTGTCCTAGTGAGTATGTCTTGTGTGTCACTTTCTCCTCATAGTGCCCAAGTTTCTCTATCTTTAAAACTACTTTTTGCCAAAATCACAAGTATTTTTTTATAGATTATCTAATTTTATAACTACCACAAAACATTTAGCTCTTGTCTTCAGATGGGTATTTTAGACAGATGTTTGATCTTAGATCACTTCACCAAAAAGTGAATGGGATATAATTCGTGATGTGTTTTAAAACCACAAAGCAGCTTACTATGTAGGAACTGGTGAGCTGAAGATGTAGTTAAGTTGCTGAAATATTGTGCCTGAAATCTTGGTATTGCATGAAACTGAAACACTTACGGACGTGTAGATATGCCTGAAAACCAAAAGTGAACTCATCAAAATTCTGTCACTTTAGGGATCTGGGGATACAGTAGCCCAGTTTTTCCAGGAAGTACAACTCTTCGCTTAATCCATTAGGCAATCCAAAACAAGCATTCACTGCTTAAAAATACATACATAAATGAGTGCAAGTGCAACTGAAGGAGCACTCGGTTTTAAATATTAGGATAGAGGAACAGGTCTTGAAACTTGTTGTGAAATTAACGTACAAAAATGAAGAAGCTAGCTGGAAAAGTCTTAAATGTATTGCCTCTTGTGAGGCATCATTGGATAGGAAAGACATTTTAGGCTCTTGAAAGAAATTCTTCTGTGGAAAGAGTATGTCATAAGGGCAGCAGATTTATGGGTTTTGCTTTTCTCAGTCCTACAGGTGTGCATTTGCCCTTTCTTGCACAAATTCTTTTGTGGTTAAATGACTTTACTGGGCGGGATTTTATTTGTGAGGGTCAAATGATAGTTGCTGGGTCTCCTGTGGCCTACACTTGAAGGACCAAAACTTGGAGATCTTGTGTTCTGCCCAGTAGCCTCTACAATGTACCAGCCCATACTGGGATTCTGCTGTCTTCTCACCCTGCCCCCTCTCTGGCCTCACTGCATTTTTTTGGCTGTTACACAAATAATGACCTTTTTTCCTGTTTTGTCTTCAGTGTCTGTTTCCTGTTTTCTCCTTCCCTCCCCCACGCCTTTTTTACTTCTGACTTTCTCTCCAGTGGTGTCTTTGCTTTCTTTCACAGTTAGCTCATTTTTTCCCAAGTTTTTTGTTCATAATAAAAGGAAGAGAGAATTGAGAGCTATAATGTCAGTCCTTCCCTTTTTACTGGGTTTCTGTATCCACACTTGTTACTGAATTGATTGAACATTAATTTGGATGTTGTTCATACAGTTTCTCAAAACTCAAGTCTATCATATGGATGTATTTCTCCCATCTTGAGCGACACACAGATGTACACATTTTCTATGCACTAGAAGTTTTCAGTCTTTTATTTGTTGAGGATCAATGTTTAGGCAGCCTCTAGCGCATACCGGGCTTCACTCAGACCAGGGCTCCAGTTCTTGGTCTCTGACATCTATCTCACTTTGGGAACTATTGTTCATATGATCTTGATTTCTGAGAGAACGTGATGTAATTTTAAACAGGAGTCAGAGTCATTTTTTGTTAGTATAAGCTTTCTTTGGCTTCCACACAGGAATATACTTTTGCAAAAAAAGAACAGTTGTTAACCGGTATACGATGGTCAGCAAAAATTTGAAATTGGTTTGGCCTGTTTATATGCCTAGACCAGTTTTCCCTTTCTCATTGTTTTATGTTTCAAAGCACTTCAGAGGTGAATCCAGAGTTAGGGAAAATTTAGATAGGGTGGAGGAAATCCATGACTGTGAGCTCAATATGGTCCTGGATCTAAGATAAAACGCAAGAAAAGCATGCCCATGGAGAACAGCAGGCTAAATATGCTTTCAAGTATTTGTTCAGTCAGCACCTAAACTGATGAGCCCAAAAGGAGGCAAATAAACCCCCAAACTGATGCAGATTGGGAGTTTCATTCAAACAAGTAAGTCTTTTTGGCGTGGAGTTCATAATGTTGTGCTATGTGTGTTTGTGTAATAAAATTGTTAAATGATGAATTGCTGTCAACTTGTATTTGTGTCTGCCTAGGACTGTTTCAAAGCTTTGAAACTTCTCTGGATATATAGAATGAGAACTGAAAATGTGGCCTAAGAAGGCAGAATAAAGCTTCTACTTAATTTGGCCTGAAAGCTGACTGTAATAACACACCATCCACATTTGTATGTGGTCATTAAAAGGCTTTTCTGCAATGGGTGAGGCTGCTTTGGTAAACTGTAGTTTGTGATGTCTATTTATATGGGTATGTCATTGCAGTCGTGGTTTGGCAAGTCACTATCTTTTTTTCCTTGTGTACACGACAGTCTAAATACTCTTCCCCACCCTGTTCTTGGTGTTCACAAATGAGTTATTCTTTTAAATCTTTCTTATCTGTCGTCGTTCCCTAACTCTCCAAAGAAAACTTTGTTTAAATAGTTACTCCCTTGGGACTTTTATGCATATCCTGTTATCTGTTTTATATTACAATCTTTCATGCTGGGAATGTCCTTCCAAAAAGCACAAAACAGCTAAAGCACTTAGATGACTAACAAAAATGTTAAGTGCTGAAGTCTAGGCACAAAACCAGCATTATTAGCATAAAATCCTCTTTCACTTTTTTCCCCCCGTTAGTATTATTAGACTTGTTTCTGAGCTCTAGGGCATCATTTCACTTTGTCTAGCCCAGAGATGTTGTAGTGGTCGAAATGTTGTTAGTGGTGAAGACCTTGCCTGGTAAACTTTTAGAAAGTTGCTGGTATTTTCACTCTTCTAATCAAATACCAGCATTCAGAAGAGCCTATGGGAGTGATGAAGTTTTGGCTGCCAATTTTATTTTCTCAGCTAAGAGGCATCTCTCCTTCACCGCTTTTTGTTGCTTGGGATTGGCAATGTTACGCTCCCACAGGAGTCATAGACTTACACTTTCTTGAAGAGCAGTATTATCTGTAGTTTCAATACTTCATTATATATTCCAGAAAATGTTTGCAGGGTCCTGCTTTACGTATATCACTGTAGGTGCATTATAATTATTTGGGGAGAGGGGAAAACACTGAGCAAATTGGTTCTGCTCTTTCAAGGGAATACTGTGGTTCCAGTAGCACATGAAAGACTCAGCTAGCACGTGCTAGCTGCAACCAAAAAAATTAAAATGCCAGCACAAGACATCTCGGGTGGCTAACCTCTGAGGTTTGGGGAATGTGGGATAGCTGGCAGGGAATATGGAATAGCATTTATTCATTGCAGCAGCAGTTGTGAATGACCATATTTTTAACTATTCTATTTTTTAGTTTTTTATTTTTAATAAAGTCTACTATACAATTAGCCTGGATTTGTTTGCTTGCATGTGTGTCAAGATCTCTGCAGGTCCTTCAACAGTTGATTCACATACTGTTAGCAACATACTCAGCAAAGAGACAGCTGCAGTTTACCTGCAGAAATCCAGAAATACTTTGCCGTATAGCTTAAAACTTCGCACTTATTTGGAATTTGGATTAAGCTTGTTTAAGGTTAATTTCCAGGGATGCCATTTAACCAGGTATCGAAACAGTCTTCATTATTGGTAGGAAGTGGTGGCAATATAAATTTTTGTATTTCAGTTTGTGTCCCGGTTCAGGAAAACTGACATTACAAAATACAGTAGCAGAAGATTCTACACCAGTCACCTGTATAAAATAATGTATAAATTTAATGTCACTTTTTGCAAGTTTTTGTTTCCCTCGGTAATGTGCAAACATCAACAAGTATTGTTAAACTGGCTTGCCAAAGAGGACTCTTCTCTCTGTAGTGCTTATATTTGACAATAGCAAAAACGATGAAGCGTACTTTAAGTTGAAATACAGAACTGATGTTGCTGCCAAAAAAGGCGCTTCTCTGGCTATGTTTATGCCCTGAAGCTTTGTAAACACCATTTGTCTATTGAACTCTATTCTTGTACATGACAGAGCAAACTGTCTTAATGCATTTGTCAGTTGGTTTCTGGCCATTGTTCCTAAGTTGGATTAGCTGAAATACAAAGCTATCAGGCATTTTGAATGTGATCTCAGTAGTGTCGGCATCTGTATGACATTCAGCTTCAACGTACTGGTGAAATAAAGATAATGGTTATATCTGCTTGTGAAAATTACTTGCAAATGTGCTTGCTTGTAGGGGTCTGTCACTGGTATTCTACCAAAAGCACAGATTAGTCACTTCTGATTTCTTTTTCCTGACCTTGAATCCTGGTATTGCGGTTATTTCCCTGTTTTGCATGTTGTTGTACATTTCCTAAACGTGTGAGATGGTAATAATTCTCTATATGACTTCCACTGAAGAGGAAATGGATACTTGTCAAAACAATGATGTGCGTCTGCGATTCCAGCATCCAGGAACTTTATTACACTGGGGCCTCTCAGTTTGCAGTAAAAAAAATTCTCAGGTACTAGTACATTATTCTTCAACCTGAGTTGGAAAGTACTTTGATTAACCATGTTATTGTAAGTGCATTGGAAGTATGCTTTATACAAGAGTAAAAATAAATAAAAAGAAACAGAATAGAGTAAAAATAAAAAGAAGCTGTTTTTAATCTTGCCAATAAGTTCGACGTACAAAGAATGAAAGTTGGAAATGAAAAAATTGTTGTGGCATCTAGAAATCAATCGCCTCAATCAGAACAAGCTAAATAATTTACGGAACTCAAACGGATTCCTCCCCATCCCCACCCAGTTTCTTTAATAATAATTGTAAAAAATGAAATGTTTGCTTCTGCTTCAGTGGAATTGTGACACTGTTACAGAAACAGCCATTTGATGAAGGGGGCTGGGGTGAAAAGAAGGGGATGGAGATTGGAAGGACAGCATTGCTTAGAACAAATGATTGTTCACTGCTGTTTTTAATCTCTAAAATTGTAGTTACCATGAGGGTTTAATGTGGACGGTTAAAACCTGCTGTAAACTTGCAATGTTGATTTTAAAGATAGGGCAGGATTTTTCCCAAACTGTGTTGTTCTTAGTTTGTTGGACAGATAACAGGAAAACAGAGCTGTCTCTTGACCCACGTTCATTTTCTGGCTGCTGGAATAAATTTGAAACTAAATCCGGGTTTTCTACTGAGCGTGCTCTTCTGTAGCAGTGTCAGGGCTTGGGTGGAGTCACTCTTGTTCAATACAGCTTTTGAAAAAGACTCGGATTCTCATCAGCTTGCAACCTTTTTTCACCACTGGGGAACAGCAAAAAACTAGCTTGATAAACAGATTATATATGTGCATATGTACTCTGGCAAAGAGAGATTTCTTGATTTGAATTAAGTTGCTCTTTGAGATTTTTTTTTTTTGCCTTGACATATCAGAGTATTTGTTGATTGAAAATAGAGAAGGAACAGATTGCTGTTATCTCTGGATATGGCATAGACAGTGCTGAGAGAGTTGCAAGATGTATATTTGCTTAAATGAAATCTCAAAGAAATTTCGATGTGGGCTTCACAACTTGGCTACGTGTAGCACTTGGAAGGTATTTATGTTCTGATTTTGAAAGTTTTGGTGGGTTTTTTTTGTGATGAGCTTTACATGTTGTTGTGTGGTTGCTGTTACATAGACGATGCGGTTCTGCATGCATTTAATTTAGTTTGGGAAACAGCACTTTCTAGTATTATTTTCTATGTTTTATTACACATTTTTAGGCTGCTACCTAGTGTCAGGAGACAAATTTTAATAAACTAGCGTTTAACGAATTCTCACTTGTTTTCATGTCTAGTAGTATTATCTTCCCTTTCTGGAGAGTTGTATTCCTTCAACCGAATTATCCTTTAAAACTAATCTTTTTAAGTGGTATATGAATTGCAGTAATTATTCACAAGACAAGATAGAGATGGTCTGCAGCAAGTGTTTTTTGAAAAGCTGGGAGCACTTGAGCGATAGGGAATAGATGCATGGTGGTGTGCTGTTTTAACGGGAAAAAGATTTTAAGAAGTAGTCATATTCCTGGGTTCTATTTTGGCTTTACAAAGAGTTGGGATAACTTCCTTGGAATTGCTTTGCAGAAATTTGTCAGCATAATAGTTTTATTGTGAAAATATTCTATCTAGACTGCAGATGGTCACTCTGCAATTTTAGATAGAAACAGTTTTCTCTGTCTCATTTCATTTGCTGTCTAAATCCTTGATTTTATTTTTTTTTTGTCTTCACAGTGATCTTCACAATTACTCTAGTACTTGTCTTATTGTTTCAGAAGTACCTTTTAAGTTCACAGTGTCTTCTGTAGGGACTTGTCAGTGGTTTTCTGGTGAGGCCCCTGTATTCCATGATTTGCAATGAATTACAACATATTTGCAGTAGTTTTCTAGAACTAATTTCTGTAGTGCTAGAGACTTGATGATATTTCACTATTTGTATAAGGACAAAAATGTTTTCCTAGTAATGCAGGTAGACCACTGCACTTCGGAGGGAAACGTGTGCTTGCAAATATTCCGCTGTGTGATGGCATGGATGTAAACATGAAGGCTAACAAAATACTTGCTGTTTTGAATAGCGACTTCACTATCTGGGTAAAAGGATTCTTGTGAGTATAGTTGCCATTAACTCTGGGGCTGCTAGCCACCCTGACATGCCTGGACTTCTCTGGAAACTGGCTTTGATAGACATAGGATCCTTTGGGAGGGCACCATTTTGTGCCATTTTTGCTCTCGGAGATAAGCTTAGATGCGATGTATGTGCATACACTCAGACGTGCACATGTAACTTTATTGTCATGAGGTAGTCATTCATTGTCTGGCTCTGAAGTTATGTTTATTAAATTGCGTTAATACTTCTATGGAAACATTCGATTCCTTGTCACAGCTTGGGGGGTTACGCTTGGCATAGGGTTGGTGTTCAAAGCTCGGCCTTGGAAGGGCGGTGCGGATTTCTAGCACTGTTGGGGCGCCACCTGCCGGCCGCTGCCCGTTGGCTCACCTGGTCGCCTCCTTGGTAGTGAGCGTCCAGTTTAGGGGGAGGTGGGGCAGAATCGTAAGGAGAAGGCGTGATTTGTAGCTGGCTTATGTTTGGGATAAGTACTTTTAGCAGGAGATATGGTTACAATGGCTAAGTTGTCTAGTCACCTGGATTATTCCGTAAGGGTCTTCCATGAACTATGAAGCTTTAAAATAATTTGGGGTTTTTTAGTCTATATGTAGCATAGGATTGCTCTTGGTATTCTGTTTACCTATGTGTGACCTTCTAAACCTACAAAGAAGAGCCGTGATGGCATGGGATCTGTTCAGGCCCCAGCTCTGGTGATCTTGTCACGGTGTGGGAAACAGATGAACTCCGACAGGCTTCTGCCCTGTGGCTGCTCTTGAGACTCACGAAAAAGCAGCATCTGCAGCCTGTCTCTTCAATCTCTGCAGTTAACCTTGATTTTTGTGCACAGTGATCGTCAGGGAAGGAACAAACCAAAGCAGTCCTTATTGTCCATTCAATGTGTAAATACTTGGGTTTGGATTCAGTTGCTAGAGACTATCTTAAGTGTTTGAAAATAGGTGATTAGATTTTGGACATACAAAACGTTTTACTGTGGGTTCTCTGCAGTAACTTTTTAAAATATGTTCAGTAGTTTGCTAAACTGTTGATCTTTGACTTTAGTCTTGTCTATTTTTTTTCAGGAATGTGCTTAAAAATCAACTTAATCCAAATTATTGGATTCAGTAGTCAAAGTATGTCTGTGTGTATGTACTGTCCTGTGTATCTACAAATACAGAGAAAGATGCAAATTCCTGTGGGAGAACTGGGGCTTTTTTGAGTTGATGTGTGACTGCAGTTCAGTATTTTATTGGAAGCCATACAGTGTAAATGTTGCGGCTTGATGCACCTAAGCCAATTTTAGGGATGTTTTCACTTCCTTAAGGATCTCAAAAGTTGGAAACTGTATTCTTTAGTTGTTAATTTATTGCTTTGCGGTCAGACAACTCCATGTCTTTGCAATTGTAGTAATCCACCAAAATAATTACTAAAAGGTGAAATTGGATTTACTTTTTGCTTTGTCCGCTAGTAGAATGTGTGCAGGTTATGTTGGCACTTTCAGCAAAATGATGCAGCACAGTGGTGTGCTGCGCAGAACCATGTGATGCTGTGAGTTTTCTTGTTTAAATAATGACGATGAAATGCGAGTTCTAAAATTTAACAGAAATGTAAGAGTTTTTATATCAGCAGATTCAATCTGATTTGGACTATAGATTGTACTCTACAGAAAATAATTGATTTATGCCATTGAAAAAACTTCTGGGGGTATACCAAGTTCTTCAGGTACTACTAGTGGTTAAACCAGACCTTCTTATACTCTGTAAAATTTGAATGACTGTTCCAGCTAGGATTTTGCTTTGAAACCAGCAAGCATATTGTTAGTTAAAGACCTGTCCTAACCAACTGAGAAATGCAGAGCAGTCTTCTGCTGTGCTTCAAATAAGTAATATGACAAGAAATAAAACACTTACCTTAAAAGCAAAACACAAAACTCTCCCAAATAAATAGTTGAAGTACACATGACCTTGTTTCAGGTTTTCATGTATATTTTTCAAATGTTCTTTTGTGTACCCCACGTGAGCCTTAATATTTGGAAGTGCAAATGTGCAATTAGTTAATGTTTAGGAAGATAATTATTTTTAAAAGGAATTATTAATATTATGGTGATCCAGAAAATTGCACAACTTGCACTGACACCCATGTTGGCTTTTAGTGCACTGAGTTGTAATTTATTTCAGTACAAGTAGAATGAAATTTTTTTTAACGCTTCTGTGACATAATGGTTTCTTTGTGAATCCTAGTAGACTGGTGGAGATGTAACTATCAAAGCATTTTTGATTTCTGGAGTTTGCTGTGAATTTCAGTGACAAACAAAAAGAAAAAAAACAACTTTAGGACCGCTGTTTCCTACTTTCATATACTCAGAAAATGTGTAAAATGAGACCCAAAAATATATGGAAAAAAGATTTGGATTTGTTCATCTGTGCTGATGACTAAGAACTACCACAACGGAAACAGTGAATTAAGATGCAGATTATCAATTGCAGTGAAAAGGGGTGTTCTATAGTTTTAGTTCGATGTTGTCTGTAACTCTTCAGGCTACTCAGTTATGATCTTTGATCCCCTCTTTTTTTTCTTTTTCTTTTTTTTTTAAGTAAACTTCATGTTATACCCTATGTCTTCTGTTCCTGGTTTATCTGTGGTGGCAGGAATCTTTCTGGTCAGCCAACTTCATTTCAATAATTTATACTAGGAGCTGGAAGAAGGGTATAGACCAACTGATAAGTCTGTGCATTTGGGAGGAGAGTGGTAAGGAAAGGATATAGTGTTCTGCCCTGCTTTCAGGTGTGAACTCTGGCCAGCATTAGTTTTTCCTCAGTGGAATAAAAAGGGAGGGGAAGAGATGAATGAGGGGAGGAGAGAATAGCTCTTGTCTTCAGTTGCTTCCTGGCTGGCACCCTTGCTTGAGGAAGTTGGTAGAGTTATGATTAGGGCAGAACATCTGCCCCCCATGAGAGTGGGACTTGTTTTAATAGACTTAATTCCTCTTCATAAATTGCGAGGTTGTTTCCAATACTTTTTTGCTCTACTACTCCCACCTTGGTCCTTGCAGTTTGGGTAGACGTGTAATCTGCATGAGCGAAGTTTTCAGGAGTGTTACAAAAGATACGGATGATATCACTAGTAGTTTAATGTGCTTGGGTTTAATGCCAATTGCAAAATCTGCCCAGATTGTTCTTCTCTTTGTTCAGACCTTGGTAATCCTTCTATTGCAGCATCTCTCTAAGGTTCCTTCTGTGGTGTCCACTCTTGCTGCAAGGTTCTTACTCTCATTTCCTTTCAAAATGAAATATGGATTTAATGTTACCTTGCAATACAAAAGACGTGAGATAAGGAGAACCCTATCCTGCTGCAGGTGTTACAGAGCTTAAAAAAATTACGCAGGCAAAAATGCTTAGTGTGCTTATGCTATGTAGTAAGAGCAAATGATAGTTCACAACACTTCCTTGGAGACAGGAGGGGAAGAAAAGATGCAGCTAAAGTTTGGAACTGTAAATTTTCAATGTAACTTGGTTTATTTCTTCCCAACCTCACTTCTGAGACAAATGCTGTTTGCTTCTTATTGCCGTTTTCTTTCTGACACGTTGTTGGCTGTTAAGACACAGAGTTGGATGGTATCTTGCAATGTCTTCCCTCTCAGGAAAAAGCCATTTCCAGATAACCTAGTTACTTGATATGCTTGACTATACTGAAGGTAACATCAGAGACTTTACAGCCTGCTAAGAGTACACTCTGATTGCAGAACTCCAATGTTTTGTCCCCCACTACTTCTGTTTTTCCGGTGAAATGCAAAACTGGAGGATCTGATAGTGCATTGGAATAGTGTGTACAAGGGAAGGGAGTGCAGGGAACGGCAGGTAGACCAGATTTTCTGTTTCTGAAGGGATGCTTAATTCTTGTGCCAGAATGAAATTCTAGAAGAAAGAAATATATCAAGCTTGCGTGCTAGAGAAGATAGATATTTTGGGAAGACTATCCCTTACACTCTTGATCAGTAAATTCATACATCTCTAACAACTCATTGAGACACTGCTGGGAGTATAAATGAATCTACAGACTTAGTGAAGTGTGTTTTGTTATGTAAGTTTTTCCTCTCTCTCTCTGAGTTACCAGCTTATGGAAATTGAGCTCATGAAAGAAATCACCTCCTGCTGTGGCCATCAAATGAAGGCATTAAATGAACATGGATAGACCTATTCAGACAGGGGCTGTAACATGTTTCCCTTCTGCAGTATAAAGCCAAGTTCTCCTTTTAAATATAACTTTGTTTATGAAAAACATGGACACCTGGAGATGCAGAATCTTTCTTGTTTCACACTGAGTGAGTTTGTACCACTCACTGCTATCATGTCTAAATTTAATAACTGAGATGCATAACTTGGTAACCTCAGTCCTTTTTATTGTTAGAATATAGTAGGAACGTGTTTACAGGGTGATTTGTTTTGCTCAGTTCTAAGGAATTTTCTGGAGATGCCTCCTATTTGACTGAATAAGCAAAATATGATCTTAATTTTGAGAATGGTATATAATTAATTTTTATTAGTGTGTACATGTATTTCATGCATTTCTGCAGGTTTTGAAAAGTAAAAAAAAAACACATGCAGGAAATATAGGGGTTTTTTCCTTTCCCTGTAGCTTCTTTGAAGATTTGTTTATCAAGTTGTCTAGAATTTTTTTAGCTACTTTTCTGAGAAAAAAGTCACTGCCATCTCTGTTAATAATGAAACCTCCATTTTGACTGTATTAAGTAGAGTGGATTGCTGTTCTCTGATCAGCAGAAGTTTGTGAATTTTTCTCTTGGGGAAAGTTGATTTTGGTTTTCTGTATATTGTTTATTTTGATAATAAACTTCTATGTTATTGGTACCTACCATTAGGAAAGAACAGCATTATGGTACCTACCAAGATTGGTACCTACCATTAGGAAAGAACAGCAAACTAGAAACGGGCACTCTTTCTTCATTTAAGAAGACTTTCTGTATAAAACTCGTGTTATATTGATAAGCGTCACTGAATAGTAAGGGGGTTGTAGCTACCGGTTTAACTGGGGAAGGTGGATGCTTTTCTGAAATTTGTGCTTCTGTGTCAACCAAGGAGCCCAGTAGAAAGAGAACTGAAGTTATTCATGAAATAGTCTTGGCCGATAACATTAGGAGTAGCTTATAATAAAACAAACGCATTTCAGTGCACACGCTTAAATTTTTATCAGGGAGAAGGAAACTCAGTAGATCTATCTCTCTAGGGTAGTATTTTTAAAAATCTTCATCTGCAGAGCACTAAGTTTTAGCTTACTGGTATTACATATGAGCTGAGAACTTGAAAAGAAGTATTTCTTTAACCCAAATAAGTTTAACTTAGAAACTCCTGTAGATTATTACTACAAATTACTGCAAATAATGTAAAAGTCAGTAAAAGTAGTGATGCTGCATAACAAAACTATTTTTATTGTTGCTTCTTCTAGTGTAAGTTGTGACAATGACAACTGAAGTTGGCTCAGAAACTGAAGTAAAGAAAGATTCTGAGCAGCTGGGACCAGACAAAGCCAAGGGCAAGCCTGAAGAAGCATCAGAGACTCCAGAAAATCAAAAGTCCAGGGAAACATCCTCTGAAGAAGCTCACGATTCTTCCTCTGTCCCAGCACCAACTAGCCAAAGTAGTCCAAGTAGCCAGAAGAAGGAAAAAGCTTCACCTGAAGGCAAGGGTATTTCTCGTTTCCTTCCCGCCTGGCTTAAGAAACAAAAATCATACACCTTGGCAGAGGCCAAAGATGAGACCAAGAAAAGGACCACAAGGGAAGAACAAGTAATTGAAGAACGTGAATGCCAGACACTAGAGGGAGTGGCTCAGCCGAAAAAGGGCTTAGAAGAAGCAGCGGCTGAAAATCAGCATAATGCTAAAGCAGACGACAAAGAAGAGAAACACTCTGTTAGTAGCGCTGAAACACAGGTACATGTGGGAAGGCTAATGGATGCTTTGGAGTAATTTTAATGAGACCTGATTCATCATTTATGTAATTCATGCAAGGCATTTGTTAGGAAAAAATGACAGCTAGTATCTGGCCTTCTGTGTAGTTGGGTTGATACAGTTATGAGTAGCATAGCTAGTTTTAAAGATTCCTGCTCTGTGGCAGACCATTTTCTATTCCAGTCTTTCTAGATGTCTAATTTTAGTGTAACCTCACACTTTGGCATAGTTCAAAGGAACGGTGAACTGCATAATTGTGGTAGAAATGAGCAGGGATAAGAGGAGAAGCTTCTTAAGTCAATGTCTCTGAAGCCATTCAGTTGCACAAATGTCTTCTTGGTGACTTCAACGCAAGAAATAACAAATGGGATCTCTCTGAGTCCTTATGATCTCAGTTTTTGTTATCCTTTACCTAGAAACCATGCTTCTGGACACTGTCCTTATTGATTCATGTTGGGAGGTTAGTGCTCAGTTCCAAGCCAGACACCACCTTCTGCAGTGCTCCAGAGTCTTGCTTTTTGAAAAGTTTCATATCATTTCTTAACACTCAAACCTCACGTTCTAGAGTGGCAAAGATGATTAAGGGCATAGAGAATCTTACATATGAGGAGGGGCTGAGAGAGCTGGTACTCGTCAGCCTGGGGAAGAAGAGGGTCAAGGGTGATCTTATCAATGTGTATAAATACCTGAAGAGAGGGAATGAAAAGGAGCCAGATTCTTCTCAGTGGTATGCAGTTAAATGACAAAAGGCAATGGGCAGAAAACCATGAAATTCCATCTCAAATCATGAAAAAAATCTCTTAATGTGATGGTGGGTTAAACAGTGAAACAAGTTGCCCAGAGAGGTTGTGGAATCTCCAACTGTGAGTATATTAAAAACCCAACTGGATACAGTCCTGGGCAAACTGCTGTAGGTGGCCCTAGAGGGGCCCTACAGGCATTGGTCTAGATGATCTCAGGAGGTCCCTTCCAACCTCGACCATTCTGTGATTGGGTATAACTTGACTTTCATAAACATTGTTTTTTAGTTTTCTGTAATTCCTGGAGCTTCTCATTAAATTTGTTTCTGTTAGGAAAAAAACCCAATAAAACATTAAAAAATGATCTCATTTCAAAGAAAGAAAAAAAAAAAGGCACCTTCTGTGGTTTGAGAGCAAGAATATCTGGTCACCAAAGGAAGACCTTAATGCTTACACTGGTTATTGTTCTTCCAGTATGTGCATAACTTTAATGAAAGCTTAATGTCTTATTTATTAGTAGCTTATAAAAAATGAGCAAGTTAAAAATATCCACCTTCCTGAGTTTCAGTTATTGTTTAACTGTATTTTGTATAGCCTGCCAAAGAAGATGGTAAAGAAACAGAAGTAGAGAAAGTTGCAGAGGAAAAGGAAGAAAAACAAGAAAAAGAAAAAAGAGAGACAAAAGAAGTGCAGACAGCTGAAATTAAACCAGAAAACATTCCTCAGAAGTCTCCCAAGAAAATTAAAACTGTGCAGTGTAAAGTGGTGCTTCTGGATGGCACAGAATACAGCTGTGACCTAGAGGTAAGGCATCAAGTCTTTTTCTATAGAGCAAAAGAAAATTCGCTTTCATTACACTGAGAGTTTAACAAATGCATTTTTGTATATCTAGTGAGCTCATTACAGTGTTAGATTCACACTGCTATCATTAGGGGCCAGTTAACATTTCAATTTAAAACTCCATCTTTAAGACCTTATCAGTTTATTCTTAAAAATACACTCTGAGGTACACTAGCAAATAAGATAAAATACAGTATACAAATCCTTTCAATGGTGATTGTTTAGCAGCTCAAACTTGATTTTTTTACAAAAGATTAAGATTTTTCTAAAGTTACTGTGTACTAATAAAGTTGTCTTGAGTTCATTAACTTTTCTTTTCAAAGTTATCCAAGCTGGAGAACTGAAGTTTAAAAAAGTTTGCTTCAAATCAAAATTCTGTTACAGGTATAAAATACATATTTGTATTTAAAGTTATGTTCTAGTTCCAAATTTGGCTGCATGGATTGCTGGTTTACAACTGTAAATGTCTGGGTTAGATATTGTGTATATTTGTCTGTTAAATGTGATATAAGGTCACTAACAGGAAACAGGGATTGTGAACTAAATAGAAAGTAGCTTCGTTTTTATGGCTTTGATACCCTTTGAATATACGTACATATCTATATCTATGTCTATCTCTAGATGTACAGACACAGACTTTTTCAGTCTGACTGTAGTGTCCAAGTCAAATAGTAGTTGTTTAATATTTAAACCAAGATTAAATTATGAAACATGTAATTACATGAAAGGAGGAAAAAAGTTGCGTTCCAAGTCTCATTATAGTGAAATAACCTTGGGTTTGATTTATTATGAGAATTTTTATTTGAGTAAGGTAGTAAGTAGATCTTATCAGCGGATTACTTCAGGCTAGTACTGTCTCCCAAAAGATGCCAGTCACCAGTACAAAGGTGTGAGAGGCTGTTCTCTATTAGAAAGTTCAGTTGCAATCACTTTTGCCAGTAGAAGGTGAAACATAGACTGTTATAAACTGCATAACTTCTTCAGGCACACTTTTTGAAGGGTTGGGAATTGTTTTAACTAAAAACTCCCTATTTCACGCTGGATTGATGGATACACCAGAAATAAGCTCATTTCTTTAATTATAGGACAGTTTATGTTTGGAAACCATACTTCTAGCCAGTCAGTTGTAAGACACATTACAATTTGCTTAGTTCTATTTTGTAATTCCAATAAACTGCAAACACTTGAAAACCACGTTCGTAGTACCTGAAGACTTTAGCTTTGTATCTCAAAGGTTATGTAGGTGATATGTTTGAAAGTTCTCCCAGTTAGTAGCACCAAAGGCAGATGCTAATAATAAGGCTCGCTTCCCTTGCACAGCTGCATCCCAATCCTAAAAAACAGTCTGCTCTTCAGCAGTTGCTTTTGCGGGACAAGGGTCTGTGTCAAGAGGATGGGGCCCGGCTCTTTTCGGTGGTGCCCAGCGACAGGACAAGGGGCAACCGGCACAAACTGGAGCACAGGCAGTTCCACCTGAACATGATGAAGAACTTCTTTACTGTGAGGGTGACAGAGCACTGGCACAGGCTGCCCAGAGAGGTTGTGAAGTCTCCTTCTCTGGAGATGTTCAAAACCCACCTGGACATGTTCCTGTGCACCCTGCCCTAGGGGCACCTGCTTTAGCAGCGGGGGTTGGACTGGATGATCTCCAGAGGTCCCTTCCAACCCCTACCATTCTGTGATTCTGGGACAGGAGCGCTAAGATGTTCTTGAGTTCAATTATTTGTAAACATCAGGGAAAAAAGGAATCCAGTGAATTGAGCAGCTGATGAAGTCTGTTTGGGTTTCTGATGCTTCACTTCTAGTTGTTCTTCTAATCATAGTCGTTTCTCTTTGTGAAATTTGTCTCATTGCTGTTTTAGTCATACGAGATGGCTATAAGGTGATGAGAAGTTTCTATGGCCGTACAAGCTGCTATTGTGGAATATCATAATGTACGTTTCATTTATGGGTTGAGTAAGCTAAACATGTGACCAAGCAACATGATATGATTCAGCGTGTTCTGCAAAATGGCACCTAAATTGACACTCACAGCAAGTACACTTTTAATTATTAGAACCACAATGCATTGGTGGTTACATGGAGAATTAATATTTGTTATAGGTGGTGATTGGTTTCCTCGCTAAAGTCAATGCCTCCTTTACATTTCTGCCCTAAACTTTGCACTAGGGTATCCATTTGTTTGGAATGGGGGAAAAACAGTTGTTTTGGATTACACCTGTGAATGTAGTTGTTACATTTTGCATAATGATGTAACTAGCTGTGGTGCATAAGCTGAATATCTGGGTTATGAAGTGTGGTTAAAATTTGTGCCTCTTCTAAAATGAGACATCTAGATATATCTTTCAGATTGATCTAAGGCTGAAACGGTGGTGATGTTATGGCATTTTCTAGACTCCGCAGATTTCTTGAAAATATTCCCATTTTTGACTGATATAAATTGATCTATTGTTGGTATAGTACACCCATTACCAGTCACGCGATAGCGTAGTCTTCTGCTTGAAGCATTTCGTCTTCTCTTGTGTTGTTTCATTTTCCAGCGTCCCTCAGTCAGTCCCTACGCTGTTTGATTGGGAATTTCATTAGGCTTCCTAGTAGTTTAATTCCTTATTGTGTTCGAGTCCTTTTGTGTACTGTAATATAATGCTGCATCCATACTGCTAATCTGCCCTTTGAGAACTTGCAAAGCTAATAGTTAGAGAAGACTAAGAAAAGCTACCTGTTTTTAAGAATTTCTGAAGCTTCATCACAACTTAAGTCTTATTTCATGCATTAGTACAGCTTTCTTCGAACCCGTTCTCTAATAAAACTCTTCCTGTCAGCCAAGAAATTCTTAT
Organism: Steatornis caripensis; assembly: GCA_013398225.1. NCBI lineage: Eukaryota > Metazoa > Chordata > Aves > Caprimulgiformes > Steatornithidae > Steatornis > Steatornis caripensis. Next base: position 220,019 of record VZSC01017620.1, on the reverse strand, counting down.
TTGTTGAGTATCAGTATGAAATGCTGTTTGGGAATGTTTTGCTGCAGTTTACTGGAAGTTTTAAAGTTTATGTTTTATAGTTAGTAATACACGTTTTTTGAAGTCTTCTTGGTTAAATAATTCCTATTCTTGATGTTAAAACCAAACAACTTCAGTGTATTTTTCTTAAAGTACAGTATTTTAGACCTGCAAGGATCTTGCCCTGATGGTGTCAAACGTAGACCACTTCACAGTAAATTGTCAACTGTAAAAAGCAATAGTGATGCCTTTGTTAATATTGATCAAGTGTATTTATTTTTTTACGCTGTGTTTGCAGAAGAAAAAATTTTATCAGAATAAGCAAAACAGGAACATGAGAAATGTACTACAGAATAATTGCTCCCCAGAAAACATTGTGTAGGGCTGTAGGGCATACTTATGGTCTAAAGTTACAGGAATTCTGTTACCAAAAATTCTTCAAAAGTATTTTTATTTATATATTCTTATCAATATGTATGGGTAAATATATATATAAATTATACATAAAACAAAAATTGACATAGATTGTGTAGTAACCCTGGAGTTCTTTTTCGATTTTTCACATAAATCAGGATGTTTAAATCTGAGTAGTATCTCTGTATTAATTGAAGACTATATAAATTTTATCTTCCTGGGTTTTTTCCCCATCCAAAAATGAGACTTAAATGAAGTTGTGGCTTACCACAAATTTAAAAACATACCATTTTGCATTTATGACTGAAAAATTCTAATCTATAGCATTTAAAGTCTATCATGATTCAGTTAAGCTGGTTGGCAAGAAATGTTTTGTGATTATTTGTTCTGTAAGAATAGAAGTGAAAAATGAGGGGGACAAAGTGGAATAGAAGCAATCTGGTTTATATGTTCATTTGAATCATTTATAGGATGTGAGCAGTGTTGACTGCAATTTTATAAATGAATCCATGTTCCTAAATACATGTAGAGCTTTTTATGGTCTACTACTGTACCAAAATATTAAAGTCTCAGAAAGCTGCTTCAGCTGATAACTGAAATTTCAGTTTGTGCTCTCTGCAGTGGATCCTAGTTAGATCAGTTTCTAATACTGATCTTTTCTGTACCCTTCCTTTAATATTTAGTGTTTGGGTAAATGTTGGTTTATTTCTGCTTTACAAAGTAACAAGATTTAAAAAGCAAATAAACAAAACCTCTGCAGTCTAAGCACAAAATGCAAAGCCCAGTTTACCTTGGTTGACTTTCTAGTAAATTAGGTTTTAGTTTGGCGCAATTTCCATGCTTGTGACATTCCTGATGCCTCTTCCAGTTTTCACTATGCGCTGTAGACCAACTTCATTATATTTTATTTACATTAGAGATGCTTTAAGTATGTATACTTGCTAATAGGGAAGTGAAATTGGAAAATACCTTGCTTTCATTACTGTTGTTTTACATGTAGAACCCTGTCTTTTTCTAATTGCCATCTTAAACCTTCATGATAAATCACTAATAAAATCTGAGCTAATACACTACTTCTTGGGTTCTTTTCTGCGTGAGTTACACTCACTTTCCTTTTTTTCTTGTAGAACGACATCAATTTGTATTCATGTAATTTAAAAGGAGTGTGAAAGAAAACAAAATATGACCCAGCAACTTATTCTCTGTTAGATTTTTGTCATTGTTCATTCTTCTTGCATGAGTCTTTATGTAAGACGATAGCTGGGAAAGGGCATAAAAGGAGAGAAAGCCATGATACAGTAGGCTCAATATCAGCATGCAGAACACTTCTGTAGTTAGTATAACTAATAGGATTCTCGGCAATAACTGAATACTGAAACTTTTGTCGCCAATTAGTAGACACGATACTATACTATTAATTTGTAACAGTGGTGTAATAATAATGTAAGAGTTCAGGTATTATATACCTTAGATTCACTAGAATCTTAATAGATAATCTTGAAGTGGGTAGCAATGCCTTATTTCTTTTTTTTAAATAAAAAAAGTACTGATACACTGTTCTTAGTCCATGAGCTGTTTTAGTCAGAAAACCTTTACTTTTCCAGTTTGATCATCTTCTTATCAGTAGATAGTTAATGGCAAAAGCCTTGTCCTAATGGACAAGGTGACCGTGGGCCAACAAAGGGCCCTTGCAGCAAAGAAGGCCAACAGCTTCCTGGCCTGCAGTAGGAAGAATGTTGGCAGCAGGTCGAGGGAGATGGTCCTGCCCCTCTGCTCAGGACCTGGAGTGCTGGGTCCAGTTCTTGGCTGTCCAGTATGAGAGAGACTTGAATATACTGGAGAGAGTCCAGCAAAGGACTGCAACATTGATTAAAGGCTTTAAGCATCTGACATATGAGGAGAGACTGACGGAGGTAGAACTGTTCAGCCTTGAGAGGAGGAGGCTCAGGGAAGTTTTAGCACTGTGTACAAATATCTTGCTGGGGGATAAGTGAAGAAGACAGAGCTGGGCTTTTCTCAGTGGTGCCCAATGATAGAATGAGAAGAAATGAGCACAACCTGAACTACAGGGAATTCCACTGAAACATGAGTGTGAGGGTATGCCAATCGAGGCTGATCAAACATCAGAACAGATTGCCTAGATGGGTTGTGGAGTCACCGCCTTTTGAAATATTCAAAATCTGACTAGACAAGGCCTAGACCAACCTGTTGTGAGCAGGGGTGTTAGACTAGATGACCTCTAGAGGTCCCTTCAAACCTTCACTAATCTACGTAATTACAGCTGTCTTTCACCTTTGTAGGAGTATAATTCAAGAATTACTGTAAACACGTGTAATAATTTAATTTAGACTATATAATGCACCTTACACACATAGTCCATTAATTAAAACCAATGGTAGCATGAATGGTGTTAACGTACAATTATTATTAAAGAAATAAAATAGCATAGCTGTAAATCCATGAAGTTGAGTAACAACATAACAATCTCAGTGCCTATATGTAAACAGCCCCCCAAAACATTGCACTGATCCCTGGTTGACTACCAGACTACCATCTTGACATTTGGCAAGGAGCAATCTAATGTGCTAGCCGAGTAGCCCTTCTTCCCATACCTAGTCTTGGTAAATTGAAGCTCTGTTACGTTGGAGGATTAGTGCCTACTACCTTTTGTGGTGTGGCATATCATCAAGGTGAAATGATTATTCTGTCTTAGTCACTCTGGTGAAATACTAATCTTCATGACAGCAATACTTATCTGTGCTGTACAATTTTCACTTTAAAAAGATAGCTTTGACATAGTTTTGAGTTTACTGAAATAGTGCAAATGGAGAAACAGCGTAATTTGGTATAAAATATTTTTCATATTTTGAAGTTAGGGTATGAAGGGAAACTCAATTTTTTTCTTTTTTTATGTCATGTTAGGTTCCCAAAACTAATAGTTTTGTATGTGGTCTTTTTAGCAAGATGGTCACTTCTCGCTTTTTTTCATTTGCAGGAAAAAGCAGTTCCATAAAATCTCATCTGTTCATCACTGTTTCCAAGTGCTTGTTTTTCTCTAGCTTTTTTGAAGTAAGACAAATCTCTAAATAGTGAAGAACTTTCTTAGGCTTGTTTCACACTTTTACAATTGGAAGACTGCACTTTGAGACTTTATACTGTGTGGGAGAGCTCAGGCATACTATCCCTAGCAGTCCTGATTAAACAGCTTCTAAAATAGCAGCTCTCTCTTGTGGCTGCATATTTAATTCCATTATATACGACAGTTGTTTAGTCTGACATCTATCTTTTTATTTCCCTCTATTTTCCTTTATTTTAAAAAGTAATCTTAGTGTAGATTCAGGTGCTAGCTGTCTTCCTGTGCCTCAGTTCTGAGAGTTGTTTTACTTTAATTTCCATTCTTTTTCTGTCCATCTTGTTTTTCTTTTCTCCTGAAAGAACAGAATATCCACTGACAATAGTCTGTGTGCTTAGGAAGAAATGCAATTTCAGTAGACCAGAAGCTGCTCTCTAAGCTGCTATCCACATGGTAGCTAGATTTCTGTTGTGCTTATAATCACTTTTGCTTTGTGAGCTTAATTTAGTTCTAGACATATTTCTGGCTACATTTCTTCAGCTCCAGTGCTTTGAAACACTTCAACATGTTTAATTTTTTATAACATGGATTCTGAATTTTGAATATTGGAAGAATTAAACCCTGTTTCATATAACATCTTATACAAAAAACAGCTCTTCCCCGCTTCTCTGCTCCCCCCCCCAAAAAAAAAAGAAAAACCCCAGACTGTTGAAGTTTGTTTTGCTCTTTATTTTGCAAAGTGACCTATTTTGTACAAATTAGGATTTAATACAATGTAAATCTAGTTAGAATTAAATTGATGTAACTTCTGCATAACAAGATGTTTTCTTGGAAGCTATATTGAGTCAAAGCACTTTTTGGAAAAAAAATATGATGTGCAGAATGCTTTGAGAGAGATTTCAAAGTAAACAAAAATCGGTTTCTGTGACAAAGTGTTTCTGAAAGCTAATTCCTGTGTGTGTCCTTTCTAACACGTGTCATTTGTTGGTGAGTGTTACAGAATAGAAACTGATAGGAGATGCTCAGTTAGTTAGAAAAAAACAGCTTTAACGTGTTGAAATAGCAAGCTTATATGTGAAATTGTTTGGGGGGGGGACAGACTAGTTTGCTCATGGTGAATCAGCATGTTTTTACTGTGATATAGAGATGTTTTTGCAAATGACTATAATTCGATGCTGTTCTTTTCATAGTTCAGAATTTGTCATCAAATGTTGCTGTAGGAATACAACAGGAATACAGGAATACCTTTATACTCTTGTTTCTTTGCCACTTGTATGGTTTTTATTTTGGTAATTACTTTTAAGTTCTTTTTTGCAGCCACCTAGTGGTGTTGGACAATGAAATTATTTCAGCTGGCTTGTTTTTGCGTGTCTTTGCTGTTGCCCAGGGCATGCCTGACATGGTTTGTGTTTGGCTTCCAACATAAAGCACATCTCAGATATTTCTCTTCTTGAGGGTTACTTTGTAAATTAACTTATCACCTCTGAGAGTAGTCTGTTTGTTCTTTTGCCCTTAGAACTCTCTGTTTTGCCTTAATAGGTCTTTTGACTGGAGTCAACTTGCCAGTTTGAATTTGAAGTCAATAATTCTTTTTCTAGAGAACTGTTTCAACAGATACTTCAGCTTCTTTTGTGGTGATTTCCTTCAGTTTTTTTTTCCTCATCTGTCTTCATACTTTTATTACTTTGCTCTTGTAGATGCAAATTTGAAGGACCTGGTTTGTAGTCTTCCTTGAGTATAGCTTCTCCAAATATGCTTGTCTGAATGCCAGTGTAGACACAACATTTAAGATACTCCACCATTGCCAGAAAAGTCCATGACCTGTCAGCATAATGAAACAGCCTTGTACCAAGTGAAACCTATTCCTCAGTTCATTATAATTTGAAATTCTTAGTGTAGTGTTTCAAGGTCTTTGATTTTTCCCAGAAATGAATGATAGTCAATTCTATCATCTGCATCTCTATTGGTATTTTGCATAGTTGATAAAATATGTCTCTGGTCTGTAAATGATTACTCTATATCTTGGCTACTTGCTCTGAGGAGTTAAAAACTTTAAGTGGGAGTAGTGTTATGAACTTTGATACCAGGCACTCTTCAAACTTGCTTTATTTTGGTTTTTGGGAACCCAGAAATTTTCATAAGGAAGCAAAATAAATATCCATTGAAATGTTATATTTAAGCACTTCAACTTTTAGTCTAAAATATGTAAAGTTCCTTAAATCCACAGGTTCCATATTAACAAAATAGATTGATTTTCTGCGTTCTGTAGTTTTAAAGTAAAAATGTCCAAAGCTCTTCATCTCTAGGAAACTTCTGAAATATATAACGAAATAATATTGTACGGAAGTATTATACTAAGGAAGATGAGTTGTGTATGAAATATGTGCATATGTAGAGCATGATCAATTCAATTAATTAAATTAATTTCTTTTAACCTTAAAACTATTGTAACTCTTAGAGATAATGTCCAAATAACCTCAGATTCTTCAGAGTAATATGTGAATGCTTGGAGAGGAGGAAAGAGGAACAAACTATTGTTTTAATAGTTCCAGAGGAGCATGACTTAAAACAAATTTCACAGGCTGTGAACTGTTAGGAACTTTAAGTTACCTTTTATTATTCTTGGCAAAAAAAGCCAAACTTGCTCCCCACCCCCCCTCCTTGTTCTGTGGTTTCTTAGGTAGTTGAGAGGAAATTTCGTCATTAAATTTGGGATCTGTGGTAAAGACTTGTTCAGATTTTCTACTTTAAATATAATCTGGGTTTTAGTAAAGGATAACACAGTTTAAACAAACACAATGAAAAAAAAGTGAGAACTGCATAATGATTACTAGTTAGAAGCAAATTAAGATGCTGCTGAGTTTGTTCACTGCATTCAGTCAGTGGTCTAATTAATTAAAAATTTATAACAAAAGGCATTTAAAGGATGCCAGCATTGACTGTATTTTATGCACGTATGAACAAGTGAAATATATTGGAGTTGATGTAGGTTCTATGGTTACTTACAGTTTGCTAATACAAAGTAAAAAAAAAAGTTTGCTTAATGTACAATTAAGATTAGTTTTTAACCCTGAATTAAGAAAAGTCTGAATGAACTTGATACAGGACAGATGTTTAACTGTAGTTGAGTTTTTATTTACAAAGTTTTATTTTCTGACTTCCCAGATGTGTGGATTAGTGTTTCAGTAAACCTCAGTGGTCTGTTTAAAGTATGACATCTTTTATTTAGAAAAAGGAAAATAGGGGTGACATCAAATTTGACACATTTTTAAAGTACTGGTCCAGATTCAATAGGCACCAGTGAAAGTAATGTTTGTGTAAAGTCATGTCAAAGTCAAAAAATGCTGTCTGCATCTCTGCATAGTTCATGCAGAGCCAACCAACACCCTTTTTTTTCATCTCTAGCATCACCACAACTACATGAATGTATATGGTATATGTGCCCTTATTTACATAGTCTGAATGTACCTACCAATTTTGGCACCAACATACAAAATGAAAGAAATAATACATTGCTTATTCTTTCAGTACTCAAAATACTAAATCCTGAAGGAAAAAGAGATTTGCCAGGGTTTTGGGTAAGATCTGAACATCTTCCCACAAATCGAAGTAGGCTGATAACTCTTAGAAAGGTTAAAGTTAAAATGAACTCTAAAAGTTCTACCTCGTGGCTGAAGTGAGTTTTCTATCCCCTACAAGCATGGCCAACTGTACAGCTTGGTTTCAGTGGGAAAAGGGAATGTCACAGTGATAGCAGCAATGGGCTATTTTTACAGCATGAAGAGTCATCATTTGTCTCGCTGTGCTTTGGGCACGGATCCACATGTTCTAGATCTGAAAATGACCAACCTTCTACCAGATTAGTGTAACTTCTGCTCACTTGTTTTTTAAAGCCTGTGTTATTACCCTGGTGGTCTATTGGCACCATCCATCCCAGCCTATGGCTCTGGTTATGCTTTGGCTTTCCTCCTGGCTGCGGCTGCCAAAACCACGCTCTTACTCCCCCGGAAAAGGGTTTGTGTCCAGCCAGATCAAGTCCCTGGTCCTCCTCACTGCATGGCAGTGATGGAAGTAAGCTCTGGCGCAAAGAGGGGACAGCTAATAAGGATGTTCTCTGGGCTGCAGGGTTGGTTTCTGCCATGGCCTGAGAGAAGAGCAACGGCACAAGGTTTGTCCTTGGGAGCTGAGTGGCAGAGGAGGTGTTGGGGATGCCCAGTGCAGGGCCAGGAAGGGCAGGGACAGCCTCCTGGGCACAGGGACTGCCTCAGGGTCAGCACCCTAAAGGCCTTCCTCCAAAGGATGCTGGGCGCAGGGGAGATGGGCAGAGCTGCACGTGGGAGGCCCCCATCATCTGCGTGTCACAGTGCCATGACCTGGCAACGCAGCAGTCAGTGTCCTGGGGCAGGATAAAGGGGGCATCCTCCCATGTCCTGCTGCTGGTTCTCAGGCTCTTGTGTTTTATGATGTTTTTCCAAGGGAAGAGGCTCCGGGATTTCTAAAAATGAGTGCAAGGAGAAAAAAAAAAAAATCCATGGAGAAATGAACAGGTATTGCTCACCTCAGAAAGGTTTGCAACCATTTAGTTCAGGAGCATGTCCTGCTTCAGACTGAGGCCTTGATTTTTGAGCCTCGCTAGTGTCAGAGATGTGGATTTTTGGCATCCTGTGGAAACCTAGCTAAACTGGATGAACACAGAAGACTTAAAAACTGTACACATTTTTTCAAATTTGTTCAGATGGTTAAATCATCTTGAGGTGATCCACAGCTCTTGCCCCCATCAGAAGGTAGGTGCCTCCTTCCCATGATGGGACAGAGCCAATGCCTAGGCTGGGACATGATTACCCGTTCAGTCCCTTCTGCTAGTGCAGGACTGGGAAGAAATGTCATCAGGTATTTCCTTAGCATGTACTGCTAGGGAAAGGAGGAGGTAGGAAGAAGAATAGAATTGGATATTTTTCAGTTGGAAGTGACCTGCAACAATCATCTAGTCCAACTGCCTGACCACTTCAGGGCTGACAAAAAGTTACAGCATGTTAAGGGCATTGTCTAAGTGCCTTTTAAACACTGAGAGGCATGGGACATTGACCACCTCTCTAGGAAGCCTGTTCGAGGGTTTGACCACCCTCTCAATAAACAAATGCTTCCTAATGTCCAGTCTGAACCTCCCCTGGTGCAGATTTGAACGATTCCCATGTGTCCTGTCACTGGATCCCCGGGAGAATTGATCAGCAACTCCTTCTCCACTTCTACCCTCAGCAAGCTGTAGAGAGCAGTGAGGTCGCCCCTCAGCCTCCTTCTCTCCAAACTAGACAAACCCAAACTCCTCAGCTGCTCCTCATAGGACATGCCTTCCAGCCCTTTCACAAGCTTTGTTGCCCTCCTCTGGACATGTTCAAGAATCTTCACATCCTTAAGTGGTGGTGCCCAGAACTGCATACAGTACTCAAGGTGAGGCCTCCCCTTCTTGTAGGCGCTGAGTATGGACTTAACGCTTTTACTGCCATTTCAGCATTAGAATGTGGAATAAGGAGATTTCCTTTTCAGTGCTAGTGTTTGCTGTGCTGTATAAACATATATACATTTGTGTGTATACATATATATAAGTGCATATCTATACATATATAAGGTTAGTGATTATTATTTTACACATTTGTTGTGGCTATCACTTGACACCTCAACCAACTGGTAGAAAAAGAAATACAATCCAGTTTGCAGGGTAAGATTAAACTGTGCAAGCCATGATGCTGCCTTGTTAGAGTCCCCTGCTCTTCTATTAAACAGTTTCTAACTTCTGAAATCACGGGACTACAACAGCTGTCTTTTCTACGTAACTGCAGTTCTTGTTTAGAGACAGTCTCCTAGGAACGTGGGGTTTTCCAGAAAAATTGTATGTTATCATATAATTTAAAGTGTATAATAATATTGCCTGTCCTCAAAGGGATTACAAAGAAATTGCACTTGAAAAGTTTGGTTTTGCAAATTAAATACTTTTGCTGATTTTTAAAACTATATCACAGTATCAAAACCAAAATAATTAAAGAACTAGGAGTATTTTAATTTTACAAGTAGGATTTTGAGAACCGTTGCTGATCCTGAGAGGCTTCTTATGCTTTTGAATCCAGAACAGAGCTATGTAAATGTCACTTTCTGATACTATAACTTTGTATCGTGCTGCTGTCTAGAATGTAGACTAACATAACTTGGCCTTCATGGCATGGTGGTGTTTTTCCGTATGTGAAAGAGCTATAAACTTACAAAAAGATACAGTGGACATTGTTAGTGTATCCAAATTCTGTGTTGACTATGACTTCCTAGGAAGAAACTGTGAAATGTTTTACTGTTATACTTGCAATACATTTCCTGTAAATTTGGCTGCTTTATGTTTCTGTGTGTCAAAGATTTAATATTAACTGTGATTTTTGGTTTATGACCTTTATGAAAAGCTGCATAATTTGTAACTGACTCAGATATGGACTTAACGATATTATTTCTGTAGTAATCTGTAGATGTCCTTTACTGAAATTTGCATACCTGGACCTTGCCGTTGCAAGGTGTGATCACTGACGTGCACAATGTCTTAGAGAGAAAAACCGTATCTATTACTTGCATGTAAGCAGGCTAAACCCTCTCTTGCTTATACTTTTCCTGCTTTCAGTTTAGCTTTTCTCTATATTGCTGATTGTTTATTAAGGTGAGGCTGTGAAGAAAACCAAGTGGTTACTTCAAACTCTTAGGGGAAATAGTTATTTGTATTTCTGAAGAGTAAATTTTTGTAAGTACCAAACAGACTTAAGATTCCCAGCTCCCTATTTCAAAAGTGACTCTGACTTCTAAGTTCCACCGCCTCGCTGTGATGCTTGTGCTACTAAATGGGCTCAGTTTATAAGTGTTTCTTTGAAAATTTTGTGATCTTCGGGACTGTAATGTCTGCTGAACAATGCAATCTTGAATAAATAAAGCTTTGGATTCTTGGGGAATAAAACAACAATGCCTTCACTATTTGCTCAGTGCATACCTTCTTTCTCCCTCCTCCCTCTCCTCACGGCTTTAATGTTTTGTGCCGCAGAGTTGAGCTGCAGGCAAGTGCTGAGCTGGGGCATGTTGTGAGGGCTCTGCTCCTGTCTGCGGGGGACAATAGCCACAGTGTCACAAGGGCCTACACAGGGGCAGTTGATGGCGTTTCTGTGGAATTGCAGTGGTGTATGGCATCTACTGAAATCTGTAGGATAAGCAAATGCAAAAATTCCTTTAAGCTGCCAAGCCTCTGAAAATGCCATGTTGTGGCCTCATTGATAAATGCCACAAATAGCAGGACAGTCATGAAGGAGTTGGTTCAAACTGGGAGACTGCATGCCATTCATGACCAAATTTTAACCGTGGAAAGAAATTCTCATCTTCCCCACCCCTGAGCATGAGTTGTGAGCTGCGTGCTCTAAAACTTTGTCTCCTGTCAGCTGCCATCTCTAGCGCAACAGATCTTTTCCATAAAACCTGGCACACAGAAGTAGGGCCTGGGCCTGCTTTTCGTTACCAGCAATAGGAAGATACGGGATGCACTTGTATTCATTCCCAGTTCCAGGTACAAGAAGAACAGATGAAATTTCAAGACTAATTGCCATTTGCTTATGCTGTAGTAATACTGAGCTACAGCAAGCAGCCTTTTTAGGAGTGTGTTAAAATGATGATCGGTCTTCAATTACTATGATAAAGTAACAGACTACAATATTGAAACTAACCTCAAATAAAAATGTGGTTTTTATTTCTTTTGTTTGTTTGTTACTAACTTCCACAGATACTATTTTTAGAAAGAATAAACTTCTTTAAAACTGGTTTTTATTTTTGAGCGTCCAATGGATTTGTTGTGTATTGAGGGAGTTCATAAATCTACAGATAGAAGGCATCCCTCTTTTCTATTTTTCTGTCCCTCAAAACCTCTGCAATATAGACAGCTTGACATGGTGCTTATGATCTGCTTATATTTGTATGCTACTTCTACGGGTCTGGTCAACAACTTTTAGAGGTCTGCTTGTTCTTTTTGTCTCTTGAAGATGATGACATGCTTTATTTTTCTTGGGAGTTCATATAACATGATCCATAGAAGTCATTGAGATGTATGCCAAAGTGCTTGAAATGCAGAGGTCAACAGAAATTAACACTGTAGGAAGTATATTAAATTTTAGATTATATTAATGTAGAAAAAGTTGGCTCACGTGAAGAAGTGTTCAGTTATTTTAAAAATAAGGATCCAGAAAAACTAATTTGAGAACTATTGAGTGACACTTAATGGTGCAAAATATTTAAATCAACTTAGGTACTGAATTTCCCTGATGCATTCCAGTCAATTTTTTTTACTTTATTTTTGTCAGTGATATGTATAGCTTTCAAAATATGGTGAACAGTGTATCATAAGAAAGCTATAGCTTTATAATCTATTTTATTGATGTTTTAAGCTTCTCTGAGTAATACCATTGCATTACAGTAGCTGTAATTAAGAATTTTACTAATTTACTGATAATACTTCTTTGTCTTTTTTTCCCAGAAAAGAGCAAAAGGCCAAGTGCTGTTTGACAAAGTGTGTGAACATCTCAATTTACTGGAAAAGGACTATTTTGGGCTGTTGTTTTATGAGAATTCAGAACAGAAGGTAAACCTGTATGAGAGTTTTGTTTGTTTTTCTACGTTGCTACTGACTTCAGTAGTTTAGTCAGGTATATTGTATTAAATGTATACCATTACAAACATTTGAGTAAACTGTTGCAAAATGTCAATTCTAGTCTGCTCTAAACTCGCAACATGTGCAAGATACTGATGTGTATGTTGGTATATAACAAAGTGCCCATTTAGTCTTTAGAGTGGGGGAATATTTAAAATATCTGCATTTTTGAGAAAAGTAATTGAGTTACATAAATATATTGAGTTATATGTAAATACATATAAAGCTAGGCTTTATAGTAAAACGGTAAAATAATGTAGTAAAATGGTATGCCATCCCTGCAAGTTAAGACGGGAAATTTTAACTAATATCTTTGTCTTACTCTGACAACTCCCCAAATTTCTGAACACTTTAATTATTTACATTCTTTAAAAAAACCCAAGCAAACAAAACTTTGGACTATAAATAATTAAAAAAAAAAAATCTTCTACCTGACTTTCCAATAATTTCACTGCCTTTTCTCATGTATGTTTAATAATGCTTTGAACAAGAACACAAAGGAAATCTTGCCCTTAATTCTGTAACTATTATGCCTTTGAGGTTTTTTTAATTAATTTTAAGCTTAAAGAAAATTTTGGCATTTGTAAACGTGAGACTGGAGCTAGCCCGTCACTAGTGGATGCTAGCTAGTTTTGGAAATGAAGAGGTGTTTTGGGATGACTATATTGCAATAGGATTACTTAAGTACTTTTTGGTAACTTACTTTCAGTCGTCTTTTGCATTTGCTTATGTGTTGGATGATCAAGCGCATCTGGATAGCTGAACTGCAAAAAATCTTAAGTCAGTCAGGGGCGTGCATTCCACTAATCACCAAAAGCTAATTTAGCTTTTCCCAGCATCTGAACATTTACAGTTAGTTCTGGACCAGCTGTTGCTTTGGTTATGAACTAAAGATACCTACAGTTATCTTTTCCCTCATAAAGAAAACAGACTAATAATTACAAATTGAAGTGGAAAAAAATTTCTTTTAATCTCCATATTTGTAGCAGGAAACATTATTACATGAGTACTGTACTTAGTCTAGAAGCTTTTGCTTTTTTCTGTTGTCTTTCTCATCTCACTGTTGTGTTTGAAATGAAGTCTAATTTAGCAGTCTGAATAAATCTGAATTTCTGACAAGTTCCATTCAGATACGGTTGTTTTCTAGAGTTATTTGCTTTACTGCAAGGCTTTTGGTGCAGCATTGAGCAAAATACTTAATCCCTCCATGTTAAAGATCCCCATATATAAAATGGACTTACTTATTTTTACTTGGATATTTTGTTTTTATTCTTGACTTGTAAACCATTTCTAGAAATGAGAGCTTTTTTAGTGTAACAATGAAGAGCATCTCAGCTGATGCTCTGAGTAATACCATAATCTTTATTATTATTTGTTATTATTACATGTTGTCCCTTTATTTGTGCTACTCACTATCGAAAATCTCTACTGTACACACACAGCAAAGTAACATAAAACAACAGTCTGATCTCTGGCAAGAGAGGAAAAGTCTAATAGCATACCTGAGATCCTTGAACTATACCAGGAAATAGGCCACTTGACTAGGTCCTAGGAGGGAGCCTTTGGCTTTTGAAAGTAGAGCAGGAAAGTCTGGATTGGTGTAGAGTTATGTCCTTTTTCTTTCTTTTTTTTCTTTTCTAACGTGCTTCTAATTGCACTAAGAGATTTCTCGGTATTCCTCAGTCATGTGAAGGGAGGAATAGAGTACCACACCTTAAAAAGAGGCCATATTTTTCTTCATATGTCTTTATCCTTGGAGATACTAAAAACATGACTGGATATGAGCCTGGGCAACCTGATCTAATTCAAGGCTGGCTCTGCCTTGAATCACAGTTGGACCAGTTATCCCCAGAGGTCCCTTTCAGCCTAAATGGGTCCTTGAGTTCCCTATCCATTGACTGTGGAGGTGCTACTGTAGCAACACTCATAAATGAAGTATTTACATAAATTAAATGAGAAATATTTCCATAATGGGGTCCTTGTGGTCTGATTATTTATATGCCTAGGCTAAGTCTAGCACTCTTTGCAATAGAAGAGTAGACCACTTGTCACATGAATTATGGACAGCAGCAGGTTTTTATGTAAAAACTTCTGGAGAAATCTGGTCCAATTTGTTAGAGTAAAAAAAAACAAGTTGCTGGATTTTGTTGTTCTACAAGTAAGTTCTTAGTGTTACTTGGATAAACTGAAAAAGGAGGCTTCCCTAGCAGATTTACATTTCCCACTTCCTACTTGCTATTGCATGATTAAGCTTAATTTATGGCGAACTGCAAGAACTACAAGACTTTGAATACCAATGAGTAACCGTGAAGGAGGAGTTTACTTTAGGTATTTGCTGTCTGGTTAGCCCATATGCTCTAGATTGTACCAAAGTGCTATTGTGTGGATGGTACTGTGCCTCCGGTGTAGCTCTAAGTTGTGTTGCCAGATGAGTGGGAATACCCAGGTTGCAAAGAAGAATTTGAAAACGTGGGCTTTGGCATGAACTAGGCACTTGGAAAGAGTTACAAAGACTTACAGTCTTTTATGGGTTGGACAGTCTCTACTGTCATGTGCACATTTATATAGACTTGCTTATACTTACTGCTGTTGTCACTCAAGCTACCTAATTCAAAGCTACCACTTTTGTACAGCACCGTGTTTGGAACTTCTTACCCCAGTTATGGTATAAACATATCCTGATAAAATGAAGTGTAGCTATTGCAGTGTCTTAGTACAGCAAAATTACTGGCTGTGTGTGGAGAAAGTTCCTCCTCCCCAACTGCCATTTCTTTCGTGCTGGTAAGTGTGAAATTGTGTAGCTGCACAGAATGTGCTCAGTGAGATTGGAACACTCATTTTTGTTATCAAAGGGTTTTTTTTAATACACAGATGAAGATAATTTACATTGTTTTCAGCTTGTTAAATGTTTGTGGTATGTTTTTAATGAGTGCTTCTGTCTTAAGATTTTTAAGTGTCTCAGTCTTTTTTCATTCTTTTAAAAAAAGGAGAAAACACATTTTATGTTTTGATTTAATTAATATAGAAGTGTGTGGGGGCTGATCAGTTGTGCTTAGCAAGAGCTGCCAAAGAAAGCTTGGGGACTTGGAACTTTTACTGGTTTTAGGGCCTACTCTTTTATTCACGTCTGTAGTAAGTTTGAATTATTTTTTCATCTCAGTACCAGTTCTTTCTGATGCTTTTTTTTCTCCTGTTATGACTGTTGTCTCTTCAGATTAAAATACCACAGATCTCTGACCTCCAGCCCAGTCAGTACTAAATCCTGAATGATATGTTTTTCTCATTCTTTGCGCTCATCACAGCCACCCATTTATGAGCCAGCTGTTGAACTTGATGGCAGCTGTGGGGTGTGGAAACTGAAAGCCAGACACTCTTTTGAATTAGAGCTGCTCCCTAATGCACCATCGAGGTACCATTGGAGGAGTCGTCCCATTAACTTTTTTCTATGGGTGTTCTGTGCAGCTGGGAGAGATGTTATGTCTTCAGATCAGACCGATTTTTTGTTAGCTTTAATACACATTTTTAAACTATTTAGGTCAAATTACTCATTAATGGTTTTTTTCGTGGTTTTGCAATGTTGATTTTATTGGTCTAAAGTTTAGTTAGTGATTTCATTACGTTACACCCTCAAAAGTTCATGAATGCTCCATTCACACTGTAATTGGTCTGCAGAAGTGTTAGAAATCTTTCGCTCTTATGTTCTGGGCACCAGCTGGAAATGCTGCTTGTCTGGATTTGTACAAAATACTTTTGTACTGGTAAAGAACATTATGTTGTTCTTTGACAGTTGGTTACTTTGTCTCATCTATAACCTTACCATTCACAAATTAAACAAATAGATTTCTGCCTACTGGAACAAAGTGGTGTCTGTGCACTTTCTTTTGTTTTGAAAGACGTAGATTCTTTCAGTAGTGTTTGTTTCATCTATAACAAAAGGCACAGGTGCAAGAAAACCCCACCCATGTAATTATGCATGTAAATGGAATATAGGCATCTGATTTTATTTGACAGAACAGTCTTGAAAGTTAGTGGCAAAGTCTGCTTCCAGTAAGCTTATTCCAGGTTTGGAAAATCAGAAAATGAACTGTATCACTTCTGTAAAGAAAGAATTATTATTCTCATCTTGCAGCTTATTCTGTATTGTATGTTCTTTTCTCCTACTTTATAATGATAAAAGATAAAGCACTGAAAGTAACATATACTCACAAATCCTAGTTTTCTGCTGTAGTTATGCCATGCTATATTCTATACTTACTTACCTTATACTATAGATAAAACTTAGGAGTTTAAGCTACTTCTAGTTATCTCTGTAATTGGAAGAATATGGCTGTGTATCATTTTGGAATGGAATTCATGCCAAAACTGAAAACCTAGGATGATAACTGTAGCTGAAGTGAGTCTCAGCTAAAATTATTCTAAGACTTCTGTTCTCTTCCAAGGCCTTTTCATGTCAAGGCTCTTCCAACAGATAGCAGATTTTTCCAACTTAACCAGAATAAATGGTACCCAGATTTTTTTGAGGAGTGGTTTATATCTCTTCCTTTGTAACCATGTTATGGACTCTGCACCTCTGGAAGAATTACAGTAGCTATGAAATCTAGAAGTTGCAAACTTCTTGAAGCAATAAATGTGAAATTACTCCTTTTTTTGATTACATCTATAAAAGTGATTAAAAGAATTTTTAAACAGTATCCGTCTAGGGTATACATGCTGCATTTGTCACAAAATCAACTTGGATCAAGGTCTTTTGCAACAGAGAATTTAGTATTTTGGGTCATATTCATGGAAGCCACATACTTTATAAACAGAGGTGATCTACATTAAGGATTTGCAGTAGTGCAAAAACATGTAGTTCTGCATTCTCCTAATCCGTACAGACCCATAAAACTGTAGCCTAGCATGTTTTGTTTCCTTGAAATAAATTTGACTTCGGGTGCAAAAGCCTGTAACAAAGACTAAGGAATATGGTATTGGAAAACAATTGTCGCATCTGTAGTTTGGTACCATAGACTGAAAGGTCAGTCACATTATACGTAATACGCACTGCTTACCTAGGTTAGGCAAGAAACATTGGTCGAGATATGCCTTCAGCGACATTTGTGCTGGCACAGAGGTCCTCTCTGATTTAAAAGCTGCTGTGTGCAGTGGTTTGTGGAAACACAAATGTTGTCCTTGACCTTACAAGTTACTTGCTCATTCTTCCCCACTTTGCACACCTCTGTCTTTGAAATGTGGGAAGTCCTGCTGGCAGGCTGGTTTTGTGCATGTATGTTTCTTCCATGTAGATGCTTGTGTATTTGTGTCTGGCCATGGGAAACAAAGCCTCAAATACTGTAGAAAGGAAATTCGTGGTAACTGCAGTTAAAAGGCTTATGTTTCTAGTCTCTCAGTCAGTCTATTTTCTAACATCTATGGGTAAAGTTAATAAACAGGATTGTCTGAGTTACTGGTGAATGTATGTTACTGATTTCTCAGTCTCACTTCCCAAACTTACATTTTTGGATGATCAGTCACAAAAAAGTCTCTGTTCACATATCAATAGTATCTGAAATGCTATGACCTATATGATAGGTTGCACAGATTACATGAAAATATTTTTGGTGTTGGGGATAGAACACATTTAATAGTGAGGCATCTGAATATGAAAAACTGACTTTATTTGTGTTGCCTAAAATAGAGCTGAGTGTATAAATTTGGACCTTGCCAGTGTGTCACTGTTAACATAATATATGTTCATAGAGAACTTTGCTTTGGGGAGGTCAGGAAAAAAGCATGAAATTTGATTAGGTCTTTCCAAGCACTTTTGATTGGTGTCAGAACTAAAACGTATATGCTTTAAGACAAATGATGAGAATAAGTTGCCACTTGAGTTCAGAAGAAATACTGTCTTAAGTAAATCTATATGGGTGTTTGAGTACAGACATGTAGAGATTACACAGCCATTCCTGAAAAGTCTGCTTATGTCAATAAAAGGAGTATGAGAGAATTGTGTTTGTCAAATGTAATTTGCTACACCACCTCCACTGTAACACTATCTGCTTTTCAAAATTACAGGGCATAACCAGTCTCAAGGAATAAGACAATAATGAAGGCAGTCGCCTTACACAGTTTCATTTATATGGCTGAGTGGGGAGACTTGCTAGCAAATCACAAGTTCAATTTTAGAATTCTCTGGGTTATTTTAAAGTAGAACAGATGTCTGAATAATACAAACTTTAACTGCACTGTATGAAATGACCATCTTCAGTCTGAAATGATTTTAAATGCTGTTTATTTTTTTTCAGAACTGGCTAGATTCTTCAAAGGAAATTAAGAGACAAATTCGAAGTAAGTACTTCTGTATTCAGATGTTATGCTCCTTTTATTTTGTCATAGAAATACTCTTTGTAAACTTAGTAGCCTGATGTTGACTGAATTGTGTACCTAGAGCATCAAAAAAATATATCTGATGATGACATTGATGCTTTTCAATTTAGTGCTGATAATTAGGTTACAAGATGGAGAATGTCGTCTTGCAAAGATGGTCATGTTTGCTGTAGGATATTAAAAAGAGATCATGTAAAAAGAGAATCAATATCATACAGAAAGTTTTTATTTTTCAATCCCAAGCAGTCCAGCATTGGCTTGTCTGATGTGTCCATCATTTCCAGAATGGAAATGGAATACAAAGCGTAATCTTGGAATGTCAGACTGCTCCCTACAATGCTTTTCAAACTTAATTGGTGTGAGAAGTGTTTCTACTTCCCATACACAACACATGATAAGTAATTTATTTTACTCACTAGTTTACTAACTAGTTTACTCACTAGTACTTCACTAGCCATGTAACTCTTGTAGTAAATAGGGGAGTGAATAGAGAGCAAATTTAGGAAATACTCCTCCTGAGTTTAAATGTCTCAAAATAAGTAGCCACTAAGAAGAGCTAGATAGCCCTTACTGAAGTTCTTCCCATTGCTTTACTCATTTGTGGCCAAGGCAGTTTCTTTTTTGGGTGGAAAACTTGTTCTGTTAGTGCCTGATAGGAAATGCAAGTGGGGAGAGATCATGATCATAAGATTTGCGTGTCTGTACTTCCAGCACAACAAGAATGTGAGTTATTTAAGAGACTGGCTTTGAACTCTTTTGGGGGATGTGATCCAGCAGCAGCACTTTTAATTAAGAACAGCAGTGGGTTATTTACAATGACGAACTGGAGGTTTCTTTGCTATTGTTAACTTCCTGTTTTAAGGCAACAGTCACATTTTTTTCAGAAATGGCAGTGGTGTTAATTCTGTTTTCTTTAGGCCTTTCCCAACTGATGAAATCCCTTACTAGGAAAGTGTAATTTATTTTTTCAGTAGAGAAATGAAAATTACAGAAGCTTTATTGGAGGCTTTTTTTTAATCTAACATGCTCTTCTATAAGCAAACTAGACCTATTAAAATAGTGACTGTACTAATATGCAAGTAGAAGCCATCTGCAATTATGCTTTTAGTGAAGAAGTTGTTACAGGTATTGTAACTTCTTACTCTGCAGAAATGTCAGGTCTTCAGTAAAAACCTGTTAGTTGTCAAAATGTCAGCTAAAGGCTGCTTTGTTTGGTTGTAATCTTTGTGAAAAGATCAATGACATTTATACTTTTTGTGTTACTGTCTTCTGTAGTGATCTGTATGCTGTATAGCCTACAAGTGAGTCATGAATGTAAAGTGTTAGAACTAGCCTGACAATTTTTGGATGGACTGTGTAACATCTTTTTGACACTGTGTAACATATACAACAAAAAAAACATTTTAAGGGGATCTGATTTTTCGTACAGCATGAAGACCTACATTTTATACTGAATATCAAGGCCAGTTTCCTGAATTAGGCAACAAAATTGGAATTGTTTTCTCTGGTCTGTTGTGCTTTAGAGTTGATAGTCATAGTGTATAAGGCAAACAACCACGTAAGACAACCATTTAAGGATTTTAAGCATGAAACTTGCTTAGACTGTTTTGCAAGTAATCAGCATACTGTCAGTTGCGTTCCTCATAATCAGTGTATTAAAGTTTCCAGATACTGGAATGTACTACAAAAACAAATTTTATCCCCCAACTATGTGGGTATCAAGTAATGAGACTTTTCCTTTTTTCAGGTTTAGTTCTAAATGTATTTCTTTGAATAGTGATTGGAAATCTTATGTACAAAAAATACTCAATTATAATATATTTAAGGTGCCTGTAAAACCTGCTAGTCCGTTTGAACATTTGAAATGAGGAAACTCATTTATTTTTCAGCACAAACTGAAGTACTAGCATGCTAGATAAATGTATATGGACAAATACATTGATGTGAACACACAAAGGTGGCAAATTTGGAAGTGGAGTTCAGCATGTCAGTTTGCAGCTTAGTATTTATAGCAATCTCTGTCTCTCTCTTACATGTGAACAATACCAATACTCTGCACATTGGGCACATGTGTATCACCTGTTACCGGGGAAGACAAAATAAGAATCCTGTAGTCTCCCCAAGTTATGTTCTGCATCAGGCTGCCTCTTGCTAATATTCAGGGTCCTCAGGCCTTCTGTATGATCTCTCATTTGTTCAGGTTGGCCTTTGGTTGGTCAATTCTGTTGTATCTCAGCAATTACTGATGTTACTTCAGCTAATGAACTTGATCCACAAATTACTGGCTCTGTTCTCAGGGTTACAAAGGTGGCAAGAAGCTTGTTTTCTTTCAGCCAGCCTGCTCTCTTCAGGAAAATTAATTCTTGACTTTTTTTAACTCATGTAATTGGATATCCACTGGCATGTGTTAAAACCTCTAATTAATACAATCAGAGACAGATGGGATAATTATATTTCTGTCACTATCTTCTTGAAATTTGCTACATCTAAAGTGGATTCAGGCTTTTGCGAAATTGAGAACTTCAGCTTGAATATTGTGATGGTATAAGCAGTAGCGACTGACGTTGGAATAGTCAAATCCCAGACTTCAAAGAGGATGTGGTGGTTCACCCTTATATAAAATTTAATTTGAGAATTATCTGTGTGAGATGTTGTACATGCATTTGGTATAGAACGCATGATATTCCACTCAATTTTGTCTATGAATATTTTCATAACTCATTCTCAGTGTAACAGAATTGAATGAGTTAACTACATAAACCTGGTTTCATCACAGTGTTTATTGCAAATGAAGAACAATCTTCTGTCTGAAATTCAAATGTTCACAGTTATGGGTGAAAATTAGAGATGTGAATATAGAAACCATCTGTTTTGGGAAGCCTAATTATTTGCTTTTATTGTTTGTGTAACTGAAGTATATGAAACTGAGTTACAGACCTTGGTTATCTTTCTCTTCACACAAAATTTGAAACTATTTTTGGGATATATCCTGGTTTTGATGTGGGTATAATTCATTCTCTCCTGAATGGAAATTGTGGAAGAGTTGTTGAAATCCAAGTTAATGTTATGTTAATTAAATCTACTTTTATTTCTATTTTTATTGCAAAAAATACAATTTTGTTATTAATATAGAAAAATCCATAATGTTTATCTTATAAGAATTGGAGAGGATTGCGATGTTCTAAGGGCAGAATAGATTGCACAGAAAAAAAGCCCTGCACATTCTCACCTGCTAAAGGGTGCATTTAACTGGTTTTGCTGTTGAAGTTAACTGTAAAGTTGTCTTACTGTCTTTTGTCAGAGGATACCTATTTAGCCGGAAAGATTCTAGAAACTCATCATTGTACCCACAGTATGATTAATCTGATCTAATTTAGCTTAACTGTGTCCACCTAAGGTAAATGCACTTGTTTTTTGAAGAACAGGCACTTTCAGGAGGTGAGGGCATTCTGAAATAGGTGCCTGAGATGGGAAACAAACCGAATGCCCCTTTTCTTCTATTGGCTGTGATGGGAATCAGTGATGTCTTATATATGTAATTACATTTCATCAGTGTCACGGTTTAAAGCTGGAGTAGCAGCAGGGCACGTTTTTGGAGGTGGAGCTGGAGCAGGGCTCATTTTTTGGGGTTGAGTGGTGGCAGTGCTCATTTTCGGAGTGCGCGTGGTGGCAATGCTCCTTGTGAGGGTTTGAGTGGCCACGGTGCATGTTGCTGTAGTGATACATGCAGTGGGAATTAAGGTGATTGTATCACACCTATGTATGCATCAATAATTAAGTAGACATCCCACCAAAAACAGATTCAGGAAAATCGATACTAACAATATGCTATTTTGATAATTGCAACTATATCCGACATTCTCAAACTCTAGTGGAGCCAGCGTGTCATAAAAGGGACTTGTAAGTACTACTTCCCATAGGAAAACCAAAGGTGTAATTATCAATGAAGCCTGCTAGATAACACCCGAAGTACCCTGGTAAAGTTGCTGACTTATGCTGACTCACAGCATAAATCATTATCAAACACCAGAGCAAAAGCACACATTTCGCCCAGTGCCCAAAACCGAAAAACCGCAGATAAACAATAATGGCAAGTAAACAATACCATAAAGCATATGGCAGGTAAGGCAGCATGGAGGCACTTATTTCGTGTCTTTTTAGAGTTTTGTTCAGAGTTAAGATTGCACTCAGCAATGACATGATGCAAGCTGTCTGTTTTAATTTCCAACCCCTTAAGACTCTGAAAATCTCAGCTGAGAATCTTAAGTGATTTATATGGGTCTCCTCCTGCCGGTGCCGGAATTTGAAAAATTCAGGCAACCTGTCAGAGCCCTGGTTCTAGCCTGCCCCACTGTTGGGCGCAAATAAATCTGTCACGGTTTAAAGCTGGGCTGTCTATTAAGCGAATGACGGATGCTCTTTGTTAACTCCTTCCCAAAATGGGGGGCAAAGAGAAAGGGAAAGAGACTTACAGGTTGGAAAAGATAAAACAGCTTTAATCTAACTACAATAATAA
>VZSC01017620.1:163327-196862 GCA_013398225.1 Steatornis caripensis | reverse complement strand
GGGGAAAGAGAAAAGGGAAAGAGACTTATGGGTTGGAAAAGATAAAACAGCTTTAATCTAACTACAATAATAATGTATTATAATAATAGGAAAAATAATACTGAAATATATACAAATATATGAAAATGTACAAAAGCAATATCGAACTCCCCCCCCCAATGATGAATACATCACCCAGACGCTGCAGGGCACACCCTGGGAAAGTCCCGGACTGTACTCAGCAGCCGGCAGGAGCTGGATTCAGGAATGCACGGATCGGGATTGAAGGCAGAAGAATTGGACAGAGTCCTCCTCGGACGCCGGCCATAGGAGAGCGAGACGCTCGTGATCCCTCAGCTTTATACCGAGTATGACATGTATGACAAGTATGGGATGAAATACTCCCTTTGGTCAGTTTTGGATCACCTGTCCGACCCGCTCCTCCCCACCACAGGGCTGCAGGTCTGACCACGTCTCTGCTCTTTCAGTTCCGGCGCACAAGAAAGTCAGGAGAAGCAAGCATCAACCTTGGTCTCCATAGGGATAACTGTAAGCAAGGGCCTTACTGCATACCATTCCTACTGCTGTTCCAGCGCTAACTATAAACACCGAGCCTTATCACTGCTAGCAGCAGCTACTGTCTGCAAAAACATGCAGTTAATTTCAGAGAGTGCAGCTTCTCAGAAGAGACTGAACTAAAAAGCAAAGTTACTAAATGAAAATTGGTTCTGTCCTGGCCCAAACCAGGACAATCAGCCTAGGGTTGAAAGAAAAGATGTTCACTAGCATGAAAAGGGATAATGGTTATTGTGATAGAAAAGTTGTTTTCTTTTCAGAAAGGAGTGATTAACTGAAGGACTAAAGACAGACAAATTTGCTTGTTACTTGATTCAGTTTAATTCTTGAGAGGGGTGAGGGAAATCCTCTGTAATTGAGGAAGTCGATTAGAACAGATTAAATAGTATAATAGGTAAGGCACCTAGTGGCAAATCCTGCGCTGTAAGTTTAAACCTCTTTATTCATGCTGAAGTCTGTTCTCAACATCCCTTTGTTAATGGGCATGCAGTCATTCAGATTGGGGAACTTAAAAACAGCCAAATGCTATACTGGCCTAGTCTTTGAGACCTACTTAGCCAACAATTAAGGTAGTTCTGGGAATGTCGTGGAGTTGAAATGGATTTTTGTACATTCTTGGTTCTATGGTGTATTCTGCAATACAGCCTAAACAACTGCTCAGGAAAGAAGATGATACAGAGGAATGATGATATGGTTAAATAGGTATATTTTCAAATTACACACTAGACCAAATGGTGATAAATTCATAAATACAATTCTGTGAGAATAATACAGCAAGATTTTAGAATTTTGCAACACTAATAAAATACTTTAAATTTATTAAGTGCTCAGGGAAGTTAGAATTTAATAAGGAAAAGACATGTTAAATGTATGACTGTGGCTGTCTGATTTTAATGCTACCAAAACATGTTTAAGCTCAGGCATCAAAATATGGGGGTTACTTTATGCAGAATTACTTTATATCTATCTCTTTCATGTTATTAACTATATATCTGTAAATGTTGTAGCTAATTTTGTTCTAAGCTAATTACACTGGAGTCTAGCTTACAGTTAGTGAAGAGAAGTAAGTACCTGTGCCAAGGGAGGAGGTGTCCTGCAGAAGTGCTCCTGTATGTCTACTAATTATAAAGAATGATTTTGCAGTTTGGAGATGTCTGAGTTTGTGAGCTGAATCTTTTTACTCCAGCTAAGGCTGTCTGGACTCTGGGGCGGGTGTGGGCAATGTATTTTTGAAAATATATAGATCTTATTTCTTTAATTTTCTTGACGGTAACTTAAGCAAAATTATAGAAGTAATTTTCTTAATTTTATGGGGCATTTTTACAGCTGTCTGTGTGCAGTGTATCTGTCCTAGTCACACAGTCCCAGAAAAATGTTAGCCGAGACACAGAGGTATCATCAGTAAAAGCCAGAAAAAGGAGAGAAAAAAACCCAAACCATCACTGATTTCCTAGTTTGAATGGGATGAATTATGTTAATTGTATGCTGCTAATTGTTTGGTTATATTGCATTCTTTTTCTCTAAGAATGTGCCTAAAGTTGCTGCAGAAGCATTTTGGAGGTAACAAGCAGGCTAGAAAAATTTTTGGCATTTCTAAAGCCCATATTATTAAACATTAAAACAGAGAGCCTTATCAGGGACAGAATGCTAAATAACGTTTTAAATATCAGATTTTTTTTTTGTCTTGGCCACCAATTCAAAGTGCCAGTAATAGTGTGCATTATTATGTGAAGACAATTCTGTTTGTATGCATCCATTATGTTGCTATAAACAGTATGTTGTAGCGAGAAGTATAAATATAGACTGTGCACATTGTAATATACTTGCTAGTCTATATTCAGGGGATAAATGTGCTTTCAGTAATCAGGCAAAATATAAGGTCACCAACTGTCCAAAAAAATATTTAGTAGAAAGTCAACTACAACATTTTTTCTATGGGTTAGCATGAGTAGACATTATCATTTTTCACAGTCTATTTCCAGAGGATTTATGTTCTTTTTAGTTTTGTAAAAAGAATATAGATTATTTTACTTTTCCTTCAAACGATGTCTGGGTCTACTGGCTACAGTGCTTTCTGAAAGCTAACTGTAGAAATGCTGGCAAGAAGGAGAAATGGTTTAAGCAGGAATTCATCTGTGACTAGTTTAACTGCAATTTTAGACGAGAAAAAATTGCTTCATACCAGGAAACACTGCTTCATTCCAGGAAAACTTGAAGACTGTTTTAGTACTTGTATGGAAGGACACTTCCTTCATCCATCTCTCCCCATCCCACAGCCCTATTAACATGACAACTCTCACTAATCCCTTTTTGCATAGATATTTTGGCCCGATAGCTTCTCTTCATCAATTTAGCTTACTCAATAACAGCAGCTTGTCTTTAAATTATGCTAATTCCCTAGGAGATAAATGATGCAAGTGGGCTAATCTATTCCAGCTTTAATTCTATTTGTTCATGCTGTAAGTATTAATTACTTTTTTAAAGGTATTTTTTGTCTTAATTCTATCTTGCATGGGACTGCAGTAGATGATGCAATGAGGCATATTTTACCCAATTCAGTACTATTGCTTATCTAATAAATTAGAGTTTCTCATTTAAAGAGTCCTGCCTTATTTTGTAAGCAAAGTTATCATTGCTCTAACAAACAGCTGATAACTGGGAACATAAAGATACGTTAAAACCCAGAGCTCTTGAAATGTTGACTTAGCAGCCAGGTAGAGAATCAGGTTCACAATTAAGCAGGCATTGAAGCACTCCAGTGAATAGTCATGTCTGAAAAGCTGAACTGATTTTTGAAATGTTGAAAGACATTAGAAATTTTGACACAAAGCACCTCTTCACCTTTAAGGGCTGTGAAATTTTAAAAACCTTAAACAAAAATGTCAGCACTCTTTTCTAGCATAATATTGGAAATGGTATTTAAATTTTATTGTTGTTGTTAAAATACCCATTTTTAAAGCATGATTTATCTGTGTAGGACAGATTTTGAAAATTGTTTACTGTCCAAAATTGATCATTAACACGCTTTATAAAATGATTAGCTTGTTTACCAAAGCTTATTTTTGCTAGGTCTTTCACAACAATATTATTTGTATTAGGAGAAAAAGAGCAAGAGGAAGACAAAAATGGCTACTTCATTGTTTCAGTAATATTTTGATTTATTTTCTTATCTTTGTTCATCATTTTTAGCAGATCTACATTGTAGGGTTACTTTTGTTATGTTTGACAAGATATGGCAAAGCTCAACTGCATTTGCTTTCAAGGAGCATGCAAAACCAAACTATTAAGTTCTTTTCCTAGGCTTCTATTTGGGTATTTTTTATATTTATGTCTGCGTTGTACTTAATAAAATCTGTTTGAATTAGAAAAGTTCTACATTTTGTCAAGTTATTAGTACTTTCCAGTGAACATATTCCACTTGTACAGAGCGTTACCGTACTGGTAGAGTAATGTTCTGAGAATCTATTTTAATTATTGATGAGTGACTTCAGCTTTCAAATCTTAAAAATTTATTTATAACTAGAGCTATGACTAAAGGCAGCAATTTATGCTTTGTCAAATTATTAATCTAATTTTAAACATGTTTTTGCTGACGGAATGCACGTGGTGTTAACAATTCTAACACGTGAGAATTTAAACTTAAAATATCATTGCTATGATAGTTGCTGAAGGTGTTTTTTCAGAAAAAATATTTTAAAGGAGGAGAATTTCCTTATTGTCTTTCTGATGTTTGCAGCACAGACCGCATTTTGACATCTCATGTTCATAGTTATTGTACAGTCTTTCAAACTAACAGTCAGTTTAAACACGGGGAGACTGTTACCCTTGGAGGAGTTGAAAATTAACACAAATTCAGTGCAAGTGCCTTTGAACACAGAATATTTTAAAAGTGTTAATATATTATGGTAATTTTCAAATTAAAAGCTTAATTCTGGTATTTATATAACTTATTGTAAAGTAATTTTTAACATGCTAATCTTTCATTGCATGTCTATATGAGTTACTACCTGATAATGAAAATAATCTATGTTTCTTACTAATATACGCTAACAAGAGAGAAAAAAAATCTTTCTTTGGGATTTCAGTGATCTAAGACTTATATGACTGCCTAACATTTTTCAGTTCTTTGCTTGCCTCAACTTGTTTGAGATTAACAATCAGACATTTCCCATGTTTAGGTTTACCTTGGATATTTACCTTTAATGTGAAGTTTTATCCTCCTGATCCTTCACAATTGACTGAAGACATCACGAGGTATGCATAATTCCTAATTTTAAACTTAAAAATCACTGTTAGTCTAACTTGAAGGCCATACAAAGTTTCTTCTTCTGTTTCTGGCTGCTGTAACACATTTGGCTAATACCATAGAACATTGCAGGTGGTGTTATATCAACTGCTTTTTGGAATGGGGTTGAAAAGGCAAAGCTTCAGGAAGAAACCTGAGAAAGAAGGATTTAATGATAAGTGGGGATATGTTTGGGTGGGAGGTAAGATGTGAATGATCATATTTGAAAGAAGCCAGTGTTTTATTGTCAGGCTGCTGCTTTATTATATAGCAGATAGTGTGGGAATATTGATATCAAGAGTGAATATCAAGGGATCCAAGGTACTTCAGTAATAATCTAGGTTAGGTTGGTGAAAACAGCCTTATACATATGCGTTCAATAAAACCATAAAACATAATAAAACCTGAAAATAATTTTCTTCCACAACTTTTATATAGAAAGTACTTAGAATGCTGTGGATACTAGGCACCTAAAAAGCAGCATTGCAAGACTAACATAAGCAGTACGTAGAGTGCAGGGAATTGACGCTCACTTTTTCAGGAGTTACGAAAACCTGAACACTTAGTTTTGGTTTGGAGTTAGCTGACTATGCTGAGGCAGGATATACAGTACTACATATTGCATCAAATCAGTCTTCCGCACAAAATAAGATAGCTACACAAGTGTGTAGTTGATATATTACTGCAAATAATCTAAGACATTTAGTACACAGTGTGTTTAGAAGAAGCTGTCTGTGTTTTCCTTGAAAATTTTCAGCGGGTTGGTTGACTTTTCAAGTGTGTGTTCAACTGATAAAAGCATTTTTATGGTTATAGCTTAAAGATAAATTCCTTAAAATTTAAGCTTCACTTGTAAAACTTTTTTTTAATTTATGTTAAAGATCTGTGTTAGGGTAGCATGTCTACTGATTGTTAACTTGTTCAGTTTGGTAGAAGACTATATGCAGTACCTGAAATATTTAATTCTAATCCATAGATGGTTTAAGGAAGGCAATTATGGATTCAGTACTAAACTGGATTTCTTTTGTGTATTACATGACTTGATTAGCTCATGAACTGCAAGGAATATAAAAGTTAGAATTTTAAAGTCAAAGGGAAATTTTAAAGGAAAATCGTGGGGTTTTATTTGTAAACCTTAGATACCTGCAGGCTGGAATGAGAAATGAAGGAGTTCCTAAGTCAGCTTTGGTTACAAACTATATAAAGGTTTTCATTCATTTATCTTGGAAATCAGAATTTTTCCTGCTGTTTGTATTATTTATGAAAGTAATATTGACTCTTAAAAATGGAACTGAAATTTACTGTGTGGCAATAATGCTGAAATAATGTAAGGTGTAACAAATTATTAATGGATTGACTTATATTAAAATACAGTTACATGATCGCATGCATCTTGATAAATTTTACTGTATGTCTTATAGACTTGCCATTGGTAACACTTTCTCTGTTCTTGTTTTTGTTTGTTTTTTTCCCTTTTGCTTTGTCTTGCAGATACTTCTTGTGCCTACAGCTTCGTCAGGATATTGCTTCTGGTCGACTGCCATGTTCTTTTGTGACTCACGCCCTCCTTGGTTCATATACCCTGCAGGCTGAGCTGGGTGATCATGACCCAGAGGAGCACCGAGGGGACTACATCAGTGAATTCCAGTTTGCACCCAATCAAACTCAAGAAATGGAAGAGAAAGTAGCTGAGCTACACAAAACACACAGGTGTGTCAGATACAGTGGGATTAAATGAAATCATCACACTTTGTCATGTTTATGTCAATTCCCTTAAGACTATGTGTAAAACTGCTAAGCTGTTGTCGTTACTTGGGAAATCTTTTGCTATGTAACTAGAACCTCTTACTTTTCATGCGTTTAAAAATTTCAGTTTTTAAAATAGTAGCTTCATTAAGATCTCAGAAGAGAGTTTTTAGAATATTTTTCTCTGAGCATATGAATTAGTTTAAGCAACATACAGCCAGAATATTTTGAAAGAGAAGGTGGAAATTTCTACTAAAGGAATATAATATGGTCTGAAAGAGCACTTTCCCTTTAGGGCAAAAATGCTATTCATACCTTACAAACTGAGGTTTTTCTGTGTCTGAATTCCAAGATTCCACTCACTTCTGATTCTCAGTTCTTTTGTCAATAAACTCAAGGTTTATTCAATGGTTTTAGGGGCTTGACTCCAGCACAGGCGGATTCCCAGTTCCTAGAAAATGCTAAGAGACTCTCCATGTATGGAGTGGATTTACATCATGCCAAGGTATTGGGGATTGTTTGGTTTTGTTTTGTTGTAGGATAGACATGCTTAGAATTAATGAACATAGTATGTATAAATCATTTTTAAAATTTCATACCCTTCATTCATAGGTATAAGCCGCTTACCTCTTGGTCATGATAATTACTCACTTTACAGTTCTAACATCCTCAGAATTTATTTTAAATTTAAGTTTATTTAATGCATAGGCATATGGGCGGCTTGGAAATATTACTGTATTCATAAAAGCAGCTAAAAACATTTTAAATATCAGACTTTTGATGCCAAGGAGACATGGAGGCATAAAGTACAGCCTAAAAGAACATGTAATTGTTTTTGTGATACCGTGAGAGTTAAAAACAGAGTGGGGGGGCAGGGGAGGGGGAGGTCGGTCTTGAGGGAGGGTGGGTTTTGCTGCTTTTTCCACTCCTCTGGGTAGATCAAATCTTTAGAGTGAGTTCCAAAGCCATTACTTAGAGTCCAAAGCCTTTCCTATAAAATGAATATACTTGGCTATTTCTGCTTTAAGAATCTCATTGTCAGACTCTGTCAGGTTTGAATATGAAATGAATATCGGTTGCATTATTGCCTCAAGGTATGCGTGCAATAATTACATTTAGAATGTTATTAAAGTGATTTTTATGAAATTGTCTCATACACGATAGGATTCTGAAGGTGTGGATATCATGCTGGGTGTATGTGCTAACGGACTGCTCATTTACAAAGATAGACTCCGGATCAATCGCTTTGCTTGGCCAAAAATTCTGAAAATTTCCTATAAGCGAAGTAATTTCTACATCAAAGTCAGGCCAGCAGAAGTAAGTAGTACCTTTCTGTCTTGTTTCTTTTGTGAGATCATTGCTATCCAGCAACAAGGTAATGTTGGCTTTTTTCCCAGTGTCCTCACAGGCTTACGTTGGATTTGAGCAGAACTTAAGAGGGTTTTATTTTCCTCTTCAAATTCTGCTATCTTGATTAGTAAATGCAAACCAAGAAGAAAATCCATTTTCTTTTGTTAATGGATGCTACCCTGTAACTTTTTTTTACAGGGAAGGCTAGTTACGCTAGCCACGTTCTTGCGGTCCATACAAACTTTCAGTCCTGAGGGAGAGCCAGCCTCTCTTCCTCTTTGGGTATAATTGTTCACTAAATGTCAATGCATCTAGTTGTATGGGTGTAACCAAAGGCTTGAGTTACCAGCTGCTGTGGAAACAGTGAATTCAACTTTCTTTTCAGATACCATTATAAGTCTCTGAGAGTTCCTGAAGGAGAGGTTATGTTTTGAACACACTGTAACTGGAAATTTTGCAAAAAATAAACATGTCAAACACTATAATACTGTTTTAAAGTTGTACTCTAAAATGTTTAAGGTAGCTTTTACTGTGTGAATAAATAAAACAAAAGAGAAGTCTAAATGCCAACAGTACAATATGAACATTGTAGTTTTGTAAGTGTTGGGACACAGATATATTGTTCTTGCACTCCGCTGATGGTGCATAGATGTAATATTTTTACTAAGAAACTGTTACATAGTGAAACGGATTAGGTAAGCTTAACACTGCAGTATGGATTTGAGACTTTCATTAAATCCAAGCAAAGTGTGCAGCACAACCTGCAGTACAATTACTTCATGCAGTTTAAAAATAGATACGTCAGGCAGCTAGTCAGAAAATTAGCAAGGAACACTAAAGTATTATTGGATTTCTCAAACGAGTCATTAGTACAACTAGGAAGTGATAATGTGATTATAACACATCATGACTAACCTGCCAAGTATGATTTTATTAAAAGGCTGGAAATTCTGATTATTTTTAAGTTTTTTTTTTAAATCTTATGAAGTCTTACAAGAGGAGAATTACAACTTGTTACAGTAATGGAACTATCTGAACTCTGCCTGCTAGTTAATAGCCAGCTTAAGGAAGTGGGTTAATTTGTGGGTTCTTTCCAGCAGGAGCAGTTTGAGAGTACTATCGGGTTCAAACTGCCAAACCATCGGGCTGCAAAAAGGTTGTGGAAGGTTTGTGTGGAGCACCATACTTTCTTCAGGTAAATGGTAATTCTCTGCTTCCCCTACTTTGCCAGGTATGCTGTTACGTGTCTTTGAAATGTTATGAGGAAAGTAGACAAGTTTTCCCCCCTATTTGCTCCTAATTTCTCAGTTCAGTAACACCTCTTAAACATACGACACCCTACCTATCATTGCCCCAGATTACCACTTCTGAAGGTCTCAAGTACAATTAACTGTTTTATTTAAACTTTTAGAGTGCTAACAGTATAAAAGTAAGCTAGTGATCGTATGTAAGACTTGCTGAGATCTCAGCTTTTCAGAGCAACCATCTAGAAATCCACTATACTCTTTCACAAGCAGCTCTCAGGGCTTGACAGTAATCTTCATTCACATCACTTTTCAGAATATTCTGCTGAGTGTAAATGCTTACAGCTGAATTTTTCTTTATCTATAAACTGGGCTGAGTTCACAGTCATTCTCTAAAGACCAGAGAATCACTTTAAAAACAGACTACTATCTGTTTATATAATAATCCATAACTTTCTCTGCATTTTTTCCCCAGTAACTGATAAACATAAAATTCTGAGTTGGACATTGAAACTGTGGTCTATTTGTAAATGAGCACTTTAGCAATAGGCCACAGAGTTGTTTCTGTTTCTACTTTCTCCATTGAAAAGGAATTTGGAAAATCCTCATTTGATTTTTATAATGGGAAAAACTCCATGAGAGTGCATGTGCCTCATGCAGCCTAAGAGTCACAGATTTAGGTTGAATCTGTTACGCATTGAATAGGCATTGAATCTGAGTTTCTTGCTTCAAATGAGCACAGTAACTAGGGTATGTAAAAGGCAAGCTTTCTCCTTCAGCAGCTTTGTTTCTTATTTTAAAAAAGCAATTGTGTTTTAAGATGGATCCTGTCTCTGCATACTAGTCTAAGCTGAATATACTTGCTAGACTGAGGCCTTCAAAGAACTTGGGGAACAGGACACCTAAGCAGTTCATTACTGGAACTGTCTCACTGGATGTTTTTCAGTATTCAGCTTTCCATTGAATGTAGAATCTTCTTGCATGCAATATTAGAATTTTGCTGAGATTGGCAGTCAGTCTCAAAATGCTTAATTTAGAAGCGCTTCTTTTTGAAATCCTGATCAAAGATTTTTTTTCATGTTTGATATAATTAATTGCTTAAGTTTGTTACGATACAGAGTACACCATTCAGTTCTTTAAAATGTGAAATCTGCTTTGGCCGGTGATGTCCATTACCACAAATAGCATGCAGTTCTGTCTGCAATGAAAAAATTATCAACGTTCTTCAAATAACTCATGCAGTGGTTTGCTTTGCTGGGAAACTCTATTTCCTAATTTTATACTAATTAAAAGGGCTTGAATAGGGAAAAAACAAACCTTATGGAAGTCAAAAATCCTAAACTGAGAACTACCATTTGCAAATATAAGTTTCCAGGAATGTTAATACTTATTAGATAATCTTACTGCAGAAATTCTGACATAATAAAAATAATTGGATTTTATTCCAATCAGAAGTGGCTTTTTCTAACCGGGAATGACATTATAATGAGAATTATGTAACAAATACTTGAACCATTCTGTAAAATCCATATACTCCACTGATGTCATCAGATAGAAAATCCTCAGAACCTCTCATCCTGATTTAAAAACAGTAAACTAAATCCAGTTCTATTTTTCGCCAAAGATGAAAAGCAGAAGTCAATTGCTACAGTCCAAGAGCCTGTAGCTCTTTCAGAGCATGTGTAAAACTTGTGTATGATACCACAGACAATTGTACTCAATCTAGACATACATTTTTAGCTTCCAGATCTCTTAGCATGCCCTATATAACATTGTAAGATTCCTTGTATTGTGTTTTGCAATGTTTCAGTTTTTCTCAAATAATTTCATTAAGATCCATCTTCTTCTAATTTATGGGAAGTTTTGCCAGTGTACGAAGTTATTTATTAAAATTTTTAATGAACTATATTGAAAAGACAAACAAAAGGCAGTTGATTCACTGATACCAGTTCAACGTTATAGGATTCCAGTAATATTTTCAAAGAGCAACAATGTGCTTTAAGAAATACAGTCAGACTATGTATCTACATTAATCTTTTGAGGTAAGCTTAGTCTGCAACTCCGGATCTTAACCAATGGCTGCAGAAAACTGCTTATAGTTCTGCTTTATGATCTTTTATTTGAAATTTTCATGATTGTTTCAGTGTCTTCCCAGAATGTCTTAAAATGGTCAAAACATAATCTTCAGCTATTTTATGTTACTAAGCTTGTAATAAAAAAAAAAAATCCATTCAAATGCCCTTAATCAGGAAGTAATTAGTTCTCTTGTTTTTTCCACATTAGAAGATTAAAAGTTTCTCTCAGCAGTGTGGCAGATAAAAATGGCAGTTAATGCTGTAGCCTTGCCAAGACTGGAAAAGAACAGAAAGAACCTTGGAAAAACCCTTTTAGCCCTCTTCCTCTTAATGCATAGTGTACGCTCTCTTGGAAATAACGTGGAGTAATAAATTGTCACAAAGATTGGATAAGGCTGTTTTATAGAAGCAATGAAAGTGAAGCTCCAGTACTTGTGATTTTATTATGTAAGTGTACTTAGTGCAGAAGTGGATTAGTCTGTCTTCAGTTCTGTTTTGTTTAAAAATGTGTTGGAACAGATTAGGTTTCAGGTGCTTGCATATGCATCTTAGGCATGCAGGATTGGATCCTTCTGGCTAGTGCCCTGACAAAGCCATAAGCATCCTCAGAGAAAATGGTGACCTTCTATCTAGCTCATTGTTATTTTTGCTAAGTATCTGAAAAATCTTCAGTTTTGCTGAAATTTCTTTAGAATGACTGTCAGTTTACAGAACCCACCACTGGATACCATCTTAACATATGTTAAATTGGATTCCACTGACACAGATATTCCCTATGCAAGTGCTTCAAAGGCAGCATTCTTTTAAGTCTTGCTTGCCCATCTGTGGCATCCTAAGTACAAAGGGTACAGTAGTTGCTGGTTCTGCTTGAAAGAAGCTGATGTTCAGTGAGCTTCTCATTCTTTGCTGATCCTCAAATCAAAAAGCTCTATCTGTAATAGTCTGATGGTTTTATACAGAGGGAGAATAGGCTATGGAGGCCGCTATGCTGGTGAGCATGTATTTGAAGCACTACGTTGATCCAAGGAGCAACATCAAAAACGTTGCTAGAGAAGCTGAGGCTGGGAAGAGTTCCTGCAGTGATGACTGTTTATCTTATCAGCAAGGATGACACTGGAACAAACAGTGCCCTCAGTGTTGAAGTCAATGGCTCAGATTTCAAAAACAAAGCATAAGCAACGAGGGTTAGATGAATATGAGCTTAAAGTCCTCATACTGATGGAAATTCAGGGAGGTATAGAGGACCTATCTCTTCAAACTCATGTGGTGTCAAAAACTGGTGGAAGAAAGCAGAATCCCTCATAGCAAATTATGCCGCGTTAGATTTTCTGACATTAGCACTTGGGTACAAACATACATACCCCACATTAATAGTACTTACAACTCATTCTCTTTTTCAGTCTTTTCACTATACGCTTTTTCCCCCCTCCTTGTATCCAGCGAGCATCAACTTACACAAATCTAAAAAGACATTGTAAAGAAACTGGAGTCTGGATCTAGCTTGTTAAACTTCTTACTGTTGGCTTACGACTCTCCAGCCATCTCAATCTTTTTTTCACTTGATACAGCCTTCTATGCAGCTTTGAGATGCCATTCCCTAACTTTGAGAAATAGCAGCTGCCGTGTTGGTGTCTTGCAATATAGGAAAGACAGTGGAAGTGGGATGTATAGTTCCTACTGTAAGTAACACTCTAAGGAGACAGATCTGAGGGGTATTCTACATGGACCTATAATGGTCTCAGCTTTCTAGAAAAAAAACCCATTTAACCAAGATAGCACCAAAAGGTAAGGATCCCAGATGCTTAGTCATACTGTGGAAAATGTGATGGTTATCAGCATCACTTCGATTCCAACTGCAAAAAATAAATAACATGCACTGTTTTAGAAGTTATTCTCAGAGCTTATGGTAGAATCCTTTCTCGGAGTGCACAAATCATGCGTGGTGAACTAAAGTTGAAACATAATAAGTAGCTTTAAAGTACCTCATTAAAAACATAACATAAAGACTATTGATTTTGATATTGATATTGATTTTGATATTGAACTGACTTTCCTCATATTTACCTTTTAGACTTGTATCACCAGAACAGCCTCCAAAAACAAAGTTTCTAACCTTGGGTTCCAAGTTCCGCTACAGTGGACGAACGCAAGCACAGACACGACAGGCTAGCAACCTCATAGACAGACCAGCTCCGCACTTTGAGCGCGCTTCAAGCAAACGTGTTTCCAGGAGCCTTGATGGAGGTATGAAATTTGACTTGTTTCTCCAGTGTAATGATTACATTATGTGAGGTCACTCTGATATGACCAGTATTCAAAAATGTTGACTGTGGATGGCCAGATGAATTTCAGTTTCTGATGGGTGATGTGAGGAGTGGCCACTTCGGTTACTTGTCAATTTTAGGTGACCTAAAGTCATGTAAAGTAAGTTAAGTCACTGTCTAAATTGTATGGCACTGCTGTGAATATATGGAGGATTATATATTGGACATGCAGCATCTGTTTGCTACTCATATCTCTTCCATGGGAGAGGCATGCACTATATCCTGTTCATTAGGATTGTTTGGTCACTGGCATCTTTTGGGCTGTGGATTGGCCTGAGTGCCTCTGTACACCAAACAGCAAAAGGCAGAACAAGTTTTTTTCTTCTACTTTTGTATCATTTTGTTCAGTATATTGTAATCATAGTATACTTATTAGTTACTTCTGTGTTTAGTTAACAAGTTCTATGTTGAGGTTGTTTGAGTAGCTGAAATGTTTGTGTTGTTACTGGTGTTTAGTCTCTTTGAGCAGAAATACCTTCTGGTTTCCTTTATTGGAAACAGGCATGCTTTCAAAAGGCGGGTATAGCAGCAGTAAGTGTGAGAGTTGTAGAGCACATGCTTTACTCTAAATCACTTCTGAAATAAATATAAGGTAGAAAAAATCTTCAGAAAACTTATGTGAAGCTTGATTTCTATTCTAGAGAAGTTTTGTGTGCCTGAATCTAAGTGAATCGTGACAATGATATGACTTTAGCTACAATTCAGCTGTTAATTTGACCTTTTTCCTCAAAAATCTTTTACTTAGAAGACTTTTACTTCTGCAAATATTCATACCTCTATACTGGGACAAATTAGCAAGCTGTGACACTTGCTTGGGAAACATACAAAGTCTTACCTTCCGAGAACCTAAGCAAGAATAAGAGGCAAGAGTGCTTGTGCTGGTAGTGTGTGATGGGTCCTTGTGGCAACCAAAAGACCTGTCACCACATCAGTGTTACTGTCCGAGTTGGTTTTAGTTCCTGCGCTTCTTTTGATTAGAAACAGTTTGATTTTTGCCCAACTCTCAGAGGCTGTATGAGCAAGCCTTTGTGAGATCCCTTGTGCATCATCTGAAGAATACAGAGGTGTATGCATGTGTGTTCAGGCCCAAACTTTCACTGTTACTGAGCCATCACAGTAAAAATTTTGAGCATGATGAAACATTGTTCTTGGTTTTCCCTTTTTTCCCTCTTAATCATTTTTGGTTTAATCTCAAATGAACCAGCTATTTCTGGCAGCATTCATCTTGCTGGTGTTGCCATTGGTGGGCTGTAATAGTTTTGAACTGTCTTCATTCAAAGTCAAACTCAAATATTGTTTTTTCTTCAAACAGTAGTCCAGATGTAGGTTCATACCGTGAGTGTATGCTTAAAACGAGAAATCCTGTAGAGGGTGCGCTTACATTCTGCCTCTCCTTTGTGAGCAGCATGTCCAGTGCCACTGTTCCAAGTGCCTAGAGTTGCATACTCATCCTTGTAAGGGTTACTTTTGCTCCACTCCCTCCTCACCCTCACTAGTTGGACCACAGCAAGCTGGAGGAATGAGCTGAAAGGAACGTTATGAAATTCAACAAAAGTAAATGCAAAGTCCTGCATCTAAGGAGGAGTACCATCATACACCAGTACATGCCAGGGGTATCAACTGCACTGAAAGCAGCTTTGCAGAAAAGGATCTGAGGACTCTAGCTGGATAAGTCAAACGTGAGTCAACAGTGTGCCCTTACAGCAAAGGAGGCCAACAGAAGGCTGTATTATCAAAAGCATAGCCAGCACATTAGAAGAAATTATTACTGCTCTCTATTCCGTACTTTGTGAAGACCGTATCTGGAGTACTGTGTCCATCTTTGGGTTCCCCAGTATTAGATGGGCATTCACATATTGCAGTGAGCCTGGTAAGGCCACCAAGCTGGCCAGAAGGCTGGGCACCTGTGATATATGAGGAGAGGCTGGGGGAACTGTGGTGCTCCAGCTTTAACAGAAGACTGTAGTGAGATATTGCTGTCTACAGCTACGTATAGGGAAGGTATAGAAAAAACGGAGCCGCACTTTTCACGGAGGTGCCCAGTGTGGACTGCCTGCAAGTTGAGACACAGCAAATTTCAGTTAGAAATAAGAATTATTTTTTGTTTAAAAAGACTTAGGATATGCTCAAAGCTCAACTGGACAAGTCCCTGAGCAATCTGGTCTCATCGGACCTGCTCTGAGCCAGGTGTTGGACTAGCTGACCTCCAGATGTTCCTACCAACCAAAATTATTCTGTGATTTGTCAGAAGTTACTTGTGGAACTTGAGGGACGTATACCCAAGAAATGCTCTATTTGCCACCCAAGAAGGAATCAGAAGCCTAAGTTGCAGAATTTACTACTTAGGGCCTGAAAGCCTAACATCCCAATCCCACATTTGCCATTAGCTGGCCTTGACAGCAGCTTAAGAGAGTCTCTGATGTGGAGCTGAGACTGTTTTCAAAAGAGGATATCCCTCACAGGTACTCCAAGAAACGCCTCTACATCTCAGCTTTCTGCACCTTTGTAAAGTGAAGGCATATAGAGGTATTACAGACGATTGCTAAATGAATTAAGTTTATATCAAAGTTGTGTTCTCCTGTACTTCCTTGCTACTATTTTGACTGGGCCAGTCATCCTCATCTAAAGAAAAAAAAAGCCATCCTGCTCATTAATCCGATTACATTGAAGCAAATAAGAGAAAAAAAAATGAAGGCCTTTCACTCTTGTGCTTTGACTATATTCAAGTATATATATTCAGTATTTCCCGCTTTAGTTTTTCACAAGCATACAGGGGGGAAAAGTATTACGTTCACTGAGCTGTTGTTTCTGCAGTTTTGCTAAGGTTCCAGACCAAAAATACTAACAGTTATATGCATAGCTATTTCTATATTGCATTAAAACAGTCCTCTCAAAATAGTGAATTTCCATGAAACATTGCCTATTTCTCTCTTTTGATAACAGTGTTTTACACAGTTTTACACAAGAACAGTACCTTCAGTTTGTCTTCCAAGACTAATCAGAAAGTTGATAATTAAATACCTACCTGATATTGTAAGGTTTTCTCCCTTGCATAGTAAGTGCATACTATATGACAAAGGTACATTGCTGTTCATATCAGTGCAATCAGCACCATAGAATTTTTGCAAAGCCAAGAAGCTGAAAAATATTGTATCACTCAATAACTAGCCTATATTGCTCATTGCTGACATCACCATACAATCATTTTGTTAAGAAGTCTTAAAACCAAAATGTTACAACTTACCTCAATTAACCAAAATTATTTTGTTCTCTAATAGCTCCTATGGGTATCTCAGACCAAAGTCTGCTAAGAGATTTCCCTGCTACTGGAGGGCAGGCTGCTGGAGGTAAAATTCTTGACATTGAAGATGCTGGTCAGGCCAAATTAAAAGAAGGTGGCAGAGAAGATGGAAGCCCCATCAAAACTCCGCAGTTAGAATTGACTAAAGATGGAAAGGTATGGCTGACTTTCATACCAAAATTATTTGTTCATGTGGTGTATGTTCATGTGTGGTTATTTAGTGCCTATCACTTCTGAGCATCATACAGAAAACCAATTTAAAGTATTAAAATTGTCAAGTGCTTTCTGTAGGTTTAACTTAATGTAAGTGTATGTAAGCAAAAGAGAATACAAACTTCTCAATGGCATTGACCTACGGTTTCTTTTTTTGCTATAAATTTCTAATGAATTCTAATAAGCTTGTGTGAGTTCTTGAAAAAAATGTTTCAAAGGGTAAATAATGTTTTATTTGTTTCTTTAGTTTGTTTAAACTTTAAAAAAATTGTTAGCATATCCACAGATGTGTAAATTCTACAAATACATGTATATTATGACTGTTTAATTACCATAGGTAACAGTATTGTTTTAGCAGCCATGGCAGAATTATTTCATCATTTAAAAACTTGTGTGTTGACTGAGGCGTAGATTTCTGTGAAAAGTTGAGTACTTTAGTCTGTTCCTGTTGCAAACAATCATTTACTTGTCTGTTTGTTTGAGCTACTAGGGGAATAGGTCAAAAATAAATTTAGATCTTGTATGATTTGATGTAGAAATTTCCAAAGTGTCAGCTAAAATATGATGCTCTTCTTTCTTGGAGAGCATTTCTTTTTCTGGCAGTTCTTCAGAACTTACTTTCATATTTAAAGAGTAATATTTTTTCCAAACATTTTTGCAAGTCAGCTACCCATTTGATTCCTAGGGAGGCTTCTGTGTGTCTCTGTGTGGTTCACATATTCCCACTGCATTCAAGTGTAAGAAGGGAACAAATACCAACAGTTGCATTTTTTTTGTTTGCTGGCAAGTTGAAATAATTTTGCATTAGCCTAGGAGAAAGGCACACACAGAATTTCTTTATGGGAAAAAAATGGTGAAATAAATTCCTGTGTTTTGATTTTGTGGCTGGTAAAATGGTGATACTCCCTTATTTTCGAAGTGGCAGTATCTTTCAGTATGTTAACTAAAAGAAGAAAAAAAAAAAAGGCAGTATTTTGGAAGTTGTTCCAGGAAGCTGTTCAGTAAGGTTTTGTTACACATGCCAATTCTGTGAACAGCCTGCTTTTCCCCCTAGCGCAGATACTTCTTTTCCTTTCTGGCTCCCTTTAAGTCTTAGAGGAAATTATTATAAACCCAGGAATCAAAGTGCCAGCTTGTCTTTCGTGTACTGCACTGTCCCCTGACCTTTCTTCCAAAGCTTTGAATGTCTGTCCGCTTCCATCTGTTGTAAGTGACTATTACAGTTCAAAAGTGCACGGTTCTTTACAGCCTGAGAACAAAACATTCATAATGGGTTCCATTTCATAATCCACAGAAGTAAACAAGTTGGCTGCTTGTAAAACACAAGAGGATTTCTATTTTTGTTTGGCATTGCTGTTGCATTAGTAGAGAGATCACTGCTGCTAAGTAAAAATTTTCACTAACTAATAATTTCTTTTTTTCCCCCTCTTCTTGTACCTTCAAACTTGCATTTTGTTGTGCTTTCATTTTTCACTATGCACAGAATTTATTTCTTCAGCTCACTCATGTACACCCACCATCGCTACCCATCCATTCTGTGTTATCCCATCTCACAAACCTGTCACCTGTCCCTGAGATGGACATGCTTTCAGATATTTCAGAGGAAGATCCCTTTGGGGAACCCCTCTTTACCATCGCAGACGTCTCAGAGTGCAGTTCCACGAATGAAACACCAGATCATAATAAAACTGAAATAGCTTCACCGAATAATAACTTTGAATCTATAAGACCCCTAGCTAGTCAAGGCTCCCCTGCTGTGGAAGGAAAAATCCATGCAAATGAGTACAAAAGCACTGAGTTGTGTGTCTCATTCAGCTTTATCAGATGCTTTTCTTTTAGTTTCCGTTCGCTGCTTGATGAGGATGGTTATATTACTTTTCCTAGCCTTCCTGATGTTTGCATCTCTTTCCTCCCACCTGGCCTTCAGCACTATATTCCTATTACCTCTCCTTCCTTCATCCCCTCTTTTCTCCTTATCTTCGTGCTTCTTCTGTCTGCTTTCCAGTCTATTCCTTTTTCACTCACATTTTCCCTTCCTCTCGCTCTGTCCCTCTGCTACCTGGAGCCTAAGGTGACTTCCTTTAGTGCCTCTAATGACAATGACCTGAATGACAAAGCAGAGGAAGAGGAGGTGTGTAATTTTGTTGCTTAAACGTTGACACTTGCACACAGCTTTTATGCTAGTTTTCCCAGAGGCTTGCTCAGTTTTGCACACTTCTAGTATAGGGATATGTCTCTGTACATGCCTGTATATATATAAATACACACACACACACACGTGTATATCTGTATCTTTCTAACTTTTCTCATTTGTGAAAAATTGCTATTGAGGGATTTTTAGTCAATAGGTAGCTGGTGGTTTTTCTGCCTGAATTCCTATAGCATGCATAACTTCATTAGATTCCAGAGATACTGAGCTG
Organism: Steatornis caripensis; assembly: GCA_013398225.1. Classification (NCBI taxonomy): domain Eukaryota; kingdom Metazoa; phylum Chordata; class Aves; order Caprimulgiformes; family Steatornithidae; genus Steatornis; species Steatornis caripensis. The sequence goes on along the minus strand of VZSC01017620.1, from coordinate 177,349 downwards.
CAGGTAGAGTTGCTTTGTAGTTGAAATGTTTACGAGCACATAAATCTGAATACTGAAAGTGCTGTGTAATAATAGATATATTATTACTTGATACTATTTGCAAGTTATACTACGTGCAGTAGACACTGCAAGTTTGTGTTAAAATGCATGTCTCCTGCGTGCGCTGACCGGAATGCACGTCTCCAAAGTTGTGTTTGGGTCTGCAAAGTGAAATTCCGAAAAGCTGAATTCAGAAAACTGTGAATGCTTGAAAATCAGCTTTTTTTGTTATTCCAGATTTCAGATGTTTCTGCTCTACAAGGATGTGTGCAAAGCTGAGTCTGTCCAAGGCACTCTTTTTTCCTTTTTTTTTTAGAGTGCTTTCATTGCTCTCTAGCAGCAGTTAAGGTGGAAACTGATTTCTTTCATTAGCTGGGATTGCAGGTTGTGTCAGACTTTAATCACTGGAGTCTGAACATTCTTTGAAATACGCAGTTAAAATTGCTGTGCAGAAGCCTCAGTCACACTAATATGTTGCTCAGATCACCTGGAGCGGTTGAGAAAATGCCTCCTTTCCTTATGTCTGCTGTGCATGTTACAGCAGTACTACTAGAAAAAGGTGGTTTATTTTGATCTTCAAAGGAAATACGAAATAAATATTACAGAATCAAGAAGGGGAAGGGCCTGTTCGATGTTACGTGTAACAAAGTTTGTTAAATTAATTAAATCAATATGATGTACATATTAAAAACTTGCTAAATACAACATGTCATTAAAAACACCAGTCTAAGTTTAAAATAATGAAAACCATGACTTTCTCAATTTTTCTGTAACCTAATTCAATTCATCATTTGTAACATAGAGTTTCAGAAAATAGAACCCCAGATAAGTGAGAAATGAATAAAAAGGTGGTATGTACCACATTGCGTGCATTCACACGGAATCCACAATGACACAGTATGTGCAATAAGTAAGCCTTTCTTCAAGTTTGTCTACTTGGAGCAGTGTTGACTTCTAAATACGTCTCTTTCTAAGATGAGCAGTTGATATTTGTACCTGTGTAAAGACTGGGAAGTGGTTTGCCTTTTAAAGAATGCTGTTCCTTAAGGCATTCAGAATATTTGTAAGTTATGAAGATTAGCTATCATTTCCAACAGAGTGCAGTGAGGAAGAATATATTCATCTAAACAGTGAGGTGAGGTGCAAATAACTCATCCTAAGAGAGCAGCATTCTTAAAAGGCAGTTTGTAAATACAGTACTTAGGTGTTTGACTGAATCCTAGACTCTCTGGCCAAAAGAAATCATGCATTAGATTACATTTTCCCATCAACTCGTTGCAGAGTTTAAAGTGCTTACCATAGAAATTATGCATATCACTTGTTTTCTTTACTCATTCTTAAATTTACATCTGGGAAAATACTGAAATGTACAACAAGAAAGGGACATAGTGTGAAACTTCCATTTTTCATGCCACTTATGCCAAATACTACTTCAGCCATTCCACGACAATGTAGGTGAAGGAAGACCACAGTCGCTTAATAATTTCAAGAACATCTGGGGCCGAAAGAGTAAAGGTCTGTAAATACAGCACACGTTGCAGCATTTACAAAGAGATGAAGCCTCTGTGTTATTCTGTGAGCTTCTATTAACAGTTCCTTTTCTCAATAATTTGCCACATGCTCAAATAGGTGGAATCTGAAGAGGAGGAAGCACACCACAAGGTGCATGGTTGGTTTTTTATGATTAAATCTGGATGTAGCTGCCTGCCTTATTAGCACCCTAAACTTTCTGTGGGTTTGTTTTAAATAGTGCCTTTTCACCTTACCATTTTATTTCCTTTATTTAACTATCTGATTCTAAGGGTCTTTGTTTTATTTACTTGCTGGTACAGTTTATGTTCATTTCGAATTTTTTCTTTTTTTTTTTTTTTATGGCTTAATTTCACAGAGCAATTCCTTGAGAGTAGACGGGGAAAATATTTATGTCAGACATAGCAATTTAATGTTGGAGGTTTGTATATAATATAAGAAACACTTTCCCTTCTCACACGCTGCCAGGCTGCATGGGATGGGAGGTCACTTGCAGGCTGTTAATGGACACAGTGCATGAAGTGCATGGGGGAAAAACAGCTTGGAAATGTTGCATGTTGTAATTCTAGTTTCTGAGTTTAAATAAAAAATAAATAAATAAATATTTTTTTTAAAAAAAACCACAAACCACCAAAAAAATCCAAACAAACAAGAAAACCCCTCAGCTTAACTGCTCAATGTACATTTTGTATATTTTTGCTACTTTTCAAGGTGGCAACCGGGAATAATAGCCCTATTTAGATAAAGCAAACACATGGGTCCAATTCATAATCCTAAATGGGATTTTTATACATTGTTCCTCAATGTGTGCATCTTCTGTTGAGCAGGGTTTCTAGTTTTCACCAGTTTAATCAACTTTTATCAAACACATCATCTGAATACATGGAGTTAGTGAAGCCACAAGCAGTGATAGAAGTATGGGAAAACTAATTCCGTTCCTGATGCTCGTTGATTTTTAGGAGCATTCAGAAATGTATGTGAAGATCATATTTTTAAAGGGAATGTTTAGATATGCTACTGAAATCTTTGCCTTATTTTTTCACTTTTCAAATGGAAGTAATTCTTGCTTCCTAAAGGTTGGTTTTCACTGAAGATTAAGAGCTTTGAACAGTACGTTAATGTGTAGTGCTTTGTCACTGAAGTAGAGATTTTTATTGTAAGAATTTCCATAAAGTCTGTTAATCTGGATTATTTTATCAAAGACTCTCTGTAGTTAAAATCAGTGTCATTTAACTTCTGGTTAATATCATAAACTAGTAACTGATGAAATTTTAGAAAATTCTATCCTCTCTTTATTTTATTCATCCAGATGGGGCTATAATAATTCCCTTTGTCACAAAACCCCTGTCTTTTTAAAAATCATTGGTTTTGCTCAGTAATAAGGAGATGTATGGATTGCAGTAACCCAACTAATATGTTCCTTGGCTTTTTGCAGCTTTTGATCACTGTTGAAACTTTACTTGTGTATAATTTACTAAAGAACTGAAAGTCTGCATTGCGTAACTGTGCTTTGATCAAGTCCAAGAAACGTGCCTTGTGTCAAGCCAAGATAGATTTTTAAATTATGATGTGATTGTTATGAGCTTCAGTTGTGTAATGGGGACATATTTAATGTTTCGTTTGTTAGTCCTGGATTAGAAGTGAAGCATTGGTCCTATGACGTTATGAACCTACCGAGTTGCCAGAAGGGGAGAGGTTCTTAGTGTTCAAAGAGCATATATGAATTTTTGCAGAATTAGGAAATAGATGTGCAGCACCAACTGTTACTGGGGCTGAACATGCAAGTGAAAAGAAATTAGAAACTAATGGCTTTGTATTGGGTTTGGATTTTTCATGACTTAAGATGGAGTACCTTTACATTGTGATCACTGACTGTAACAATCCTAACCAAAATGTTAAAGTAAAACTTCAAAATGCATTCTGTCACAAAGTATATAAAATCTTTATACAAAAAACAGATACTTTACATAAATTATTGTATCTGATTACATTCTTTTGATAAAAACTTCATTAATAATTATGTCTACATTGATACTATTCCATTTTAATCTTCAGTCTTTTAATTCCTTACTAAAAATGGATCTGAGGCTGAAACTTGAATTTCACCACAGAATACTGAAAAAATATTCTTGCATTAGAGAGTGCATAACCAACACAGGCTTTTCTCAAGAACTGGCATGCTGGAAGGAGGACAGATTACGAAAGCAGAGTGAAATCTGCTCTTCCCACCAAAGCCCAGGATCGTATTTAGAGGATGATGAATTTCTAAGAGAGCTAAGCAAACAGATTTTTGCCCGCTCACCAGAACAGTTATATTTCTGTATAGCTCCTGATATTTATGTCTGCTTCTGTAGCTGGCATAAAGTGAAAGACTATCTTGTAGTTATTTGATCCAACGGGCTGCATCTTAGCCTGAATGGGTCATCATAAAATCTAATTTGGTATTCCCGCTGTGGTGTCCCTTTTGGCATTTGCCTATCTAGGCGCAATTTAGCGAGAACATCTCTTTATTATCGATGTGCACCAAAACTATCCCTATTTGAGTGCTGTGTGTGCTGTTAGGTTCTTAAATGTGGAATTGGCCGATATCAGGCTTCAAGTCTTCAAATCTGATTCTTTCAGTAAGTTTAAGCCTACATGACAGGCACAATGAGTAGTCCCTCTGAAGTTTAGCAGGTGTTAGTTGCTTGCATATTTGGTTTTGTAGGATTGTGTTCACTGAAGTATTTTTCAAGGAGCTTTTAATATCAAGAAATAAACATTATTATAATGCTTCTTGGGTTAGACTGTTCTTTCTTACAGCTGCCTTCAGTCATGTTAGTTGTGGAATATCCCAAAATGCCTGCTTCTGTGCTTACAAATTTTAGATGAAAGAAAGCAAGTACTGGGAATTGTTGCTGTTTCAAAGGGCTGGTAGTTTTACATTTTGGATGTTAAATAACTCGGTAGCCCTCTGTTAAATAACCGTGCACGGCGTTATTTTTCCTTTGCCTTAAAACATGGAAGAAACGGTGTATGAGTGGCCCTTCATTACAAAACCAAAACCATCTTAGTTTCCTTATAGCCTTAAACATTTTTATTTTAAGGCACTCCAAAGAAGAATAGCTCTTCAGAAACAAGGCACTTTCCTTGGTTTGGTTTCTTTTTTCTTTTTCTTTTTTCCGCTAGTTAAGTTTGCTTTTGTTGCTGTGTTTTGTCCCACTTTGTTTTACATTGCGGGTTGCTAGGACCTGGATAAGACCCAGGACGACTTACTGAAACACCAGGCTAGCATTAGTGAGCTCAAGCGCAATTTCATGGAATCCACACCTGAACCACGCCCAAATGAGTGGGATAAGCGGCGTATCACACCTCTGTCCCTACAGACACAAGGGGTATGTCACTGCAGACAGTTGTCCGAATGCATTTCCATACAACCCTCTATGTGTAATGTAGTAAATATATTTTGTCCTTTAGATTAACATTTTTTTTTGCTAATGTAATATTTGTTTGTACTAAGTATACATTAACTCTTCACCACTTACCATTGGACTTGACTTTAAATAATGGGTGGAATTTTATTCTTCTACAAGAACAACTGAACTAGAATCACTCAAAAAAGATGGAGGCAGTGAAAGTATTTTCCTGTGTGTTAAGGACAACTTAACTTTCACTGTGATTTACACAGATTGACGGAGATAACTTTTCAGTAATGGTAGAACTTTTCTTCACTTTTCCCTCTCTCTAATTCTTCATAGACAGCTGTGCATGAACACACACAGCCTGTGTGTTGTTTCAGAAGGACCTTACATGATCAGTTCATTTACAGTGTTGACTTCTTTGGGACATACTTAATGTATCTGTTAAAATTTGCTCACCTTAGTCTCCAAAGTCTGTAAAATTAATTTATCTGCTTTTTCTTTATACTTCCTTTCTAACTGAATCTTAAAACAGCAGTTTGGAAAACAATTTTCTACAAATATCCTGAACGCTTCTGGCAAGAAAACTACCGAAATAAATTTCTCTTGCTGTGGTGAAACTTTTTAGTTTAATGAGGAGTTACTTGCTGCTTCTTTTATAGAGTAGAAGAGCAAATCAGTTTTTGAAAGCAATCAGTTTATCTTCTGTTGTTTATCCTTTTGTTTCACTATTGTTCCTACCTTTTTCTCCTAAATGTACTGTTGTCCTATCCTATTAAATTCTTAAGTATTCTCTTCAGTCCTCAGAGAGGTGAACTTTCAGTTAAGCTTACTTGATGCTGTTAAGTGATTTTTTTTGTTAATAGGACATTATTTTGGTAAGATACTTAAGCAATCAGAACTGTGAGTATGTGCATACAGATAATACAGTCACTGACTGTATGGATCACTTCTTTAATGAATATTTTGTTAATTTATGGTTACTGCCAAGAAATTGTTCCTCAAATTTCTGAGTAGTACCTCAGTATTTCCATGCATAGTGGTATACGCATAGGTGCAAATGTTCGTCAAATTTTCAAATGGCCATGACACATTGGTTCATTTAAGAGCTATAAATACAGTTTTGGTTAAGATAGACATTTATGTAGAAGTATAACTTAATTTTTATTATGTGGTTGTGTGTATTTTCTGTGTTGATTTTGTTGTATTGAAATTGAGGCCCCTCCAAGTTCTTTTATATCTGTATCTTTTTTCTCATTTAGTATCTTCTGTCACTTTCAGATAGTTTGGTTTTATGTTTATGCATAGTGTGTGTCTGTCTCATTGCTTGTTGATTTACACTGGTTTTGTAAAATGAAAACCAAATAGAGAAAAGGAGACCACATTTTCCAAGTGAAAACGCTGCCTGGGAAAGAGAAGCAATGGACTGCAATGCCATGGATTGCTGGAGCTAAACCAGAAGAAAATGATAAGGTGGCTGCCCTGAAACCTACTGCCTTTCTGCTGTATCTGCTGTGGGCTAGCTTGGGCACTTCTTTCTTTTTCTTTTTTTTTTTTTTTCCCCTAACAGAGATTATTTTTTTAAGCCAGTACTGAAAGGAGAAGGTTGAGTCATAAACCAAGATTTGTTAGTGTGTATATATGCACACATATATATGAATGCCAGCAACATGCTGCTTAAACACCAAACTAGCTGTGAGGTTCTGAATGGCTGCTGTTTCAAAAGAAAACCAATTTTTCACTGGAAAATTACTGTGCTTTATGTGACTAGGATGACAGCAAAACATGTATTTCTATTCCAGATGGAAGCAATAGTTTGCAGGTGTTTGACACTTCACACAAGAACTCTTTGTTTTCCATGTTCACTTTGTAATCATTATTGAAATCAGTAATGCTCTAGAAGCAGCTTTATTTCAAAGGCAGCTTGGTTCTGAGTTCCTCCGGGCTTCCGTACTTCTCTCTTCCTCCAGGGAAAGAGGGAAGTTTTCTCCCCCGTAAGTTGGTTTAACATCTGTGCAGTGAAAAGCACTACATAACCGGTCAGACTAGCAGTGCGATGGTGATGATGGGTAGCAATTGTGATGTTATTTTTTTTACATCACTTTTGAACGATTTTCCACCACCTAGAAACTGGGACAAAAGTAGGTTAATGTAAAGCTGTCAGTCCTATTTCAGTAACATACATAAATAGGAGGTTTGAGAAACTGTGTATTTCCATCCTGAATTATTTGTTGATGGATGTAGAAAAGCCTTGTGTTCAAGTGTTTTGTTACCGCCAATTTATAAGCTTGCTGGTATTAGAAGACTAACGCACTACTCAGTCCTATTCCTGGACTGTATGTTTCCTTGCCTGTCTCTTAGGATAGTTGAACAATAGACGAGAACAAAGCAGGGATACCACTGCTAATATTCTTTCTTTTCTTCCTTCTTTTGCTCCAGTGAAAATACTTGCAAATAAGTCATTTTCTGTGTATGAGAAATGTTATTTTGGGTACACCTTGTTTGTGCCACTATGCTTATCACCGTACTCCCACAAATGCACAGCATCTGTGACTTAATTATAACAGAAATTGTGACATATGTGAAATATTGTTATGTTACGGATATTCAGAATTGTTTTTAAATTTCTAATCCACTCCCCCCACCCCATGCTGCTTGTAAACAGTATTTATTTCCTGTTAGTGTATATAACTAGGTGCCAGAAAAAGAATTTGCCAGGAAGTTAAACATCTTCACTGGCTGATACCTTATAGTACCTACAGTAATTTGATGAAGAGTGCCAATTCCATCTATACATTTAATCATTTTTGATAAATGCCTCATTGGGGAACAGGAGTTACGCTATGAAGTAAATTGTGTAATTGGGGTCTTCCTTTTAGAAGATTAGAAGGCCTAAAAATTCGAGGGTGGTAAAATGCCAAAAGATGGATGATATGTGCCTGTCTTTTGTTATATACACATGTAGAGGGGGGAGAGAGAGAGAGATGCTCACAGTCTGACTGCATACCACATAAAGATTTCCCTCCCTCCCCTCCCTCCCCCTTTTTTTTTTTGCTGCTTTAAGTGGTTAGAAAACATGTGGTACCAGAGTCTGGTAGAAAGAGTATCATGAACATTTTTGCCTTTTGATGTAACCTCTTCATAGGTGAACATTTAATGGGTGTGGTAAACTAAGGAAGGAAAGTGGGGGTGGGGAACACATTGCCCTGATGGATGTTGAATGTTGCATGAGGGCAGATTTAATAGCTTGCATTCACATTGAATTTTCTTAGACACCTTTGAGATATACTTTAAATTTTATTGCAGGGAAAAAAACACAGGGGTTCTTTTTCTTTTCCTTCTCTGTTCTTTTGCATGCCGTATGTGTTGTACTGTGTGCACAGTAGCATGGTGTATCTTACGCCAGTTGAGATTCAATGTCGCTACTCGTGTGGTGAATCCACATGGACTTCGGTCGTCTGCATGGCACCTTGGCTTCCTCTGGCGTGTGCTTCTGCCGTGATTCCCTGTAGTACCATTTCCTAAGGCTGAATNGGCCGCGCGCGCCCCCCGCCCCGCTCGCTCCGCTCCTACGGCGTTCTCCCAGCAGCAGCAGCAGCAGCAGCCCTGTGTTTGTCATGTGTCTCCCTTGCCTTGCCTTTCCTTCGTAGGTCGCTGCCGCTCCGTCCGTCACTGCTTAATTCTCTCCTTTCCCCTTTCTGACTCGTCTAGAGCCTAGAAGAGGAGATAACGTCCATTTTATTTAGTAAGGAGGGCTTTGGCGCTGGCACCGGAGAGCGCTTCGCCGCCGCCAGCATGTGGCCAGCAGAGGGCGCTGCGGGGGAAGAGACAGCCGCCTCGGCCGCGCCGCCNTGAATCCACATGGACTTCGGTCGTCTGCATGGCACCTTGGCTTCCTCTGGCGTGTGCTTCTGCCGTGATTCCCTGTAGTACCATTTCCTAAGGCTGAATGTTGTCCGAATGTGTGTTATGCACATGTTAGGTATTTGTTACATTATTGGCTTTTTATTTTAACTGGTTTTACTTCTGACTTAATACGAGAGCTTATGGAAGGAAAACTGGAATAAAGCATTTTAGCCTTTTCAGAGGCTTGCACCCATGTGAATTTTACAAGTTTGCTTTACTGTATGGATTTACAGTGCTACAGAAAGTAGACTGGACTCTGAACGTAATTTATGCTTTAAAGCAACGTACTCCCCTATGTCTGTTTGAATAGAACAAGTTTTCCCAGTAGAATGGGAAATTCTTTTTGAAAACAGGCTCTTTAATAGAAACGCATTTGCTTAGGTTANCCCCCACCCTCCCTCCCCCCGCGCCGGGCACCGCCGGCTGCCGAGAGGCGGGGGTTCGGCTGCCGCCCCCCTTAAGGCTCATCGCTGACCCCCGACGCCTCAGCAGTGCTGGCAAGGTAGCCCCCGCAGCTTACTTCTCGTGTGTCAGAGCCGGTAGGCTGCTTGCTTGTACTAGAGCGGAGCGAGACCCGGCTGGAGAGCTCCCTTCTGTATNTTATTTAAGCATTTGAAAAAACATATATATATATATATGTATCTCATATATTATAAAGAAAACCTCGTTTCAGCGTTGCAAGTATGTAGGGTTCAAAGCAAATGTGTTTGACTGCCCTGAAGCTCTGAGCCGACTGGGCATTAGGAGGTGTTAAAACCGGATTTTTAAAAGGGAAAAATCCCGGTGGTAAATCCGGAGTTACTGCCGAAGTAACCCACGGAAATGTTGACGTTTGTAAATTTTTGCCGTGTGGCACGCGCGGCGGAGAGGCGCAGCACGAGAGCGGGGCGCGCCGTCCGNTAAGCTTCGCCGGGAATGCTGGCTCGCACTCTGTGGGTGCTTTGCTTGGTAAACAGCAATAAAATCTAGGATTAAGTCACAGATGATGTGTTGATTTTTGTGTTCTTATCGTTTGAACTCAAATTTTGCTGCGAATGATTCGCTAAAAATGCATTAGATGAAAAGCCGTACCTAATACGTAATTTACTGTGGGCTTTCTGGGATACCCATCACAGATATCCCATCCTGGGATACCCATCACAGATAACTTTGTTATGGAACGCATACTAACATAACTGTTATGGAACGCATACTAACATAACTGTTATGGAACGCATACTAACATAACTGTTACGGAACGCATACTAACATAACTGCTTTAATCTCATCATTTTGGCTCAAGACTGAATCCTGATGGGATCGTCTTGGTAACCATGTATTGCTATTCTGGCAACGTACCGCCCTAAACAGTCTCCCTCTTGTTGCCTGTTGAGTTTCATGAATTAACAGACTAAAGATGAACAACTAATAAAATCTTACGGTAGTCTTTTTTTATTTTATATGATAATAAACTGATAGTAGAATGCTAAATAGGGTTTTTTAACTTTTCCTTAATATTACTTATTCTTAATTCCTGATTTAACTGAGAGGAATAACTGCCTCGGTAGCATCGCTGGCCAGTGCATTCATACTTTTCAGTCTTTCATAATTAAATTCTTACCACAATTAATGATGTCCATAATTCTTACCTACTTTTGAATGGAATATTTCGATGAAGTCGAAGGAAAGGAGCATAGTTCTATGTCAGTCTTGCAGTGAATACACAGTATCTGTCTAGTGTCACGTATATACGTTCTTAAAGCTTGCTTGGAGATTGTTACACTGTTGAAAAGGGTTATGCATTGATTTTTGTCCTCTGATTGCTTTTTTGTTTCACAGAGACATGCTTCCAGAGCAGAAGGGCCTTGTACTGGAGTCAGCGATGCTGATAAGGTTCTACTGCTTTTTCCATAGTTAAATTTGGCTCTAACTCTTCCAATCCATCTTCATTCTTTCTTTCCCTCCTTTTTCAGTTAACTATCAATCACAACCATATTTTTTCTTCTACATGACATGAACCAGCCATCAGCTAATTTTGTTTCCATCATTTTAATTTATTCATATACTCTACTTTTGTTTTTCCTCATCCATTTTTTTTGTGCAGAGTTCACATGAGACTCTGGACATAGTGGAGGAGAAGAAGCAGGCACAGGTTGGGATAGAAGAAACACTAGTCATAGACGAAACCAACAAAGGGAAAATGCAAGTTGCCACTGATGCTGGGGAAACATGTAAGGTGGAGCATCTGTCAAAAAAGGACTCTTCGTCATTGCCATCAGATAGTAGCAGCAGCAGCAGTAGTAGTGAGAGTGAGGATGAAGAGGTGGGAGAATACCAGCCACATCATAGGGCAATTGAGGAAGTCATCAGGGAAGAACAGGAAGAGGAGGAAGATGTGAAAAGGAAAGAACATGAAGAAAACATACACCGTGTGGAAGCCACACCAGAGGGCAGTAAACTAAATGTACCAGTTGAGCATACACAAGTTACAGTTGAAGATTTGGTCCAGGAAAATGCAGTTACCATAGCTACAGAAGAGAAGAATTTTTCAGAGGAAATTAAGCAAGATTTAGGTGAAGAAAAGGAGGAAGAACAGCTCAGACTCAATGGAGATGTCTCTCATGTTGACATTGATGTTGCACCACAAATAATTTGTTGTTCTGAGGTAAATGGTAGAAAAGTTTGACAACTAGGTTAAGCAGAGATATTTCTTGGGGTGAAAATATACCTGCCTTTCTTCTTCTTCTCCTATTCCTCCAGCTCTTCAGGCATCCAACGAGATTAAGATCATTTGGAAGGGGAAACCATTGATGAGCAGTGAAATTCTGTCTCCTTCAGTTATGGTTTCTGACTTTTTGCTAGAACTGAGTGAGAATCACCAGTAAGGCAAACTTTCTGAAGACTGACATATCCCCTTATTTTATATGCACATGCATAATGTGTATTTTCTATTTACATGTTTCTAATGTTTTAAGTCTCGTCTTGTCTATTTGTCAATTGTTTTTGACACATCCATGACATGTAATTGTGATTGGAAAACTATTGGCAAGTGAATTTAGAAACCCCTCGTCACAAATTTTTGTTCCTTTTTTTCCCCTCATTACCCACTGCTTTTCGTGCCTTATTTTTTTTCCTTTATAAGAAATGTTATGTGTTTATAGACTAGAATAAGTATGGCTAGAAATTGCATAGGTGAGAGCACTGCATTGTAAAGGGATGATGCATATATCACAATCTTGCTATGAAGTCTTCTGGTGAGGTAGATATTTAGGGAAGCATGCATGGGTTCTAGTCACAATCAGTTGTTTTAGCCAAACGAGGTTGAAGAGTTCGTTACTGGGCAAACTGGGCAAGCAGAATGGGGAAAAAACGAAGCGCGAGATGCATCTGTTTGCAAAGTTGGCATGATCTTCTGCTGAGGTTTTCAACAATTGGGTGGGTTTTTTCCTAGTATGTACTTGCTAGTTCTTGTAATGGTGGCATTTTTTTTTTCTTTGCACTTAAATCTAAACAACTCATCTTCTTTCGTTGTCTTTTGCATACACAGGTGTTCTAATTAATGATCTGAAAGAGTTAGTTCATAAGGCCTTTAGAAGTTACAGGCACCCACGCTTCCTGAAAACATAGCTAGTTCAGAGGAAGGGGAGAGGGCTAATGTGTGTGCAAGTGTGTGTGAGGGGAAAGTACAGGATTTTTTTTTTTTCTGGGATTTTCCCCCCCACATGCATACAAAATCAATGAGAGATAATAACTGATGTATCTAGAAAAATATCAAAAGGCTTTACTAGATTATTTTATGTTCTTAAATATATTGAAAATCTGCTCCAATAAGGTGTCACAAGTTCACTGGCTTACAGACTTCTAGTTAATTACTTTCTTTGTGATATTGCAGAGAACACCACTAGCTACCTCTAAATGGTTAAAATGGCTTTTTAGGATTGGTGTCAAAAAAGTATTGATTTCCAGAATTATTACATTTAATGTAGACTGCTTAAAAACCAATTGTCAAAGTTGTTTTTCTGTTCCAGAAGTAGTACATATTTTAAAATTCTTTAAAAATACATATTTAAAAACTTCTGTGTCATTTCCTTGGAATTTCTAGTCCTTGTTTGCAGTTTGACTGAGCAATGATAGGTGTTTTCCCACATTGATTCTACTATGAAGCTTATCCATCTGAGCTAGCTATCAGTTTCTTTATGCAAACTAAGATTTTCTTCCCCGCCCCGTGATGCTCTTTTACACATTTTTCAATACCTGTGTTGCAGCTTGGTTTTAGCAATTGCCTTCTGTGACACGTACCCTTGGCTGAAACACAGAACTTTGGCAAAGTTATTAGGAGGTTAAATTTTCCCACCATGTTATGTAGATATTAGAGTGCTGGTGTGTCAGTCTTCATTTCACTTTGCTTATTTATTGCATGCTTTTTGATTGGGAACACAGTCAAATACTTCTATACTGTTCTTCAGTTTTTGGTTGTATTTGCTTGGTCCACTTTACAAACCTTATTCTGTCTTTTGAATTGATTGGTTATTTCTTGCACCACAGCCTCCAGTAGTGAAAACAGAGATGGTAACCATTTCAGATGCCACACAGAGAACTGAAATCTCCACTAAAGAAGTTCCAATTGTTCAAACAGAAACTAAGACTATCACATATGAATCTCCACAGGTATGGAGGCTGGATCATTATATTCTTTGCAAGCTGTTTTTTATTCAAGTTACTTGTAGATCAAAATAGATAATGTCCAAAAAATTCTTTTCAAAAACCTATACATTTTTCTAGCAGCTAAGATTATACTTTGGCTATGAATTAGGTAGGTGAAATGTGTGGAGACAAAGCAGTATTACTTCTAAAGTTCAGAGTGTTTTTTTTATATAAGGACTTAGTTGCTGTCTGGAAATGTATAACTCACTTTTAGTTTTGGAAATTTGATTAAAGTATCTCATTGCTCCTGAAAGGAACTTGTAACTGTGATTGTAAATTTTCGACAAGAGTAAACCATAACAACAGGCTTAGATGGCTTGGTAAACTTGGATGGCTTCTATTTAGATTTCAGTTCTAACTGAACTAAATAATGTGTTTAGTAGGCAAACCAGTATTTTCTTCTGTGAAAGCAAAGCTTTTAAATCCCAAAATACATAAACCACTCTTCCCCCCCCCCCCCCCCCCC
>VZSC01017620.1:135024-163177 GCA_013398225.1 Steatornis caripensis | reverse complement strand
CCCCTTACAGTTTGATGGCAGTGCTGGTGGCAATGCTGGTGTGCTGGTGAGTGCTCAGACAATTACATCAGAGTCAATTTCGACTACCACGACTACACACATCACAAAGGTAAAATAGAATAATGTCTCTCTGAACTTAAAAAAACTCAAACCCTCAAAGTCTTACGTGAAGTTTCTCATATATCTGCTAATCTGTTGAAGAAAGCTGACTTGAAATGGATTGGATTCGTTCCAGACATGTGTGAGTTCATCTTTCTGTACACAGATTTTTAACAGACAAGCCCTGATGAATAAGAAGGAATATCTGAGAACAGTACAGGGAAAGGGAGAAAAATTAGTAGGGTTTTTTTGTACTTCATATAGATCTTATTCCTGCGCAAGTACGTACCTTAATTTTTACAGTTTCAGTCCTGTCATCACTCACTGGTACCTTACAGAATCTTTGTTAATGTAACTGATTTGTCTGAGGTCTGCAGGAACCCTGCTAATGGCACCAGTTACAAGGATAAAGTGAAACAACGTTTTCCCAGCCTTAGTGTTAATGATCCTGTGCTGCTAGGTTTAGAGCATGTTTAAAAACAGATCATACCACTAGATCACTTTGCAAGCATATGTTGGTGCTGAATTATGTGCTCTGCATTCCATGCTTGAAAAGGAAAGTAGAACTTAGCGTTAACAGGACATTATACCTGTTTCAGTCTCATGTAATGTTTCATGCCAGAATGTTAGCCCGACCAAAGTGTGATGATGATTATTGTTATTAATTTATATAAATATTTGTCAAGTTTTAGGTGTGCCCCAGCAACACAGTGTTGAGCTCTTGTCTTTGAACTCTTCACATAGTTTTCCAAGAAAATTGCAGAAAGCACTGTTTAGGATGAAGCAAAAACGAAGAGGGAAAAGTAAGGTGTGAGTTTGGGATTTTTTTTCCCCCCAAAACAAGAAGTTCCACGTAATCGCAAATGGAACAGTAATTCACTGCTTACTGGATATATATTCAATATATATACTTGAGATTGAAATATTCTCATGATTGAAAGTTGTATTCACAGAATGACAGTGGAAGAATGATGTTGAAAAGTTGTCAGATAAGAGTCACATAAAATAAAGTAAGGTCAGAATTTAAAATGTCTATGTTTTTTTATACAGATTGTCAACAGATCCTTTTCAATCTCCTGCTCCTTTTTCGAGTCATTAAGCTGTCACCATTTTAGGAAAAAGTCTTTATTCAATAAATTGTGTTACACAGCTAGAGGAGAGGGTGGGGGGGAAGTGGACATTTACTTGTCAAGTTCAGATGTCAAATCATGCTGCTTTTTGGAAGGAACCATTAAAGAAAATGGTTTCAGTCTTGTCTTCTACTTAAAAATTACTGGGATTACTGTAACGCAGCAGATCCTTTTCTTACAGACCGCTTATTGTCAGTTCGAAAGACTGTTTGAATTTTTGAAACTAACTTTCTATTTTGCATCCCAAACTGTTTATTATTGATAAAGGGACCTGCCAAAATAGTTTTAATATTCTAATGATGTTCTGAACAGAATCATCTTGGATCTTAGAATCACAGAATCGTAGAATCATTTAGGTTGGAAAAGACCTTTAAGATCATCAGGCCCAACCATTAACATAGCACTGCCAAGGCCACCACCAAATCATGTTTGTAAGTGCCACATCTACACATCTTTTAAATGCCTCCAGGGCTGGTGACTTCCCTGGGCAATCTGTTCCAGTGCTTGGCAACCCGCTTTTTCTAATATGGTCAGTGTACCTTTAGTAGTTTATTCTTTCCTCTTATACAGGCTGATTTAAAAAAAAAAAAAAGCAGCATATAATGTTATTTTCATGAGATTTTTTCTATAAGCTAAAATGTTTTAATCATTACAGTAAGAAACAAAGAAACAAAGCACAGAATTATTTCAATCAGCAATGTGAAATATGTTAAAAATATCTCACTAAGGTCTATGAACGGCAAAACTGAGAACGAGATCACCTTTGTATTTGATGGCATAGGATTCTTCGGAGACTGAGAAGAGGCCAGTGTTAGATGGGTTGAAATCAAAGAGACTCCTGGAATTTCCTTGTTGCCAGATTTATATGATGGAAGAAGCTGGAATTCCAGTTTGTCTTCATATCTAGATCTGTTCAATCTTGGGCTCCAGTAACAGAAGGAATTCTCTATTGCTTATTTTTTTATCAAGTTTTGCAATTGCTAGAATGTGACAAACTGTGTAACTGAAAAAGGAAAGGATGATTTAGCACTGGGAATATTTACTACCAATTGCAACTCAGCCACGGAAGTTTATTTGCTTCAGTGCAACAGAAAGGAGTGCTTTGTGGAGTAATTACAAGGACGTTTTCTTTTTTTGTGCCATCTGTAGATGGTAAAAGGTGGGGTGTCAGAAACAAGAATTGAGAAGCGCATTGTCATTACAGGAGATGCAGATATTGACCATGATGAGGTGAGTATGTAAGCTCTTAACACTTACAATGTGCTTTTTGTAGTCCATAGAGATCTAGAAGACATTTCAGAAATAAGAGAAAGGTGGAGAAGTTGAATACGAGGACATAGAAAGACCCTGAGACTTTTAATTGTGGCAAAGTTGTTAAGCAATTGTGTTTTGTGAATAAGGAGCCTTTAGAATATAACTGAAAGAAAAACAGTATTTGCAACTTTGCATCATAGATCACGTGAATGGATATCTTACTATTTTTAAAGGGATTGCTGCTTTTGGAAGAGACACAATTTGTTTAGTGCTGCTTTTGCCATGAGGGAGGAAAAGCATTACTAAAATAATCTTATTTTGATACATTAAGCTGGCTAGATGGGAGTCTCTACTGTGTTGTGTCAGCAACATCTGAATGCAGCACTCATTTTGACTGAAAGCTTTGAAATATGTTAAAGCATAAACCACTCAAATTTAAAACATAGGTTTTGACTTGTATTTATAGAATTTTGTATAAAAAAGTAGTTGTTGATCTGCTGGAATGTTATGTAAGTAAGTATCTCTATAAGTACCAAAGCAGTATTTTATGATGTCTTAGAAACTAAGGTTAAAACCGCTTCTACCTGCCCGATTGAGAAGGCTGAATTTAAGCAGTGCACAGGAAAATAATGGAGAAAGTGCAATTATGTATTCTTTTTAGTGGTGATTACACAATTTTTATTGTTTTTCATCTAAGAAACTATAGTAACAAAGTCAATCAACACTCACTGGATAATACAAATGGAAAATCCTTCTACATGAACTTGCAGTGAATCCAATTATAACTTTATGAAAGCTACACAAATCAACATAACAGGATTTAATTTCAGTTCTTAATTGTAATATACTGTGAGCTCTCAGGGAATTTAATTTCACATTTTGATTTGCCTCCAGAAAGTGGGTCTTGACAAGTTGAATCTCTTCTTGAAACTCCTAATTAAATGACAGGGCTGTTCAGCATCAGGCATGGCTCTTGTTTGCCTTGACAAATGTGCAGTGTGCTTCGGATGTCTGGAAAGGTCACATAAATACCTTTAGTACACCAGACAGTTCTCTAAGCCCTTCTTTGTTTTGAGATAAGTGGCTAATGAAGTAAAAAATTAAATTATAAAAAAGAAAGTACAAAATAAGATTTTAATCACTGAAGTTTAAAACAGCAGTGAGCAGCTTTTAACAGATTTCTTAAATCTCTACCACTTTTTCTTCAGTGGCTGTGGACCTCTTTAAATGTGCAAACTACGTACTGGATGTTTATTCTTTTGTCTTTAAGCTCCCTACATCACTAAAACAGTTTTCAATAGGAAAATAATATTTTAATTTGGAGTTTCAGAATACAAATACTTGTATTACTTGTAATTGAACAATTAGAGACTTAAGGTTTTTTCATTGTTTATGGTTTGATTATAAACAGATTCTTAAATCTAAACAGCCACTTTCTTTTAAATCCTCATTTGTGCTACAGACATTACACTTGGCATATTGTAAAAAACAAACTAATAACAAGGATTAATTAGGATAATTAGGATTAATACATCAGCACTGCAGCGAAGCACACTGTGTGTTCTTCTGTATACAGTTCTTTAATAGGACTTCAAATTAATTACCATGTAATAGTTAAAGGTGGCTAATGCTGGCGTTTCCAATCTCTCTTCAGAGTTAGTTATTTCGTCTCTCAACACTTCTGGCTGAGGAAATTGTAATTTTTCTAAATCAAGATAAACCTTTTTGTTGTGTCATATTTTTCTTTTAGTATATTTGGGGGGGGTTAGTTATGAGCTTCCTGTTGCCTCAGAGTGCCTTCTTGTTTCTTCTATTTCTTTCTTGTGTTGGGTTCCAACAGTAATACAGCTCACTGAAATAAGATTTAGATCAGGGGAAGGAATAGAAGGTCCCAGGTGCACTTTTGCCTCTTCTGCCTCAGGGGATGCTCTTATGTGATTGACTGTAAAGCCTTGTGTAGAACAGAATAGAATATTTCAGTTGGAAGGGACCTACAATGATCATCTAGTCCAGCTGCCAGCTGTGTATATTGGTACGTCTCTTAAGGAGATAAAATTTCTTAAAATGTGGAGGAGGTATTATTAGAAACTGAGTAATACTTAGATTTACACTTCCCTGAGTTAAACTAGAGAACGTTCTCTTAAATTAGTAAAATGAGAAAAAGGAGATTCTTGTGCTGAGAAAGAAATTTCTGTTACGATCTTCTCTCAGAGTTTCAGTACCATACTTCGTACCAAAGTATGTTTCCGTTTTGTTCAGGAAACTGAAGGCAACTTTTTTTTTTTTTTTAGTACTGTGTACATTCTTGTTAAGTCTTTCTTTGCCAGATATGTTGCAGAAGTTCAAAAACCTCTGGGGCGTAAGAATACTTTTTGTCTTCTGGAATGAGCTAGAAAAGTTACAGGATAACTTTATGGTTATTTGTTACTTCCTGGAAATTTTGGTAACATTTTAGCATAGTGGGTTGGTGGGGGGTTTTGTTAGGTTTTGTGTTTTGGGGGTTGGTTGGGTTTGTGTTGAGTTTTTTGTTGTTGTTTAATGTTTTTTTTCCTGAACTCTCCCAATTTCAGGAATTTAGAGTTCTGAACAATTATAACCAAAATTTCCGATGCTGCTCTCCCATTCTCTGACTCCACATGAATGTCCTTTGCTGTTGTTGAGTTACGTATTTCAAATACATTTGCAGGCCCTGGCACAGGCAATCAAAGAAGCCAAAGAACAGCACCCTGACATGTCTGTCACAAGAGTAGTGGTACACAAAGAAACTGAACTTGCTGAGGAAGATGAAGAGTAAAATCAAAAATACCCTCCAGCAAATACTTCAGGTAGCTTATATATATAATTAACATAAGAAAATGTAGCATCGCTTTTCCGTTGCATTCTGTAATAAAGGGTTTGAAAAATATGGGAGGTCTTTGATATATGCCAACACAAAATGGTGAGTTGAAATAGGCGCTAATAGTAGACTGTTAGTGTAAGAATTTTTATCTTAAGTCCAATCTGACATTAATTTTAATTGCAATTTTTCCTGTGTATGTCTCCCAGTTTTGTCACAGTACACTTACGGCATTTCCTACGAGGTTTGGTCAAGTTGTTGTAGTTTATATTGAAGTGAGTTTAGGCTATTTCTGCAAAACATGAAGGATGTGTCACATTTTTCTGTTTACCAATACGATTACAGTCCTTGCCTTACATCTTGCTTGTTTAGTGGGAAGACTGTGTGCAGTTCCCAGTAGTGAAAGGGCACACTTGGACATTTTAATTTATCCAGCTAATTCTTAATCCTAAGCACAGTGAAATATTTAACCTTTTATCATTTTCCCAGACAATGAGGTAAATGTATTGCAAACACAAGTTTCAAAGTCTCTTATCAGTTGAAAGAAGCACTTAAAGGAATATCAGTTTATTAGGCCCTCATTTCTAGGAATAAAAAAAAAAAAACCACAAAAAAACCCCCTCAAAAAATCCCTGCTCTATGTATTCAATAGAAAGGTCAGAATGAACACTGAATAAATCTGCTGGTGCACTGGTTATAGGCTAATGTCTTAAAGCTCAGTAACTGGGTGTATAAAGCTTCAGGTTTCCTTTGCTTATCACAGTGGTTGATGTCATGAAACTGAAGCTTTGGATTTTTCGAACTTGATGGTTTTGCTAATTGTAGATTCAGATTCAAGGAAAAGGTATCGTTTGGAATAGTTAAACAACGAGAGATTTAAAAATAAATAAAGCTTAAAAAGCAATGTTTTAAGCCTTTGTTGGGATACACCTTAGTTTGTACTGGTGAGTCTCTGTATTTAGCTAGAAGAGCAGAGGTGTTATTAGCACATCTCAAGAGGGGAAGCTCTGTTTTAGTACAACTTTAAGCTTTTAATAAGCATTTTGATTAATGTTAATGTAGAGGGAGAACAAGGTAAAAGAAATACACTTTGTATTTTTTAAAGAAATGAGAGTTGTTGCAATTCTTATTTCCTCGTTGATTTATACAGTGGTGATTGTGATCCATGGAAAAGGGAGTTCTAGGTCCTGCGCAGGCATGCATTCCTTTAGTATCTAATGAGGTTTTTTACCAAAGGAGGCCACCTGTCATAAACTTCATCCTGCAGCTTCAGGAGACTTCTAGATATTATGAGGACTATTCATAAAGTGTCAGGAAAATATGAAAAATGAGACAGTGACTTGGTTCCAGGTTTGATGTAAGCTACTATAAAGAGAGGAGGATGTATTTCACATAATCCTGATGATTTCTCATGTTGAGATCAGTTTCATTCCTGTGCCTGAGTTTCCTAAGAGCTGAAGGTTTCACTGTTGGGTATCACTTCTGTGATCCAGAGGAGAAAAGATGCAAGCGTCAGTTGGAGAGGATATGAAGTGCACCTACTGGATGCTACTCTATGAAAGATGACCATCATCAGGCAATCAGAGTGTCCCCAAACTAGTTACTGATCACAGATGCATACTTTCAACAGAAAAACATAGGCTAAAGCCTTAGTTTATTTCATCTACCCACAAGTGTCTTGCTTTAACATCTGGATAGGAGTGGAGGGGCCTGTGTGTCTGAGGAAAGGGCTAGCCAATGTACGTTGCCAGCTGTTGACGTGTGTATGATCAGTTAGAGGCCGCATGTTGTGAGGTATAGGGGAGAGAGTTTTTCTCACCTGTTGGCAGTACTGTTGGTTCCCATCATGGCACACATCAACTCTTCCGGGAGTTCATCCTGAACTCCTGCTGCCTGCAGCACTGCATAGACCAACAGTGTTGAATGCTGTGGAGAAGTCCATGAGGATGAGAGTTGGATGCCTGCCCTCTGCCTGCAGACAGAATATTTATCCACCTTCTCCATCAAAGTGGTTCCAGTTGCCTGTCCTGGCCTCCTACAGATTGTGCTGGAACTACAATGTTTGTTCTGAATATGTGAGTTTATAAATTAGCTTTTGGCCAGTTTTCCTCTGAGCTTGCTGAGAAGCTGGAGGTTTTACATCACAGTAGAGCTCAGTTTGAGCTGCCCCCTGAAAATTTTTCAGTTATGGTCAGATGATTGTCTGCTTGAAAAAGAAATGAATAATTTTTGCTTGTAACTATACAAACGAGGAAAACAGCGGGGATCAATTTTGGAAGTGCTAGGTCAACACTCATGTGGATATTAGTATTATAACATTAATACTTTTTTAATTATTATAACATTATATAATGTTATAAGCTGTGGAAGTAACAAAGGAGGGGTTGCTTGTGAGGGAGGATTGGGGAAAAGTCACCAAAAATTAGGAACTCTGGACAAATCTCTATGTTTTTTCACTGTACCTTTATTTCAGTGTTCAATTGGATTTGTTTTGTAGCTTTGTTCCTTAGTGACACTGAAAATGGATATAGCATGTATGCTCCAGCTTTGTTTTGAAAGCACAGGAGAGGATGTGGAACTGTGAGACAGGGATGTGTGGATGAGTCCTTACATCACACAAATGCTCCAGAAGGGCTTGGAAAAATCCGCACCGCTTTTAAGAGAGCTGTTAGTTTGTAGCAAGGAGAATGCCTGTGGTTTAGGTAATTTCACTGGTCCCTTGGTACACAGCATTAAACATGCATGCTTAAACCATCCTTCTCATATTTTCATCATTTACATAACAGGATCTAAGGTAGAAAGATACTCTGAGACAGCAGAACAGATCATTTTGATTTGCAAGGATTTACTGTTATAGTGTGTGCTACCATCACATTTTTCATTTATTATTAATCAGTGTGAATTTAAAGGTCCTGGGAGCAGGGATTGCCTCTTGTGTTATATTTGTGCAGAATGTGCCAGCTTCTTCATGCTACCTTAATCCAGAAAAGTATCTTTCAAATAGGTATAAGTAATTACAACATCTTTCTTGAAGGGTCTGTGTCATGGGAGGAAGAAACAGACTTGTTAGGTTCGCACCGCATTTCAACATTAGTGACAGCTGCAAAATTGATTCTGTTCCTTCATCAAATATTTAACTACTTTGTAAAAATTTTATTCGGAAAAAACATTCAAAGAATTTGTTCTGTCTACTGAGGGTGTTTTTTTGCTTTTTTGAGAAATATATACATTGTGGAATGGTGTTTGCAATGTATCAGAGTGTCAGATGTTCTTGCCTGATTTTGCCAAGTGCTTTCTAGCTCTTGGTCTGAAATGCTTGTGAGAGTAGAAGAGGACTAATGTGAAGGCATTTCACCATGCTGCTCTTATGTTTGAGACCTGGTGACTTGTTTGACTGATGACGTCTTTCAGTTAAACATCAAGGAAAAAATTTGGTTGTCTAAAGACAGGCCACCTGAAGTGCCTTGAACATCTATCTGCTGCTTGGACCATCAAAAGCCCGATGCTCTCCTGTAGCAGCAGCTTAAGGGCAGGAAACAGCTCTAGACAATAGGCAGTGGAGTCATGTCTTGAATATTGATTAGTTGTTTCTAAGGTGGTGACAGCTCTGCCCTGAAGACTACAGCAGTATTGTTTGTGTAGACGTGTTTTCTCTAATAAAAGTTAGAGATCCTACACTCTTATTCTGAGGGATTATTAACTGAAAAAATATCTTCATTTTTTATTTATGCACTAGACTGTGGATTGAAGTTTCCAGTAAACTGTGCAAGAGGTGACTATTAAAATACCATGAGAATTTGGGGGAGTGCAAAAATACACTAAAGCAGGAAAAGCATTGATAGAAACTAAATTACTTTTTACCTCCATGATTGAAGGAGCCTTTAGTTAATGCAATACTTTTTTATGAAATAACCTTCCCCCAAAATAACCTATATGGAAAAAATGACTTTTTGACTCTGATGTGACATTCACATAGTATCCGTTACGAATGCTTATGTAATCTTCCCCCTTCTCTTTCTTCCAGAAGTAAAAATGATACTGACTGTGATCACGACCATGAAGAACTGTAATCATTCCAAGTCATCATTACTCTACTGAATTCACCAAGCCTAGCAATGATGACCAGATGTTCAAGACCCTAAATGCCAATACCAAACTCCATTTTAACATCTTTGGTCTATATTCCCTTACAATCTTTCTTGTTTATTTTTTATAACCACTTCTTAACAATATTAGATTATTTTTTTTAAAATGACGTTTTAGAGGATATGATCTTCTTTTGCACAAATACTTGTATTTTTGAAGCTGATTCTTAATTATATGAAAGTGAACAAAAAAGAAATCTGGAAAGCATTGTTCACTGGAACAGGTGGTGATTGTGCAGTAAGGGGGATCTTTACTAATTTAGATATAGGTTTTTTTCAAATATTTCAAGTGAAATCTCTTACTGGAGTAATTGACAGACTTTTTTTTTCCGATTATTCAGGTAAATATATGGTATCACATAACAAAGATTTTTATAAAAATACAACATTTCCTAAAATTTGAAAAAATATATTTCTTTGGATAAATTTTATACTGATATCTCTGTAACTCTTTCTGTTCTAAGGTTCTCCTCTCTGTGGAGCAGAGATGGTGTGGCAGTCTACAGAGGAGAAGGAGTTGCAGACCCATTTCTTTTGACTGAGCACTGTGTTCTTTTTGCACTTTGGTGCCAATGCTCAACTTTTTGCAGACGTTTTGCTGTCTGCAGCATTCCAGATAAGGAAAGCAGGAAGAACAAAATACCGTTCTCTTCTTCCAACAAGAGATGATCTAGGCAGCTTAAAACCTTAGTGCTTTTTTTCTTACTGTGTCCAAACTTCAACACTTCCATTATTTGAATACATGTGTAGAATGCTCGCTTTGTATTAAACTTCACTGTCTCCATGTTAAAACTGACATTTCTGTTATTGAGAAGGTATACGTTTCAGATGCTTCGTCTAATGGTTAATGCAGGTTTTTAGGATACTGAGTAAAAGTGTACGATGGACTCCATTCATAAAGTAATGACAGTAACATCATTTGAGACTGCCGCTGAGAAAACCTGTTAATTATTTCGGATTTTATTTTTAATTTGTTCTTGCGAGGGGTTTGTTTGTTTGGGGAGTTTTTTTGCTGTCAACTCTGTGTATAGTTAAAATGCCAAGTTAGATTTATAGCAGCTTGAAGTTGTATTAAGTGATATTTTGCTTTCTGTAATTCTGTTATAAAATAAAGTTGTTTATTCTCGGTATGATTTTTGGCACTCAGATGTAAACTAGAAGATATTTAAAGTGAGCAAGTCAGTTACGAGAACTGCAATTGTAGAGGCCACAGGACCTTGAAAAGCAAGGATTAGTACAAGTATTCTCCAGGGTTACCAGAAGAGTGGCACAATTGTCTGGCTCCTAATACTGATACTAACGTATCGGTGGGTTTTAGGCATCTTCCAGTAAGCATCCTGGTTTCTGTGGTTCAGAGAAGAAATCTTCAGATGCCAAAACAGATGAGATTTGGACAGCACAGTGCAAGTTAAAAGGCCCCTCAGTCGGCAAGTGGTTCTACTGAGTTCGCTGAGTTAGAATGTACTGTGATCTCCAAGTAACAAAACAAATCATACCACTTCTCACTACATTCTTTTTCACTTCTGAGCAATGTATTTTTGATGCTATTCTCAGTTTCAGTTGGTGCCATCTGTCAGCATACTTAAGAGAAATTCCTATTAGTTTTGGCTTCGTATAATTTGGATAACATAAGACAACAGTAACTAAGATGTTGCTTTCTGTATGCATGTAGGCATTCTCAATTACATCCCACGTTACCCAGAAAAATGGCAGATAACAATCTTAACCTGCTTTTCTTCAAAGCCAGAGGCATTTTGCCTTTAAAACAGGGGAAGAGAACCCCGCCCAGTCTAGTAACAAAAGAACACTGCTACAACGCTGTGCATGGAGNCCCGCCCAGTCTAGTAACAAAAGAACACTGCTACAACGCTGTGTGTGGAGGAGGGAGGTTGTCAAGGAAGTGGCAAGTTTGGGGTTGGACTAGATGATCTTGGGGTTGGACTAGATGATCTCTAGAGGTCCCTTCCAACCCCTACCATTCTATGATTCTATGATTCTAAGTTTGGGGTATGTAAGTGGAGGTCAAAATGGAGATACGTGCATTTGGTGGGATGGCTTAATGGATTTTTCTTAGAAAAGTGTGTAAGAAAAAGCTCTATAAAATCTTTCAGTTACTTTTGATATGGTGTAGTATTAGTTGCAGAACTCGTTTGATGGGAAGAAAGCATATTACTTCAATTCCTTATTGATTTGGATCTTTCTGAGTTGTTAGACACTAGATCAATATTGGATTTTATTG
Organism: Steatornis caripensis; assembly: GCA_013398225.1. Taxonomy (NCBI): domain Eukaryota; kingdom Metazoa; phylum Chordata; class Aves; order Caprimulgiformes; family Steatornithidae; genus Steatornis; species Steatornis caripensis. Next base: position 151,474 of record VZSC01017620.1, on the reverse strand, counting down.
CAATTGTATTTAATCCTTAAAACTGCAAATATAATATTCTTGAAAACAAGATTACTTTCACCGAGAGCTGTATTTCTTCAAATACTAATCAGAACCATTTGTCAGGCAAAAATATTAATGGTGCTTTCAGGTCAGCATAGCTTGTGCATAGTTATCACTTCCATTGATTAAACATGTACTTATTAAACAACCATTGTCATACAGAAAAACATAAGCCCCAAGTATGATCAATCCTAAAAGCAGTCAAGTTTTATAGATTCTGGTTGTGCATTATTATTCAAATGTTCTGGACTATTGTGCAATTCTGATGAGTTTTCATTGTTACTTTTTTTTATAGAATATATCTATAGCAAGAACTGCAACATGCAACAAAAGAAATTGTTCTCAAGTGTCAGAGTTTAAAACTGGGCTGGCTATTAAATGGAGGACAGATGCTTTCTGTTAACCCTTTACCTCCCCAGAAGGGAAAGAGAAAAGGGAAAAGAGGCTTAGGGGTTAGAAAAATTAAGGCACTTTACAAGCTGGCTTTGTAATACATAGGCAATTTAAAATACAATTACAGGCCCATTTAATGAGAAGGTATTTCAGTTATTAATTCTGCTTAAATACTTAGAGAAGTGAGTCATGTGGGTCCTACACAAAAATACTTTGTACATCTTTCTTTTTAATCAGGATCACCTAAGGGTTCATAATGTTGGAATTGTTCTACAGGTTGTTTCCTAGATTAAGGTTTTATAAAGGCCAAGCAAGCAACTCTGGTGACAGACTGTTTTAATAAAAAAAAAAAAAACATAATTGTTGCTCAAAGCGATAAGGAACTACAGTCCAGAGCCAGAGTGTTTCTTGAAGTATTCTTCTATTTGACAACTCAAGCTGAATGGCAACTTTTAGTTTGGCCACAGAAGAAATCAAATAGATGGACTAAAATAAACTAAATACTATGACAGAGGTCAGAGTTTGTGAGATTTGATAACCATCAGAACTAACTGTACCCTTGGCCAGGATGCAGTGAGAGCTCCTCAGCCTTTAGGTGCCTTAGGCCTATGGAAGTGGGCTTCTTGGAGCAGCTGGTATCCCGCACTTTTGACCAGACACCACCTCTGGAAGGTTTGAAACTTTTGATTTTTCAGGCTACTCAGTTGTTTGGGGGGTTTATACTGCACTTGAAAAAAAGATACTTGGATTAGTAATATTAGTACAAATTACAAGCGTTAGAAATGCCGCTAATACCCGTAGTGTTAAATCATTCTGTTTGGCGTGAAGCAAATCCTACAAGAGTGTTTGGAGGAAAGCATATATGAATGGCTGCGCTGGGTCAGGCTAAATGACTAACACTCCCAGATTCCTGTCTCTGAGGTTACTGGTAGTTGCCTAGGGGTGTGTGTAAGAGTAAGTACTGTACTAGAAAGTAGTTCTTTCCCAAGTATTCTTCCAGCTTTCAGCAATTTTCAAGAACTTCCGGATCTATCAGTCTTTCACATTTATTCGCCTCTGTGGATTTTTGGCTAGTTGCTTTTTAAAAAATTCGTCTGGCAGGCATTTTCACCATTCCATGTGTATTAAGAAAAAAACCCCACCTTTCATTTCTTTTGAACATGCCTCTGCCAGCTTCATTTGATAGCACCACTGCAGATAGTAGAAGAGACACCTAACAGTCATCCTCTCTGCAGTCATTCCCCAGCCCAAAGCAGTTCCACAATTCTTTATCGTTCTTACCACCTTTCTCTGTACCTTTCCTACTTAAATGTTGAAACTTTAAATTCTGTTCTGGAAAGTGCAGAGGAAGCAATCACAGTTGGGAAGGTTTTAAACATGCTTCTGGTTGTAGATGGAGTGGAATCCTAGCTTCACGCTATTGCTAGTGACGGGAAGACAGAGAACTCCTCAGTGACAACGATAACAGAAGGCAAATTATTTCCTTGCAATTGCTGTTTTGATATGTAGAGGGAGAATGCTTTTACAATTAATCTAGACAAAGACTTACTTCTATGGTGTTATTTTAAATATATATTTTTATGTTTTGAAGGAATATGCAAGATACCATGATGTGTTCCATTCCATACCAGAGGTATTTCTTGACACTGTTCAGTAATGGAACTGAAAACAGCAAGGCCTGAGCGTTTTCCTGACGTGTTACTGAGTCTTGAATATCGGTTTCTCCTACACGTTAGCAATTACAGCTCAATAAGGAGTTGTGTCAAAGGCATCTGGTGTATCTATAGAGTATTCTTTTCTGTATCCATACCACCATTTTACAGTAAAGTGCTGTTAAAGAGTGATACCACTTTTCAACATTTGAAATCACATTTGGAATCAACAAAATCAATTGTATCTTGTGGTAAGGCTTTCTGAAATTCAGTTCTGTGTGTTTACATGTGGTCTGGGCCAATCTTTTCTTGNAGGGAAGGGCTGGTGAGTAAGGTGCTTTCCCTCCCCCCAGAGCCTGTGTCATGTATGGGAACCGACTCGGTACGTTGCAGGAGGTCTCTGGTGTCCGATGAGTTGCATAAAGTACTGCTGACTTGGCCTCATGTGAGGAAGCAATCCTGCTACACGACCTTTTTGAATGGCAGCAGCTGTTTCAATTGGGGGAGGGGGGGTGCGGGGAGCGTGTTACAATTCCTTTAACCTCTGATCAGTATCACTGCTTTTCTGTTGGCAGCATCTTTCTTAAATGTAAAAAGTCAATTCTTTGCAGCAGCTGTCTGGACTTCCCTGCAAAGGATTGTGTAGATTGTAGTTAATAAAAGAAGACGAAATAGTATATATTATACAGATAGTATTTAAAGGTTTTCCTTAAAGATCTCCGGATCACAGGAGTTTACGTACTCGGCTAAGCAATAGATTCACTGGTGTGGCTGAAGAATGCACTCACTCCAAAGCTGATGGTCTACTTAGAAAGCAAATATGTTATCTAAGGTTTATTTAGGAAAACATGAACTGTTCCATAGCACAGGATACTGAATCAGTTGGCAGTATGTCCTGTGCGTTGCAAGGATCTATACCCGCTGCTTCTGAGGGAATTGTCAGACACTTAAATAGCAAATGATGAAATAATATACCTCTGGAGAGGTACAGAGCAGAGTCGTGGCAGAAGGCCTGTAGGTCAGGCTCACTGGTTCTGTACCATGGTTTTTCTAGGTGAGACAGCTGTAAGCACAGCTGCATCATTAGAGTCAAACTTTCAGATCTCTCTCCTTAGACACCATGTTATATCTGGCTTTAACTTTTGGATCTTTACCGTTTGTGGTGTGTTTGATCTTTAACATCACAACCTACAGGAACATTGACACTGAAGAAACTTTGTAACCAGGAGAATAGGCCTTTTTATCTCTGTTAATAATAGCTATATAAGTTAAGACCACTGCTCTTAAGAATCTTCATGTATGACAGCTTGGTGTCTCAATCTCTGTGTCACGTAATTATTCATAAATACACTTCTGACACTGCATAACAACTGTCTCTTCTTATTTTTTTAGTGAACCTTAAATACTTCACATGATGACATAGATCTAAGCTTAGAAGCATTAAAAATGAAACAAACTGTCACATTCTCTTCCGTCATCACTGCTTTCATGGGACTATGATGGGTCTTTCAGTGAGAGCAGCATTATGTTGTTTGGTTAGTGACAGGACTTAAAGTACAAGAACAGAGTTCATAGAGGTGTAGCAGTAGGCAAATACTTAAGACCTTTTGAGACTCTGCCTTTACAGTCAAGTCTGAATGCACTAGGTGTAAAGAAAGTGTGCACTGCTTTTGGACTATGTTGTATTCAACCTGCTAGGCAGTGTAAAAGTCCAGGTATGAGAGGAGCTCAGGGAGCAGGTGCTCCCCAATGTCCCGAGTAGCTATGAATGTAAGATCTTCTCAATGGCTGGACGATAAGGAGCTGTTGTGATTTCCTATCTGAGAGCTGCCTTTGGAGTGCTTCTTTCCTTTTGCTGTCTGCAGCACATCATGTTTGTTGCTGGTCAAATGAAATTTCTGGTGTGAAGTTTAAGAACGGAAAGACTGCACGTTTTTACTAGGAAGAAGAAGTTTATAGAAAGAGTAAAATCGGAAGAAAAGTGTCGTCAGCCTTTTGACCGCAAAATACTGGGAAAGCACTTCTGGCATGTTCTCAGGTGGGTGGGCCATCTTGAAACACACAGAGAACCTGTTAATGGGCATCTGGAGTGAGTTGCCAGCTGGAGGTGGGGAGCCCTTCAATTGAACTGCGGATCCCTCTGCCAGCTGACTGACATAAACTTGTTTTTACTGTCTTTGCTCTTCCAGGTTTTGCTGTGGTTCTCTTACAGGGTTGTTTCCTTTGAAGTCAAAGTCTGTATGTCTAGCTTGTATTTAACTTTTACTGTTCATGTTAATTCTGTGACTTCTGAATAAATGCCTGTTTTTTTCCACCCAGCACCTTCTGCTGATTTCAAGTGGAACTAGAAAGTACTTTGCCTTTTCAAACATAGTAACTCTTTTGGGAACCTAAATAGAGACTGCTAGAACTATTTAGAGGTACTCGCATTTAGGCATCCTAGCCTTTATTTTTACTGTACTAATGTACAAGTAGCTCTTTCCAAGTAAAACGATTGGTTCTTCACCCGTTCAGTGCAATGTATTCCATGTTATTTGCATAGATGTAAACCAGTGTATTGGGTTTGTGTGGCAAGGTTTTGGTAGCAGGGGCACTACAGGGGTGGCTTCTGTGAGAAGCTGATGAAATGCTGGAAGCTACCGTTGTGTCCGACAGAGCCAATGCCGGCCGGCTCCAAGACAGACCCACTGCTGTCCAAGTCTGAGCCCATCAGCAGTGGTGGTAACATCTCTGGGATAACGTATTTAAGAGGAGGAAAAAAAACCTGCGCAATTGCAGCTGGAGGGAGGAGTGAGAGGGGAGATGACTCTGCAAATGCCGAGGATGGCGAAGAAGGAGGGGGAGGAGGTGCTTCAGGCACCGGAGCAGAGATTTTCCCGTAGCCCATGGTGCAGACCGCAGTGATGCAGGCTGTCCCCCTGCAGCTCATGGAAGTCCATGGTGGAGCAGACCTCCACCTGCAGCCTATGGAGGGCCCCACACCAGAGCAGGCAAATGCCCAAAGGAGGCCATGACCCCATGGGGGACCCACGCTGGAGCAGTCTGTGCCTGAAGGACTGCACCCCATGGGAAGGACCCACGCTGGAGCAGTTTGTGAAGAACTGCGGTCCATGGGAAAGACTCACACCAGAGGGGTTCTTGAGGGACTGTCTCCCATGGGAGGGACCCCACACCGGAGCAGGGGCAGAGTGTGAGGAGCCCTCCCCCTGAGGAGGAAGGAGCAGCAGAGACAACGTGTGATGGACTGACCACAACCCCCATTCCCTGTTCCCTTGTGCTGCTCTGGTGGAGAAGCGAGAGAGTTTGGGAGTCAAGTTAAGCCTGGAAAGAAGAGAAGGGTGGGAGGAAGCTGTTTAAAGCTTTGGTTTTTATTTCTCATTGGCCTACTCTGATTTGATTGGTAATAAATTAAACAAATTTCCCCAAGTCGAGTCTGGTTTGCCCGTGACAGTAATGGTGAGTGATCCCTCCCTGTCCTTATCTTGACCTGTGAGCCTTTTGTTATATTTTCTCTCCCCTGTCCAGCTGAGGAGGGAGGTGATGAACCAGCTTTGATGGGCACCTGGCATCCAGTTGGAGTAAATCTACCACAACCAGTGTGATGAATTATGTATTTTTAAAAATAAGATAGTGTTAAAATGTGATAAGAGGACTGTTACATATAGTAAAGATACTTACTGTTTGACTCCTGTTTTCTTCTCATAGACTTTGATAAATTACGGTGTTTCTTAAATCTGTGGTTGAGGCCTCATTGGTGTTTTTATAAGATGATTCAAAGGAGTTCTTAAAAGCCTATGAAAACTGAAATTCAGTAAAACCACATATAATCTCAGACAAGGCGTTATCCACTCTGTTCTTGCAGGACGGGTAATGACAAACAGCTGTAATGAAAGGTAATTGCAGACAACAACTGCTAGCAGATAGGGACAGTAAATATCAGCAGCAGTAACAATAGTAGCTTCTCATTCTTCATCAGTTTGGGTTTGAACTTGAGAGTCTGAAATAGAGAAGCCAAAAGGCAATAGTACTTTCAAACAGTTTGAGTAGCGTTTTTGTCATCTGCCACAGCCAATTAGAGATGCATAAAAATTGTACATCTACAGCTAATGGGGGGAAAAAAACAGAATTTTTTATGTGTGACAAACAACATGCAAAAAAAAAAGAAAACTCCATACTTATGGGGTTTTATTTGAAAAATAATCCATTTGTCCTTAAACTAGAATGGTAACTGGTTTACAGAACACCGACTGAACTTTCAATGGTTTCAAAATTTGGCATGGTCAGTCAGCAGAGAGAAGTCCTTTTGTTTCCTATCACTGTTATGTTTTGCTTCCAAATTCTATGGAAAGCATACTTTACAAAACTCACAATCTTTCCCAAAGTGTACAAGGTAATATAAAAAAGTCAATTCCCCTTCATCACCCTTCTCAATTTCCTAGATGTCAGTGCTTGATACAAACTTGCTATTTATACATCTTCAGTTTAATAAGACTGCCTTCCCTGTATACGGCGGCTCAGGTCTCTCAGGAGTTTGTTATATAGCTCTCTTCTCAGTAGGCTAGGGAAGGGCTGGTGAGTAAGGTGCTTTCCCTCCCCCCAGAGCCTGTGTCATGTATGGGAACCGACTCGGTACGTTGCAGGAGGTCTCTGGTGTCCGATGAGTTGCATAAAGTACTGCTGACTTGGCCTCATGTGAGGAAGCAATCCTGCTACACGACCTTTTTGAATGGCAGCAGCTGTTTCATTTGTACGGCACAGCACTAATTTCTTCTCTCCGTTTTGTTTTCCTCTGTGGTATTTATCTACAGCTGGTTATTTTTAAACCTGCAGAGCTGAGTACTGGGTTTAAGCCTTCTTCCTGAGAAGTGAGACTCCCTTAAATGTTCTTCAGTTCTTGCGTTTTTTCTCTTTTTGTCCATCTCTCCTGGGTTTCTGCCCCTGGCCATGGTAATTCAGAAGGATGTTTCTGGGGTTTTCTGCCATGGCCAGTTCCTCATTAACTGCAAAATAAACCGAACAACACAAAATTCTGTGAGAATGTGCTAATTTCCTATGGTGAATTTTTATAAAGAAAAGGAGCTGGCATTTATTAATAAGAACTAATCTTATTAAATTGTGAAGGTGCCTAAGTAGCAGTTAGTATCAGTTTGCCTGTGCCCCTAGAAGAATGTCTTTGAGATTGGGACTGTGCCTATGCCTGGTGAAGCACTGCCACAAACTCTATTGACATCAACAGAAATAGTCCATTCTTATTTGCCTACACCCGCTTTCAATCAGAATAAAATCCTGAAACAAGGGCAAGAAGAGCAGTTAGCTTGTGCTGGCAAGTCACGTTCTGCTTTACTGCGGCAGTGCCGTGAGAGCCTCAAATTGGCCTGATCCTCCCGATGCTGCCTGTGGTACAAACAGAACTGAACAATTATCTCTGGCCCCGTAACCTGGCATCTTCAGAACAGGGTAGTGTCATCGGAGGCTTGGAGAGTATTTGGAGAGGGATGAAGAAACAGAGAAAAGGAAAAAAAGATTTAAAAATCACCAAAAAAAAGAATTTTAAAAAAACTCAGCATAAAACACTGTCACGGGATATTAGCTTCCTTTGTCATTGCTAGTGGTTCAGGAGGAATGTGTGCTGTTTTGTTTGTTGGTTTTAATTTTGTTTTTAAGGAACCTTGAAGGGATAATGCTAAGGTGGGTTTTGATATATTTATGTGGAGCCTCTCTCTTGCTGCGCAGATCAAAATGAAATGCTTATTTGACAATGAAATAAGGCAGCCTTGCTTTTAGGAATGCAAATTTGATTTTTTCCTTTTTCTTTAAAGAGATCTGAGGAAATAGGCACCTAAAGCCTGCTGAATTTCTGAGGTTTTGTCAGAGAGGAAGGGCTGGCATTTAAAGGAGTCTATTCTCAGGCTTGCCTGTGGTTAGTCGCTTTGCTCACCTGATGGTCTTAAGCTGAAGCCAGCTCCGCTTGCCTGTACAGGGAGAGCTGCTTGGGATGATTTGTGCGAGTTGACTGGAGGCCTAAGCAGTAGTTTGGACTCTGGCAGTCTCAGATCAAGCAAAAGATGGGCATAGAGGTAGAGCTGGGACTGCCATGCCCAAAGTATTAGACAGGAATTCATCTCGCACCCTCTTGAGAGTCCCAGCCAGAACACTTGTGATCTGCAAACTGAGAATCTCCTTCCCTGAGGCACTGAACAGCCAGATGATTCCCTTCAAGCATCCTTCTGAGTTATGAAAGAGAGAAGCACAGAAGCAATATTCCTTTGGCAAACTGGTCTGCCAACTACTTCATTCACGTCTCTCTCTTAAAGCCTCTATTGCTAATCTCAGAAAATTTAGGAAATTGTTACTTCCTTAAGCTCACTACAAATCCAAAGCTAAAAATTCAGTGCTTTAAGAGAAGCAGTATTTAACATCTGGTTCTGCAGATTATTTACAGACCCGCGGAAAGTGCAGCTAAGGGGATATGGGCACCGTGAAGGAGGGGAGGCCAGTTTGTTTCAGCAGTTGATCACGCAGCATGAATGCAAACGGCTGTGGGTTTTTTCAGATGGGCTCTTTTGGCTTAATGAAAGAGTTGTCTGAGCCTCAACAAAAAAATGATGGGATCTGTAACCCACCTGCTTTTCCTGTTTTGTGTGATCCTAGTTGGAATAGAGAAGCAAGACCATCACCATGTAACAATGAGTTCAGTAGTATCTCAGTATTATTTCATAACTAATGTCGAAATATCACAGATGGACACAGAGATTGTTATTTGCTGAAAGGGAGAATCCTCCTTTTATCCGAAGTTTAATGCAACAATTTAATTAGCTTCCATTTAAACTTTTTTTTCAATAAAGAGTTCTCAATACTTACCTTTCCTACTCACTCAGATATTGAATTGTACAATGTTTTGGCACCACACCATTTTTTGGTTGTTGTTTATCAGTTTATGAAAAACTGTCAGCACTTTGCTCTAAGGATAATTTAAAACGAAGGCAGAGCTGGGTTAGGCATGCGGAACAAACTTCCCTGGTTGATTAGTTCAGCATCTAAAAGCGCATCTTGAAGAGGAAATGTTTGAGTTTTAGCAGCCGGAACGTAACTCGTGGTGTACGCGTGTATGCAAACAAACACCCTTCCTCTCTGTCAAAGCCTCGGGTCTAAATGCCTGGAGATGCTATACAAAACAGTAAGTTAATTCCTTCTACATTTCTGGGTATGTATGTGTGGCCTTTCTTACTTTTAGAACTGTGTTAAATTGTCCAATTTTCAGGATTTCAGAAGACTGCAAGATAGAGCTAACAATGAATGTGCAAATTACAGTGCTCGGTCTGACATCTAGGTAAGGGTTCTTCCCTAGCCTTGCACTGGTGGGTGAATCTGGCCTTCTCCTGTTGGGCTGATGCACCTCGAGCCAGCTCGGGGTGAGCGCCTCAGCTTATCTGCAGAGCCTTGTGGTCAGGATCGTCCTGCCTGCCCTAGCAAAGTCTCTGCTTTTGAGATCATGGGTGAACTGCTAGAGCTGAAACCTGCAGTGTGTGCATTGCGGACCCTTGTCCCAGGCAGATTTCTCACCAAGCTGTGCCAAGAAGCTTCTGAAGTTTACAGAGGAAATCTAGGATGTCATCTTAGGTCCCCTGACACTCCCTGTGGAGAAGAGCTTCAAAACATAGCTAATTTGAGGAATAAGCTTAGCCCAGTGTCAGCGAGAACATGTTTTGGAAGGGCTTATGGAAAGAAAGGATGAGGACTGATCCGAATGTGCGCTGGGGCTGGCCTTGGCAGGTGGAAGCCTAAAGCGAGAGCAGAGCACGTGTGAATCTGCTGCTGCAGCTGGGACCCAAACCTGGAAGGCACAAGGATCACCCTGTTAAAAACAGATGGTCTGGCGTACAGGGGTTTCCCTTCTAAAAGAAACTCCCTGCCTGCTAATGGTTGCAGCCCAGTGTCTTTTCTGTGCAGGACCAGTCAGGCTCCATGAGCAGCTCAGTTTGCGGTACCCGGGTGTGTTGCACTGACTGTGCATTTACTTGGGTGGGGGTGTTTATTGTTTTAGTTTTACTTTGAAGATAGATTTTTGAAGCAAGTATAAGCTGATTTTAAAAAAGAAAAGGCAACGTGGCAAATGTGCGTTTAGGTACAAAGCAAAAGCAAATGTGTACCTTTGAAATAACACAGGCGTGTGCTCAATAACCAGCTACTTATAGGGTGTAACTGCTGTTACCTGTCTCACTGAAGACTTGCACAGTGAAAGCACAGGGGAAAATTATCTGTACTGTAACTAACTACCTACCCTATTCTTTTTCTCCATTTTATTTGCTCCTTCTATAGTGTAGTATAGTAAAATCTTCTGTACTGTAGTATGTAAAACTATGGAGATTTAAGTGAGGGTTCAATCCAAGTTCTAAACAAGTTCCTGTATCATTTTAGAAACAGAAAATGGTTTAAACACAGTACAACTTCATAAAATTGTTTATGATCATAGTTCTGTTCAGCTTAGTTAGCGGTACAAGCCTAACAGTAGCCTGTTGAATGAGAAGTTTGGTCTGCCTACCCACTCATTGCCCCCAAGTCCTGACTCACCTTCTACTAGTTTGATCCTGAAGTAGGCAATTAGCAGCAGCAGGAGTAAAGTCACAGGCATAAAGATCCCGGCAAAGAGAACGTAGCCAGGCAGCTCCTTTACAAACACTGAAAGTAGGTAACTCATATTCATTTTCCTCTGTGGCAACTGTGCCAAGCAAGATCCTTCAGATCTCCGAGTGCGGACCTTATTTATGTTGCTTGCTTTCTTTTTTCCCTGCATCAACATTCTGCCCTTTGCTCAGGCCATTATCTCTTTTTGGACTTTGGTTTGTTTGTGTAGGCCTGTGATTCCCAGTAGGACTGGAGTTCACTTGCAAAGTCACTCAACTACAAAGTCTAAAAGTGCATCTTGAAGTAACGCAGGGCTTTGAAACCTTTGGATATGTTGGGCTGGGCAGGGCTCAATATGTAAGTCTGCTGCCTTTTCAGCAATATGGTTTCTGTCATCTGCTAATGTTGTACAGGCCGTTCTGGATAATATATCTCTTTCTAGATATATTATTAATTTTACAATAGATCTCAAGTGCTCACTCAGGGTGAAGACCCTGTTTACATATCACACAGGCATACATATGGTCTCTGCTCTGAAGAGTTTTCAGACCAGACCACTGAGACAAGCAGGAAGTGACCGAGCGGATGCTGTACCAACAGCATTTTTTCCAAACAGCAGCTGCAGAACAGTGAAACTCAGGAAGTTTTCTTTTTTAGTAACATTGAAAATATGTTATTTTTGGGGGGCCAGACATGCCAAAGAATTCAAGACCCTTTTAAATATTCGAGTAACTGGGTTTGCGGTGTTCAGTTTTTGCCTTCTGGTCACCAGCCTATGGCAGAACTGTGTTCTAGGATGCATTAATTAGTTTTAAAACATTATTAGTAATTTTATAGCCCTTCCCTACAACTTCGGGTTTCTAAAAACAGCTGGTCAGTAGACCTGATGTCTTGGAAGTGCTGTTACATGCAGGTTGCATTGTCTTCACCTGGGGCAGTGCAGGATCTTGCTGTTTGACTTGCCTGTGTGCTTGACTTCCAGTAGAGGTGTGCTTTGGGTTGTTGGAGATCAGGTTAGACTACCTGAACATTCAGTCTTCGGCTTATCAAATCTGATGCCTAATGAAAGTACCAGGTTACATTAAGCATTGTGGGTTTGTGGCTTCAGCAGCTTGTTATGACATGGACAAAAAATCTGGCTCATTTCGTATGCATTTGAGAGACGGTAAGGATTTTGTTTGTTTAATACCTAACAAATCTGAAGCTGAACCATGAGCTCAAGGTGAAAACAACCATTTTGAGAGATGTTCTCTCCAGACATCCTGAAAGGACGTACAAGATTTGATGGACTAACCGAGTAGGTGGGTAGGCTGGAGCCAATGGGGAACACAGTAGATTTGTAGATTTCAGGGGAAAGAGGTTTTTCTGTGTTCACCTTGTTTTCTTCACCTACTGTATTCAAAAGACAAACAACCTCACCTAATAATTATTGTAAGTTTGTAACTTTTTTGAGCTGTAATACATTTGAGATCCTCCCTTCATGACAACAACTGATGGAGAATATCAAGTTTGCAGGCAAATTCCTGGTTTTGTTAATCACCTACTGTTGTGATTGATAAAAGAACAAAAGGAGTGTGCCTTATTTCTTGCTTATATTCATTTGGCTTCGACTTCTAACCATTACATCTTATTCTGCGTTTTCCCACTAGTTATTTGACCTCATTTCTAAAGTGCTTTATGATCTACTGATGAAAAGCACGGATTAAAAGCCAGGTGGTGAGGATATTAATATTGTTATGGGCCCATCTGTTGCCAGATAATTCCTTTTTTGCATAGATACCTGTCAGCCATGACAGGTAAATTCCTTAACCTTTTTTTTTTGCTCATAAAAAGTTAATTCAGATGCTTTTTAGGCCATTGTGAATGTTAGTGTTCCTGTCCGCAAAACAGTTGCAATATTTTGATGAAACCTCTTTTGAATCCTTTTAAAAATGCCTTCCAAACTGATGTTCTTTAAAAAAAAAAAACCTTGAGGAATCAGAGAGCTCAGTCTGTGAGAATAAATTCTGTGACTGAATTCCAAGCGCTGTGACATTATGAAACGAGCCAGGGTGGATATTTCTCTTTGATGCATGTGCATGGCTCACAATGACGTTAATGGAAACTAAATGCCCGCATACAAGGGCAAAACAGTCACTTGGATTTTTTAATTGGTTTTCCTTGTGCGCCTGAGATATTAGTTCTTTCTGTCAAATACAAGTCCGGAGAGATGATGAAGTATGTAGCTGCCTTGCTTGTCACACCCGACTGTCATGGGGCTAGACAGCTGATGGACGCAGAGCAGACAGCTTGGAAGTGGTTCGTTTCTGGCCAGCAAGAATAAGAAAATTCTCAACCCTCCACACTTGTACAACCTCCTTGCAAAATGGCAGGTGTCAGCTCTGATCACAGCAGTTAGGAGAGGAACAAAACGTGGCTAGTGGTTGTTCAGTGCGGCAGACGTGTAAAGCAAGTTTCCATATTGGAGCAGGACAAATGCAGGTGGAAACAAGGTTAAACGTATTTTTACCATGAAGGCCGTTCATTTCCTTACCCGAGTTGGCTGAAATGGTGGCGAGTGTGCATATAGCCCAGGGCAGCAGCATTTTGCAGAGCGGAGCTTCTGCCCCCCAGCAAGCCCCGGTCTGCAGTGGCAATGCCTTGTGTCTCTGCTGCGTGATCACGTGTACAACAGTCAAAGGAAAACTGGGAAATGTAGGCCAGGCGTGGATTAGTAACACAGGAACATATGGTTTCCTGGATGGTTCGTGAAGCTTGGGTGTATTTGGGAAAATAGATAAATTCACGAGCTTTGCGAAAATGTCACTGACTTCTCGCCAGCTGGAAAGAAGCAGCCGATTGCTCCTCACCCCTCTGGCGCTGCTGGTCCCACGGTACAGGGCGAATGTGCCGGGAGCTCACTTTCTGGCTCATGGGAAATTCAGCCATTTCAAATTTTCCTTTTGGCTTGAATCAGAAACTCAATTTCCTGTGAAATGGATTTTAAGGAACATTGATTTCAGAGCCACTAAAACTCTTATTTCAGTTGTATCATTTTGATTATTTGCACAAAATATGAACACAAATAAATTCATTCAAAGTTTAAGTGAATTCTGTTTCCAAAACCTGCCAACTAACATTAGAAATGGTGAACATCACGCCTACCTTGTTGGAAGGAATTACTTTAACTTCTCATCTTTGTGTGTGTGTGTTTTAAGCAACACATTCTTGTTGAATATTTTGATTCAATCACAGCTTCCAAAGGAAAAATTTTTCTTAACATTTCTAGATGGCTTTCATAGGGAATATAAAAAGGCAAAGAAATACCTATTGGAGCTGAGGGGAAGGAGTAAGATCTGCCTGTGAAGACTCAGCCACAATAAACAAAAAAATCCCTAGTTATTGCAGGTGTTTGAGAGCCTTTTTGGGCAGTAACCAAGATGCACGTATTCCGTGGAGGCAAATTGCCAACGTGCATGGCAGCTGAACCGGCAGAGCTGAGGTTGCTCTTTCTCGGGGAAAACAGTGAAAAGCTTGCTGTGAGACTGAAACTTTTCTCAAAAAAACAATATTTCTGTAATTATGGTGGAAAGAAGAGGCAGCGTTTCTGTCCAGGCTCAGTAAGGACAGAACCTCCCAGCACAGACCGGCGGGTCAGGCGTACACTCCGGTTTCTCCCAGAGCTGGGTCAAAACTGGCCCTGCGGGGCTGGATGTTCCCGCTGGTGTCCCGTGGCCCAGGAGGGGTAAGATGGGCCCACTGCTCAGGGGACACATTTTGAATGGGAAAAGGGCTTTAGTTTCCTGGTCTATCAAGCTGGAAGGTTCCCTGAACAGTGTATTAATTTTATTAAGTTTGACTGCTAGATCAGCATTTAGGTCTCACCTTTCTCCTGGATGTTCTGCTAGAACCCCAAAATCCTTTATTCTTCCATTGAACCTAAATTCAGTAAAGGCTATTAGATCATGTAGTTTGATATCTTTATTATTATAGGCCATTTCATTTTCTTACATGGCCTTTGTAGAATCAAATAAATTGATTGTTTAGGGCTTGTTTTCCCTAAAAGCATTTAGCCTTGTCTTGAAAACACGAGAAGGTAGAGAATCATCTGTCCCTTTCCATGGCTTGTTCATGATGTAAAATGCTCTCCTCGTGTCTGGTTTAGAGCTTGCCACCCTTCTGCTTCTAGCCACTCATTGTGCTTGCCCCTTCCTCAGTGGGTCAGGGAGACTTTGGGGACCTGGTATTTTTACCTTGTGAAAGTACTTATGCCTTCCAACTTCACTTCTCAATCTCTTTCCTGTTAAACTGCACACACTGACCTTTTAATTCCTTACAGCAGAAAATCTTTTGTCCATCCTTGAAACATCCTGCCTGGTTTTCTGTGTTCTCTAATTTTTAAAGATACCTTTTGAAACATGGACGTACCAAAGGCTGCAGTCTCATAACAGTGTTACCTGTGACACTCTTAAAGGTAAAATTTTGTCTTTACTTCCACATGTTACTCTGCTGTTCACTCATCAGAAGGGCTTATTAGCCGTGATTGATTGCTAGAGCATTCAGAGGCATTTGCTGCATTGCACACGTGCTCTCTGGGTCTCAGTTGTCTTCAGGATTGTGGTTTCCCAGGACAATCTTTAGGGATGACCTGTTAATCTTGTTTCTAGATGTAAACCTTTGCTTTGGAAATGTTGCAATGCTTTTCCTTGTAAAAAACCCAGCCTCTCACAAATGGCCTAGATCACACAGCCTGTAAGTGGTACATTGGTGGTCATGAGCAGCCGTGTAGGAAGGAGTCCCTTCCCAAAATTGAGGCAGCAGATAGAAATTGCTCTGCTGCCAAATGTCTGGCTATCGCCTCACCAGAAGCACTGCGTGCAGCGACTACCCTGTGGATATGACCTTCAAGATCCCTGCAGCAATTCCTAATTCATTACTTGTGTGCTTCATTGGTATAGAAAAGTGATTACTTTTTAATGAGCTCATCGTGTGTTACTAATTTAAGTGCCTTAGGACATCTAAGTGTATTGAAGCTGTGGTTGCTTTTATCGAACAAACTTGTAATCTCATTAACAAAGTAAGAGCTTTTTTGCATAAACCATGCTAAGTAGCTTATTTATATTCCAATTGTCTATCTGTTTGAACAATCTTTGCATTCTTCCTGCCTTGCATCTCTTTTGTTTACCTATAACTAGGCCAAATCATTTGAGCGTTGGCATGAAAATAATAGGTTTCTAGTCTCCTTGATATTAGCTTAATATTCATGAAAATTTAGCATAAGTGAAATAAAAGACTACTTGACCAACTTCTAGCCCTTTTACAGACTTCTCGATTTTTCCATCTATTTCTGTCAGCACAGGTTATTTGAATTTCAGCTTTGTTATTAATCAACCGTACAGATGAATACTGACCTACCAGTGCAGAAGCATCTGTCAGTGGTACCAGCGGATGAGCGTTCCTTTCAAGTACAAACCAAAATATTTACTGAGCAGTAGTACTTCCTATACTTCATTATTTAAACCATCTTGATATGGTCACCTGGTTCCAACCCCCTTGCCATTGGCAGGGACCTTTGACCACAGCATTTTCCATGGTGAAAGAAGCTGATAATGTCCGTTTTCTATATTCATGGCTTCAGATGTGTTGATTGCCATCCTATTCTTTTTATTTTTATTTATTTATTTACTTTTTATTATTTTTTAATTATTATTATTATATTATTATTTTATTATTACTATTATTACTATTTATTCTTCTCT